>CM074724.1:247130810-247530810 GCA_037306005.1 Rhinophrynus dorsalis | reverse complement strand
TATACATAATGCTGAAACCATACATGTCTGTTGCTTCACTGCCCCTGCTCCCTTCCCACTACCCAGCCTCCTCGTATGACGGAGGCTGTCTGTCTCAAAGCTGGAGCAGTCTCATTGGCTAGATATTGATCTCTGCCAATGAGATCGCTCCAGCCTACAGACAGACAGCCTCTGTCATCGGACGAGGCTGGGTAGTGGGAAGGGAACAGAGGCAGTGCGGCAATCTGCGGCAACGGAAGTTTATGAAGAAGCAGGGTGCAGGGCACTCTATAAGCTATCGTTTTAACACAAATAGTGTTTTTTTTTTTTTGTTTTTTTTTTTAGTATTATTAAAAATCAATAACGTTTTCAGCATTATGTATGTATATATATATATATATATATATATATATATATACGCTACGTAATTAGCCCAAGTTTTGTAGAGGTGATAGATAAAGAGAGCAATGCATTATCAGCTCTGGGAGAGCATGTTTTTGCTTTGGGACAGGTGATTAAGGGAAAGTTTCATATAGCGAGAGCAGTGGAGTGTTTTAGCAGTTCTCGGACAGATTGTGTATTACTTGGGAAGAGGTGATGAGGTGGGCGTTTGGCACTGGGAGAGTAGTGCAGTGTTTAACAGTTCTGGGAAAGCATGTGAATGCTTTGGGAACATATTTTGTGCAGGGATTTAAGCATGAGGCCCTCATGGGCAAAACACGGCTGGAAGAGGTGTAGGGGTGACATGCAAAAAGAGTAAGTATGTTTTCTGGGTTGAGCAGTGATTTGGGCCCTCATAGCCATATCACTGCTGGGAGCAGCAGAGGGGGACATTGTAACACCAGGGATGTGTTCTAGTTCGTGCACTGATTTGGCCATGAGTGCCCCCGGGGGGGGGGGGCGCGTTCATGGCCAGGTCACTGTTGGAAGTATGAAAGAGACATCTGCAAACAGCACAGCCATCCCATTGGTCATAGAAAGAGTGAAGCAGAAACTGATATTTTTTTCCATGATTCTGACCAAATTTTTTATCTTATGTATGTATGTATTTTTAATACGGCAATTAGCTCAGTAATTGAAAAATGCCCTATAATAAATTCCACTCGTTCTCCTGTTTACAGAAACACCTTGTACATGTTTTCCATTTATTTTAACAATTATGGAGTAAAAAATACAGTATATGGCGTGCATTACATTTTCCAAATTACCCATAGTTCTGTTTTGTTGTTATTTGATTTATATGAAGGGTACACACAACAACAGACTATCCTGGCAATCTGCTGCATGCACAAAAGCATGCTACTGTCTAATTAAAGCAGAACTATCATGCTTAAATAAGCGATTCCCATTTACTTGTTGGTAGCTTCTTAATCATGGAAATAGCTTAATAATGTTTCTTAAGGGCCGGCATGAGTTTGAATCATAATATCATATACAACTTACATTAGTAGGACAGCACAGACAGCTTGCCGAAGAGTGATCTGCACTGTCCATCCCTGTCTTGTCTGATAGGTTATTTGCCAAACGGGGAGTTGCACTGTATCTTAAGGTACAGACAGGGATGCACAACGCAGGCACACAGATCACTCTTCAGTTAGATGTTTGTTCTGTCTTACTGATGTAAGTTGCATACAGTGTTATGATTCCAACTTGTGCCGGCATTTAACCCCTTAAGGACCAGCTGTGCGTGCATGCGGCCAGCACTTAAAGTGATAGTAATGTTTCACAAAAACAGCAGCTCCAATGAATCTTCATAGTATTTGGGCCGTGGAGAGTGTTATTTCAGTACTGTCAGAGTTGTAGTTCAAGAGTAATTGAATGATAAAGTAACCCCTCCCTCCCCTTTTACCTAGTATAAGCCACCTCCCCTCAGATGTGGAATCTGGTCCACAGACCAGACAGATCACAGCAAGGGTCAATCTTCTTACTGTGAGAACATTGAAAGCCCTGCCCCCATTGACAGGTTTTTCAGATTTTTCCCTTATGTTAATTGAAGATTGTCCCTCTCTGTGATCCATCCTGACAGTCTTGCTGCTCTGAGGTGAGCAGTGTTACATCAGTAAAAGGGGGCGGGAGGACAATACTTTATCATTCAGTTACTCTTGAACTACAACTCTGACAGTAGTGAAATAACACTCTCCGTGGCCCACATACTATGAAGATTAATTGGAGCTGCTTTTATTATGAAACATTACCATCCTTTTAAGGACCATGGACCATTATTTTTTTTTTTCTGTGACTCTGATTCAGGGCTCCCCGAATAGCGTGCAGCTGCGTGGGGAGCCCTGAATTCCAGGACTGTCCTAGCACGTCATCGGTCCTTATAGCTCTCCGACCCATGATGTGCTAGTAACGTCAAGGGTCCTTAAGGGGTTAAGAAATGATATTACATTATTTCCATAATTAGGAAGCTGCTAACAGTTAAATGGGGAGATCTTATTTAAGCATAATAGTTCTGCTTTAAATGGGAAAACTGATTGCTAGTCATAGTGTTAACTTTAATGTTTGTATAAACAGTCATACTGCTGGAACCACTCAGGTCTTAGCAGTGAGAAAAGGTGCCAAGCTGTCTTTGATATCTGGCTTCCCTGACTCCTTCAGTTGTGCACATACATGAGAGCATGTTGCTAATACTGTCAAGAGAGCCCCATACATTTCCTCATTACGACATGTAGATTTTTAAACAAAAGTCACTTACAGGAGCAACAGTGAACTATCCCACTGTCCTTTTAAAGGTCATATGGGTGGTTATTCACTAAGGTGAGAGAAAGAGGTGCTAATGTGGAGTTGACTGATAAAGTGATATCTCTTCTCCAGTTTGTAGGTTATTCTGTGCAGTCTATACACTAAACTATCTCCCACTTGAGAAATTTTAGTTCATAGACTCCATAGAATAACATAGGAATTGGTGATGTGATATCACCTCTTTTACACACAAATTATTTTGAATGTTAAAAGGTATAGGGCTTGAATTACTAACTGTTAAACCTGCATTTTTTTAATGCTATAGTGAAGGAAGTATTGCTGTGAAATGTACAGTAAAACATTTAGTTTCGTCATGCAGTCAAACATGCATATCTCATCCTACATTAAAATGGTTGGCAACGTCAAACCATATCAATTCAAATTAATGTCCAAAATCTACTTTATTATCAAACGTCGGGGATCTGAGGTATTTGGGCTGTTAATAGTTTTCTCCTCCCCTTTAGAACAACAAGTTTTACCCTTAATACAGGGCCCGACAAATACTGGGTGCCCAGGAGTATAAGAGTGATCGTGTATATAGAAAATGCACATAGTATCTCTTGATCCTGCACTATGAGCATTAAAAAAAAATAAATAAATTAGACCTCGTAGGGGGGGCATCAGGATCCTTTCTGATCTTGGCCCCTGGCATTGATCACCTGTCCAATAGGATAGGCAATCAATGCTGCAACCAGGAGGGCAATCACCACTTTCCCTCTAAGTCCTCTTAAACCCAACATTCAATGAATGCTGGTTTAAGCAGAAGGACCTTCAAGACCTGGTTCCGCTGGTATTCACGGAACCCAACATACTGTCTGACACCCCCCAGTCTGGTTTCACTGGTAGCCACATAACCAGACTTTACTCTCTCTGACAGTACAGCCTTGTTCCATTGATAGTTAAAGAATCACACACTGAGTCCGATCATCTAATACATTCTAGAACTGAAAAGCATTAAAAAAGAATTGTGTACAGTATTCATGTTAAAACTGTGGTTTCCACCAGCCTCAAGCAGATGATAAAATGTGTTACCATAATACAGGAGTGGAAAATTCCCAGGAGCCTTGGCTCCTACAATTGTAGCTATGGCTTCTAAATTTGTATCATTGTATGTCCATCTCTGTATATTCACTTCTTCTCTGGATCTTAAAACTCTTATTTGCCTACTAATCTGTCTTGCTCGAAATCTTTTTCAACCCCCAGGTTAACCCCTGTGGCCTTTAAGGATCAAATTGAAAACTTTGACGTGCTGGCCCACATGACTGATCATGCCGAACGGGGGACTGAAAGAGATCGCTCCGGTCTTGGAGCGATCAATTTCAGTCATTGCTATTACTCAAAGCGCTCCTGCAGGAAGTGGAGTGGAGAAGGATCCCCCGTCTGCCCCTTCTGGCCACCTCCAACTGAATGGCTAACGGTGTCGCGTGACCTGGCGGATGCAGCGAGGGACAAACTTCAGTAAGTATAAGGAAAATCCTGCCCCCCCTTGACGAAGGAGGGCAGGACTTCCCTTTGCTTACTGAAGTTTGTCCTGCTCTGCACCCTGCCGGACCAGAGAGCTGCAGCAGTGACATGGACAGAAGGGGCGATCGGTGGATTTTCTCCACTTCATAACGTTAGAACTACACAAAAGTAAGTGATTTTAAATAGTGCAATGGGTTTCTGATATAGCTTTTTTAACATTACAATCCCTTTAAGCAGCCTAAAGCCACTTGTGTGCTATATTTATCTATTTGACATGTTATCATATTGAACCCTGCTTTTAGATTATTATCCTTGTATTCCAACTACTTGCACTTTCGTCCTCCTTTCTGAACTTGAATTGGGTACAGTAAAACTTCTAAAATGTGGAGATAGGCAATAGAAAAGAGAAGCTATCCCAGCAGGGCTGAATGTACATCCCAGGCTCCTCTAGGCAAGGCACTGCAGGTGCCCTTCTCTTTACCATTGACCACACCCCTGTTCTTTCCATGGCCCCACCCCAAGACCCATCCACTATTTTCTGGCTCAGAAAATACCTTTGACCTATAACAACCTAAGCAAAAAAAGACTTTAACACCTTGGTTGCTAGAGATTGTGAATTCACGCTTTGGGAATCTCTCTAACATCCAAGGGGTTAAATAATAGCCTGCAAATTGGCATAAAACTGGTGAAGGGACTTTGAGATTGCTTTAGCCACACCCACAATTCAGAATGTGAGTGTGGCTAGCACTGCTGAGATGCCGGTCAAAATGTGGAGCTCTAGGCAGTTGTCTACTCTGCCTATTGGGAAGTCTGGCCCAGTGTCCCAGAGAGCTTATAGTCACATGTATTCATTCATGTATTTCTGAACGCATACTATAATTCACTGTTTTAATTTCTATTATTAGGAACATTTTAAAGATTTTATACTAAAACCACTTGTAGTAGACTAATAAAACCGAGAACAATGCATATAAAAAAAGTATATGAAAATGACGACTGTTTGAAGGACTACCAGTTAATTCTTACTGATGAATTATGAATCATTGATTTTTAGGATATACTTTACCTTTAAAGGCTCACCTATTGTTCTGCAGTTTATTTTAGATCCTTGTATTGGATATAACATAAGACATGCCTTCTTTTTCCATTAGTTTGTGGTAAAGCAGAGGAATCAAGGCCCGTCTGAACTTGTTTTCCTTCTCTGCCTACTGTCGATAGTTTGTGGTTAAACAGAGAATGCACTGACTGTACAGCAGGAAAACGCAGACAGTTTTTTTTCCTAGGGCAGTTAATAATTCTGTGATTCCTCAGAATTCCCAGGCATTGCCTCCTTTTTACTAAGCCTTGAATACATCTGAGACTTTTTTTGTGACTGAGCAAACAAAGAGGTGTTGAAATTTCGTGACAGTGATTTTTTTATGCCATAGTGAAGTTCGTACAGAGCATCTATATTCAATGCAATTTTTTAAATCCTTATGTCTGTATGTCTGTGCAAGGGAAGTACAAGTTTTCTGCTTGAGACCTAGATATGTTTTATTCATGAGCTTCATCCGTAGAACCATTGTATGTGATTATTAGATTTTTTTTTTCTAGCATTAGTCCTATTGATCAAGCACAGAAAGTCATTACAGTGTTGGTAGTGTGACAGATCTTCAAGCATAAGGGCAATTTATGTTTGAACAAGTTCGTCTCTCATAATGTCTACAACTGTGTTTGATTAATTGTGCTACTGTGCATGATCAATGGACAAATTTATAAGTACAAAAGTTACTTTTGTTTAATCTCCTCTAATGGCAGCTTTGCCCTTATGGGATATCCATCAGTCAAGCATAAGAGGCCTTTAGGGTGTCGAAAGTGCCTTGTATTGGTTACACTGTACTGTGTCCTTTCAAAATGGTAGCTTCCAAAGCTTTGTGCAAAAACACAAGATCCAAAAGCAATGGCAATGGATATTATGGTGATACCATGGTAGTACACCGTATTGTATGAGATTCCTCCAACTGCCTAGATTCCCAGACTGCTCTGTAAAAGAACAGACCCAGTTGCTGCTAATCTTTCTAGTCTGGCCCAAAAGGGCATGGTGTCATCTACAGGCTGTGTCCATAGATGATAGATGTGCTCACTCAGGATCTCATTTGGCATCCAAATCTGGCCAGCCTCACCTTCACAGTATGGAAATTGAAGCCCAAATATTGAAGCACAGTTACTGAAAACTTGGAAACCAGTGTCTGCTAAAATATATTACAGAATCTAGAATTTTTCTTTGCCTTTTTGTATTCAACATGAACTTGATCCTTCTAGTCTTTTTGCAGACTGGGTTTTGTAAAGGCTAAGAACTAGCTCTCTTAAAGTCCAGATTTGTGCTCTGTCTTTTTTTTTTTTTAGGAGGATTCCTGAAGTTCAGACTTTTATGTAGGGTATCACTCACATTATGGGGGAGATTCACTATGTGGTGATAAAGAAGTGATAAGTGGGGATCAATCATTGCACACGTAACATTGTTTTTCATACGGCTGTTTCTTCAGTAAGAAGAGTCTCAGACCTTGGAGCTTTGTCCTGTAAATCTCCACACATATCAGGATAAAGTAGCTTTACAGACTGTTCCTGAATTTCAACCAATAATCAAGGATTGGTCCTTCCCTCCTAACCCAGAATCATAAGGATGCTCACCTTACACCTTGTACATGATCAGATAACTTCAGATATTGTATAGGAGCCTCTGACTCTTTCAGGTAAGCTGTTACATCATTTGTTATCTTGGTATGCTCCAAGAAGGGCAGACCTGCTTCCAAAACCACAATTGCTGCATGGCCTAAATATACTATTAGACAAGCCTATCTTATCAAATCTCGCCCAGCTCCGTTCCTAGTTATGACCAATTCTATACGAGTACTTAATGAGCTCTGAAGCATCAAGCTTCTACGGGTCAACTCTGGAATGCAGCTACCTGTCTTCTGTTCATGGCTTCATAAAATTCTACAAAGTAAATATTTTGGCATTCTAAGATGCAAAGTTTTGCAGACTGCTGTTCTCTAGTTTTTCTCTCCCTCTCTATAAGTTTGGGAATGCTTTGGGACATCTCCATTGGTCCCTGCATCCCTGAATTAATGGTAGATAAAAGGGGATTTATGTTAAGTCCTGTATGGAACACAGGAACCATGGAGTAAAGCTTCCCTCCTCCAGAGGGGGGGGGGGAGGACTTCACAAAAAGGCAGGTGGAATTTGACTTGGAGACTCCCTTCTCTTCATCTAGCTTTACCCCTGGCCCCAGTTTTACGTGACCTCCCTCAAGATGAGGAGCAAGCTGGCACTGCTCTTTTATATATAATTTTATTTCCATTAGGCAGGCTCCCATTACTATTTGACTGCTATGGTCCTATTTCTTAATGTCCCATTTAGCTCCAGACACACACTTGAAAGGGATAGTAATACTTAAAATGTAAAAAAAAAAATATGTTGTAGGGTTTACCCCCTGAGTAAAACAAGAGTACTCCCACTGATGAAAGGTGTTTTATTCAAAAGTTATTAATTTTCAAAGTTGAATGTTTTAGGTGCAATATCGCAGTGGCCTGAAATTGTACAGTGGCGCTGTTGCTACACGATCCTATGGACAGCTCTGGTCCTGGGACCATAAATCTCCATAGGGTGGTGTAGCAACAGCACCACTGTAAAATTTCAGGCCACTGTGATATTGCACCTAAAAATTCAACTTTGAAAATTAATAACTTTTGAATAAAACACCTTTCAGCAGTGGGATAAACCCTACAACATATTCTTTTTTTTACATTTTAAGTATTACTATCCCTTGAAGGGTTTTTCTGTCTAAATTGCACTCAAGCCTTCTTTCCCTCATACATCCTATGACATAAAGGTGTCTGCTATTCTGTTTAGGTCTTATTAACCTCTTCAAAGCTAATCTACATATTTTGCTCTCTACTGACCTTCTCCTTCTGTCTGGTTTTATAGTCTTTGTTGCATTTTGTTATTTTTTTCTGCTATTTCCAGACTTTATTCTTTATTTTAGTTCAGAATTAGTTGTAGGTACGTGGTCCTTTTAAGATCGGATGGGTCTGTTCATAGACGCTGTGTCATCCCTTTTGGAAAAACAGGTTTTGCTTTTGGCCCCTGCCCAAGAACATTTTTCAGGTTTTTAATCCTATGTTTTTATGGTCTCCAAGAAAGATGGCTGCTATCTTATTCTGAATCTCTAATGTGTCAGCCATTTTGTGGTAACCACATAATTCCAGATGGAACCACTGTGATCTGTACCCAGGAGAGTACTTGGCCTCTATGGATCTTTGGGACTCTTATCTCAATGTCCCGATTCATCCACACCATCAGAGCTTCCTTCCCTTCATCTTTGTGTAGTCACTAACAGTTCACTGCCTTTCCTTTTGGCCTAGTGTTAGCTCTAAGGATTTTCACAAAGGTCATAGCTGTAATGGAGGCCTGTCCATTCTCAGGAGATTTCTTTGACTCTTTACTTAGATGACCTTTTGTTCAAGGTTCCTTTAAAGGCCATTCTGGCCCCACATATTCAAGAATGTGTTCACATCCTGGAGCATCAAGTTTGGGTTCTCCATCTCAAGAAGTCCTCTTTGGTGCCTTCTCAGTCTTTGTACTACTTAGGCATGAGATTTCATACCCTTCTGCCAGAAGGCAATATCAGAGTTGTGTCTCAAACACTGTCTTGTATGTCAGTGATGATGGTGGACTACATGAGAGTCCTGGGACTTCTAATCACTGTGCTGGTAGTAATTCCCTATGCTCAGTTCCACATAATGGAGCTTCAGCTGGGCATTCTCAGGAGCTGGTCGAGGAAGTGTTCCCACGTACCTTGTTTTTGTCCCCTTCTCTTCTCATTATCCTGGTTTGGGGTGCCTTGGCTGTTTGTGTGTTTTTTTTTTTTTTTTTTTTTTTTTTTTACATTGGCTTCTCTGTTACTGTGTCCTTACATCTTCTCTGCTTTGCTAAACATAAACTGAACTAGGCTGCTATGGGGAGGGCTATATAGGGCAGGATGTTAGAGGAGTTTCAGCATTGAGTGCTCTATTTCCTGGTAAGGGACTATCACATTGAATTTTCTTTTCATTCAACACTGCCTATGTGTCATGATAACCAAAATTCCAGTAGATGTGCAGTTTAGTAGATATTCACAAACATATTAATGGGGAAAAAATCTGGTACTGTACTAGACAGTTTCATTAGCATGTGAAACGTCTCTAAAACCCTTCATTGTCATATGACACATCGCTGAAAATACTTAATTAGCAGATGAAACAGGAAAAAAACGTAATCTTTGGATCCAGACTTCTTTGTCAGAAGTCAACTAGGAGTTTTAAGAGCCAGAGAAAAGGGTGCATGTACTAAGGCAACAGAACTAAAACCTTTTAGGACGCGTTTTTATATTGGTAAATTTTTGTAGCAGTGAAGCAATATAGAAAAAATGTCAGAGATGACTTCTCAAGTGTTATCACTCCTCTAGTTCCTATGTCATTCTATAGCGTCAATGCACTAAGATCTCCAAATTTGGAGATATCTTAGTGTTTGAAGCCATAGAATTACATAAAACTTGGAGACGTGATCTCACTGGTGAAGTCATTGCCGCATTATCACCTTTTTATCACTCCTTGGCGCATAACCCTTGTTATCTCTCGAACAGAGACACAAGGGCAAAATTCTTAGGGGCTATTAGGATTTTCTGGTTGTAGTAAGGCAAGCGGGTGATTTCCTTTAAATCATGGGTAACATAGTAAGTTAGGTTGAAAAAAGACACAAGTTCAGCCTGTGCCTCATAACCCAGAGACATGAGGATTAAATAGCTTTCCTGCTGACACATAAGTTAGTCCTTATGATATGTTCCTGTTTTGCCTACTAATACACAGTATAACCCTGTATGAACCCTGTAAGACATGTATTTAATAATCTCTTAAAAGTATCCATTGTATCTGCCATAACCTTTGGGCAAGAAATTCCACAATTTAACAGACCTTACTGTAAAAAACTCTTTCCTCTGCTGAAGTTTAAACCTCCTTTCCACTAATCTCAAGGGGTGCCCCCAGTTATTTCATCAGGCCTTGGAATGACTACCTCACCAGAGAGATTGTTGTATTGACCTGTCATATACTAGTAAAGTGTAATAAGATCTCCTCTTAGTTGTCTTTTCTCTAGAGTAAATAAACCAAGTTTGTCTAGTCGATCCTCATATTTCAAGTCCTCCTTTCC
Source organism: Rhinophrynus dorsalis (assembly GCA_037306005.1). NCBI lineage: Eukaryota > Metazoa > Chordata > Amphibia > Anura > Rhinophrynidae > Rhinophrynus > Rhinophrynus dorsalis. The sequence continues at coordinate 247,520,397 of CM074724.1, read as the reverse complement.
CTTTATTAATTTTGTTGCTCTTCACTGTACTCTCGCCAGTTCTAAACTATCCTTTTTCAGAACTGGTGCCCAAAACCGCACTTCATAATCGAGGTGAGGTCTTACCATGATTTGTACAGTGGAAAAATGATGTTATCCACTCTTGCTTCAATACCCCTTATTATGCAAGAGAGGACATGGTTTGCTTTTGCTACTGCTGTTTGACACTGGTCGTTGTTTCCAGGTTTGTGGTTTACAAGGATTCCTAGGTCTTTCTCTAGCAACGAGTCCCCTAAAATAATTCAGTTAAATTTTCTTCCCAAATGCATGACTTTCCCACATTAAATTTCTACCCCCCCCCCAAAAAAAAAAAAAAAAACAACCAACACAAAAGAAAACTGTAACTTGTGAGCAAGGGGGACTTTTAAAATGTTTACCTGACTCCAAAAACTCTTGGTGGGATTCTAAGCTAGTATGCACTGAGACCATTGCTAGGAATGTGTGTTTAAGTGGGAATGTACACTGCATACCCTGCAGTCTGGTAGTGTTAGAGCAAATAGAGCACTTGTGTGTGTTTGCTTTGAATTACAATCTTTACATCTCTTACTCAAATTTGGGAGTGCCATTCAGAGAATATCTGGCTAAGCACCGGAAACAATCCCTTGACTTGCTTATGCATGGCTTATTTTATTTTAAAAGGCTTCATGTGTACCTGTGGGAGCTGAAAGATAAGTAACCCTTTGAGTGCCAGTTATCATGTGAATTTCATTGGTTACCTCTCTGGCACTTAACTGTTTGAGTGTCAGAGGGGGTGTCCAGATTAAAAAGATGAAAAGGGTTTAAGGAGAACTAAAAGTTCCTATTAATTAACCCTTTGCGTTCCATAGGTGTACCCCTCTGGCACCCAAAGGGTTAATATTTACCGACTTGCCTTAATCTGGCCAAAAACAAGTCAACTAACCTGTCTGCCTTTAGGTAGCTAGTGTATTAGCCCTTTGAGTGCCAGAAAGTTATCAATATTGGAAACCTCTTGCTCTCAAAGGGTTAAATCCATTCTGGATCTTGCATCCATGGAGGCAGACATGAGAGTTAACGGTAGTTTTTCTAACTGTGAATCATTCAGAGTGCACAAGCCTTCTTAAGAGGGGTGCAAAGCATTATGAAGCTGAAAGTGTTAATATTGCAATGTGCTGTTAGCAAACTTTGAGAAACTGACCATGTCATTCTTCTCCATGGAAATGCCATCTGTGGCTGATTGAATATTTCACCCTTGAATGAAACACAAGGGTTAAATGCAGAAGTGCCACTGGGATTTTTTTTGTCCATAGTAATATGTGTGGTGGGATTTCCTATACAGTTGTTCTCAGAAACATTGAATTTTAGTAGCTTTATTTATACTTTCAGCTGTACCTGACAAACATAAGATATGGACCCTTTCTCCTAGTGCAGCATGCCCAGTTGGTGTCCTTACCGTCTGGCAAAATCACTTAACCCTTTGAGTGCAATGCGTTGGATACCTCTTTGGCACCTAAAGGGTTAAAGCTCCAGCTCCAAATATTCTTCCTTATTGTTCGCCTATGCTGTTTATCACTAAAATGTATGTAGCACTTTTGGTGTAAGAGATGTTGAAGTGGACACAGTGTGGAAATTAATACTTTATCTTTATCTCGTTAAATATTGTGGTATTTTATGTACAAACCTTTACTGGCTTATAACGTTCTTAGGCTCTGACTTAAAGGGATAGTAATGGTTGTTTTTAACAAAGTTTAATCTTGTAGATATTAAAAATATTAATGCAATGCGGTATATATAATCATCTAAAGTTCTCCCTCCCGCCCTTTTCACAGATGTCAAAGCTCTAGCAGACAGAAGGAGATCCTGGTCCCAGGACCGGCCTGCGGCTCTTCAGCAGAGCCGAAATAGAGTTATATAAAAAGAAATACTTAATTGCAACTGTCTACAAAGTGTGCCTGGTTTGCAAGCACACTATGTAGACCGTTACAATGAAGTATTTCTTTCTATATAACACTCTTTCGGCTCTGCTGAAGAGCCACAGTCCGGTCCTGGGACCAGGATCTCAGTCTGTCAGCTAGAGCTCTGATGTCTGTGAAAGAAGCGGGAGGGGGGAACTTTAGAAGCTTAAATCTCTCAAACTATACATGACTGAGAGATGGGATATAGCTCGTTCATTTATATTTTTAATACTTACAAGATTAAACTATGTTAAAAACAACCATTATTATCCCTTTAACTCTGTGCTCATGATATTAGTGTTTGAGTAAGGGAAAACTATGGGCCTTGTTTTACCCCACTGAGTGCCAGAGGAGTACACAATGCATTACAGAGAAATGTGTTGCATTACCCCCCCCCCCCCCCCCAACACTCAAAGGGTTAAAAAATTAAATGGTAAAAGTGTGGAGTAATTCTTGGGTAAACCAAATTCCGCCATTGGGGACAAATGCAAATTCCACTGGTTTCAATGGGTGCATTTTAACCCCTTGAATTCTAGTCTCATTCATTGATTTGCAATGTTTAACCCTCTGAGGGCCAGAGGGTGAGCAACACATTTCATTGCAAAGCATGGTTGTCTTCTATGTCACACAAAGGGTTAAAAGCACTATTTAATTCAGTGGAAATGTAAACCTTTTTAATTTTATTCCACCACTGTAGCACAGTTTTCCTCAGAATTACCTTATTTCTTTTTTATATAAGCCCCCTGAGTGAAATCAGGGGCAATACCAACATGGCAGTTAGGACTTACTCTAAAGGGAATCTGCCCAATGTCTGATTCTCTGTTGGTAATCTCTTAAATTGACACACAATGTCTCCTGTTCATGAAATATAGATTGTGACCTATGATTTACATGCATGAATGGTAGCATTCTATTGTAAAAGTACTTACCAGCATGAATGCTTGCCTTGCAATAGAGTACAACACTTCCATTTTTAATAATATGGTTGGCACTGGCCCAAGAAATGTGAATTCTGAAAACCTTGTAAATGGAAGAGTTGCTGCTGTATGGTCTTTCAGTAGCAGTACTGTATTGACTTACAGGCATGGCTGGACAAAACTAAAATAATGAGAGCCAGACAGAAAATTTAGGCTCAACTAAGGGACATAAGATGCTGGTATAGGGGTACATGTAAATATTTGTATATAAAATACCTTAAATTAAATAATTTAGAAGACAGTAGTAAAATTCTAGGAGTCTGATTTCTCAGGCTCCTGGGATTTTTCCACTCCTAATGAAAGGTACATCATACTCTTGGAATAAGTGGTTCTTAAAGGGATAGTATAGTCCCATAAAAAGTATGTCCTAAATCGTAGCTGCAGTAACAAAAATTCAATGTGCTTACTCCTTTCTCTCAAGCCGTTATCTTTTGAGAGATATAAGAAAATAAAGTCCTCCGTTCCCTCCCCTTTCTGCCTGACCAGCTGTAAAGCTGTCAGAGGCAGAATCCGGTCACCTGACTGTAGGCGGCTCTTCAGGAGTGCTGTCATCTAGATATCTAGGTATTGGTATGGTCTATTACGTGTGTCTGGCTTGCAAGCACACGTTGTGGACCATTCTGATGAAGTAATTATTCTTGGACATCTAGATGACCGCGCTCCTGAAGAGCTGCCATCTGGTCCCGGAAGCAGGATTTCATGACGTCCGCTGTACAGCGGATGCATGAGAAGGGGGAGAGAGCGGAGGTCTTTATTTTATTACATCTCTCAAACCATAACGGTTTGAGAGAGAGGATTAAACACTTTGAATATTTTCTTACTGCAGCTATGATTTAGGACATACTTTTTATGGGACTATACTATCCCTTTAATTTGTTTTAACCAAAGTACTTACCTTGGTGTACTTCTTATAGTAACAACAACACAGACTTTGCAGGTTGTGCGTGTGGTCTCTATAAAGTAATAGGGTCTGCATGAAAATCCTTCATTGCGGTCTGTGGGAGCAGTTCACGCAGAACAATTAGACTGAACCGGAGGACCTGAAATAAGGACATGCGAAAGAGAGAATGAGGGGTCTTTTTTTTAAAGGGATAGTAATGTTTCATAATAAAAACAGCTCTAATTAATCATCATAGTATTTGGACTTTGGAGAGTGTTATTTCAATTCTGTCAGAGTTGTAGTTCCAGAGTAATTCAATGACAAAGTATCCCCCTCCCGCCCCTTTTACTGATGTAACACTGTTCAACCTGAGCAGAAGGGAGGTGCCCAGGTAGACTGCAGAGAGGGACAATCTTCAATTAAGATAAGGGAAAAACCTGAAAAGCTTGTCAAGGGGGGCAGGGATTTCATTGTTTTCATAGGAATAAGAGTGTCCCCTTCTGTTATCTGTCCAGTCTATGGACTGCATTCCACATCTGAGAAGAGATGGCCTACACTAGGTAAAAGGGGCGGGAGGGGGAAACTTTGCTTGTGAATATCTCATAAACCACAAAGGTTTGAGAGATGAGACTTATATCATTCTTCATGTTTTTTTAATGCCTACAAAATAAAATAAAGTTAAAACGAAGTATTACTATCCCTTTAAACCCCTGTTTTGCTCTCCTGCTACTGCACTGGAGCTCATTATTCAGACTAGGCTTCATCTGCAAGTTTGTTTCCAGAGGAACAGACCTGTCAGTAGGGCAATGCCACGTAATGTATGTTTCTTCTGTGTCCCCTTCCACGGCAATTTACTTCTATGGGTCTTGTCTCCTCCTACCCAGCTGATGTAGGACCAATCGAAAAATTATTTAAAGGAACGCCACTCCTCCTCCGACAGTCTTTTTTGGTCCTACACCAGCTGGAGTAGGAGCTGGTGGCTCCGTGTCTCAGGAGTCGCTAGTTTCTGACTTTACAGCGTTGGAAATAATTTGTTCTTTTTTTATTATTTTATTTTAAATTTACCTTGAATAGCGGCCGCATTCATTGCTGTCCCTGCCGGGAGAGATTGACTCCCGAAGACCAGGCTCCGCTCGCAAGCCGGCCTGGTACAGTCCTGCATTCAGCGTTGTAGTTCCGGAAGTGGGCCGCAAGCCTTCCAGGTGACGTATTTCCTCTTTCGGGATTATGGTGTTGGAAGGCGGCCGCGAGGATCTGCATGGAGCAAGTATGCTGGCACAGCATCGGGTAGCCCAGCATGGTTAGACAGCCCAGTAGAATTATGGCATCTGAACGGGTGAGTTTTTTTCTATTCTTTCATAGGAATCTTTTGGCGCTCTCCTTGATACTTCCGGTCAGGCCTCTGCGTTCCAGGGTGGAACGCACGCCTAGCAGGACCACTATAAATAGTCTTTTCCATACCGGCATAAGTAAGGCTGTAATCCTTAAGGCATATGGATGTTGTTTTATCATTTTTTTCTTTTAAAAAAGCAATTAAAAGTTATGTTTTAGATACTGCTATTTCTTTCCACTATGTCTACTACTCCCAAGACAAGTAAAGAAAAGCCTGTAGCAGAATCCAAAGAAAAGGAGCTCACCCACAAATTTAAGAAATGTGATGGATGTGAAGCCAAGGTCTCTTCTGAGTTAAAGTTTTGTCCAGAATGTGCTAAGAAATCTGTTTCTGCAGAAGTTCCCAATCAATTCCAGGAATTCCTTACCTGGATGAAGTCCTCCATGCAGGAGACATTTGCGGCAATGCAAACACAGCCTAAGAAAAGACCTAGAACAGATGACCCTGATGAGGGTACTTCATCAAGAGCAGAGCATATTGAAGAAGAGAGTATTTTAGAATCATTATCTCAGGATTCCTCAGAGGAGGAGGGTGAAATCCAAGATGAAGAAGACGGGGCTTTTAATTTGGAAAAGATTGAACCTTTCTTAAAGTATATGAGAAAATCCCTGGGTCTAGTAGAAGAACCCAAACAACAAGGAATATTAGATACGGCTTTCATGGGAACAAGGAAAGAGATTCCTACTTTTCCAGTACATCATTCTGTAGCTGAATTAATTAAATCAGAATGGTCAAAAGGTGATAAAAGAATATCCTCCTCAAAACGTCTTCAAAAGATGTATCCATTCAAGGAAGAAGACACTTCAAGTTGGATTTCTCCTCCCAAGATAGATGCTTCTATAGCCCAGATAGCCAAGAGGACAACCATTCCTATGGAAGACGGTTCATCTCTAAAAGATGCGATGGACAGAAGAATGGAAGGATCCCTTAAGAAGCAATTTTCCATAATCGGTCAGAATATGAAGATAGCTACTGCATTAGCATGCATCGCAAGAGCATCCAGAATATGGTTGACTGAACTTGAGGATCATATAGAATCCTCAGTTTCAAGATCAAAACTACTGAAGGAATTATCTACTATCAAGGAAGCTATTGGTTTCTCATGTGATGCTTCATTAGATGCTATCAGATTGGCGGCAAGATCTTCAGCCCTTTCGATAACAGCAAGAAGATCTCTCTGGCTGAGAACATGGGGAGCTGATGCTTCATCAAAAAGCAAGTTGGTTTCATTACCATTCACAGGTTCCTTACTGTTTGACGAACAGCTTGATGAAATAATTAAAAAGATTACTGGAGGCAAGAGTTCCTTTCTTCCCCAGGATAGAAGGAGAAGATCACCCCCTGCCAACACATCTTTCAGAAATAGAAAGCTAAATTATCGGTATGACAGAAAATATCAACCATCCAGAGGATATGAAGCTAGAAAACAATCTACTTCTCAATCAACTAGAGGCTCCTTCAAAAAGGAGGGGTTTCGGAAGAATCAGTTCAAGAAAGAATTCTCCTGAAGTACAGCGGAACCTGCTTCCAGTCCCAGTAGGAGGTCGCCTGGGACTTCAGTTATCCGCTTGGGAAAGATTGACCAACCTAGATGGTTGGACTCGTCGGATCTTGGAAGCAGGGTGCCCGCTGGAATTCCTCAACAGACCTCGAGAAAACATGTACAAAAAATCAAGACATCCAGGGAATGCAGAAAAAGCAATACAGCTGGCAGAAGCAATAAAGGAATTGGCATCAAAGGAAGCCATAGAACAGGTGCCATCAGGAGAAAAGAAGAAAGGATGGTACTCTCCAATTTTCATGGTACCAAAATCCACAGGGGGATTTCGACCGATTCTAGATCTAAAAATCCTAAATGCATCAATAAAGCATCAAAAATTCAAGATGGAAACCGTAGCATCCATAATTCAAGCCATTCAGCCGGACAATTATCTGGTGACAATAGATTTACAGGATGCATACTACCACATCAAAATAGCTCCACATTTCAGGAAATATCTCAGGTTTTGCTACAAGGATCAGCATTGGCAATTCAGAGTGCTGCCATTTGGTCTGACATCAGCACCCAGAATTTTTTCAAAAGTCCTAGCTCTTGCTCTGGAACCATTGAGGGAAAAAGGTATCAAGATAGTGCCATATCTCGACGACCTTCTATTGATAGCTCTATCAAGAAACCAAGCGGAAGAGCACAAAATAATAGTAATCAATCATCTTCAGGAATTGGGGTGGTTGATCAACAAACAAAAGAGCCAGTTGAAGCCGACCCAACATTTACAGTTCATAGGATTAGCCTTGGACACTGCCAGGGAGATAGTATCATTATCTCCCAACAGGATAAAGCTAATCTCATCCAAAGTACGGAAGTTCAGAAAATCAACAGTTCACACTGCGCAAGATTGCATGACCATCCTGGGTTACATGGTCTCAGCAATTCAGGTAGTTCCATGGACAAAACTTCACATGAGGCCCCTCCAAAGATGTTTTCTGTCTCATTGGAACAAGAATCCAGTCAACACCACACAGATTATACCAATCCAAGCATCGGTAAAAAGAGACCTAGAGTGGTGGATAACCCAGAAGAATTTGAGGAAGGGATCATCAATAAGCAATCCAAGATGGCAGAAGATCACAACAGATGCAAGCCTGACAGGTTGGGGCGGATGGTTTCAGAGAAAATCAGTTCAGGGAACTTGGTCACAAAGAGAACAAAGGCTCCACATAAATATCCTAGAGTTAAGAGCGGTTTATCTTTGCCTAAAGAGCTTCAAGAGACTAATCAGGAAGAAATCGGTCCAAGTAATATCAGACAGCATGACGGCCGTCATGTACTTAAAGAATCAGGGGGGAACAAGAAGTCTGGCATTGAACACAGAGGCAAGAAGGATTCTACTCTGGGCGGAAAAGAACCTAGCAGCGATATCAGCAATTCACATTCCAGGTGTTCAGAATTATCAGGCAGACTACCTAAGTCGCAACCTGTTAAGTCAGGGAGAGTGGTCGCTAAACGAGGAAATTTTCAACCAGATCAAGTTAAGATGGGGTCAACCTCTGATAGATCTGATGGCATCTCCAGAAAATGCGAAGTGCCAGTTATTTTTTTCCAGAATGAGACATCAGCAGGCATTAGCCGTGGATGCCATGACTCAGGATTGGCAGTTCAGCCTAGCATATGTCTTCCCTCCGATTCCATTGATTCCAAGGGTTCTCAAGAAAATCAGGCAGGAAGGTGTAAATGTCATCTTAATTGCTCCAAACTGGCCGAGAAGAGTTTGGTACTCGGAACTAATCAGCATGTCCATAGAGGAACCATGGATCCTGCCTTACAGACCGGACCTATTGAACCAAGGTCCAATCTGGCACCCCAATCCAAGCTTTTTGAAGCTAACAGCGTGGAGGCTGAGAGGAATTCGTTAAGACTCAGAGGCCTAACAGAATCAGTAATCTCCACTATGATATCTGCAAAAAAGCCATCTACATCTTGTGTTTACAACAGAGTATGGAAGATTTTTTCTGCATGGTGTTCAATCAATGCAATTGACAGATTTTCTATTTCCACTCCACATATATTGTTTCCTTCAGCATGGTTTTGAACAAGGATTGAGACCATCATCCCTTAGAGTTCAGGTTTCTGCCATATCCGCATGTCTGGTAAAGCAATTTTCAGAAGATGAGCTGATCAAGAGATATCTAAAAGCTATTGACAAAATTAGACCCAGAATAAAAAATATCATTCCGCCTTGGGATCTAAATTTGGTACTCAATCAATTAACTATCTCTCAGAAGTTCGAACCAATTGACAAGAGTTCTACAAGATTTTTAACTCTTAAGACAGCGTTCCTGGTTGCCATTACATCTGCCAGGAGAGTAAGCGAGTTGCAGGCCCTTTCTTCAAAGGAACCATACTTAATATTCCATAAGGATAAAATAGTACTTAGAACAAGAACTGAGTTCCGTTCCAAGGTAGTATCATCTTTTCATCTTAATCAGGAGATAATACTACCCTCGTTTTTTTCCAATCCTAAAAGTTCTGAGGAGGAGCGTCTTCACAAATTGGATTTATTAAGATGCGTGTCTGAATATTTGAAAAGAACAGCCTTATTCAGAAAATCGGACTCCTTGTTTGTACATTATCAAGGGAAGTTCAAAGGCCTTCCTGCTTCCAAACCTTCTATTGCACGTTGGATTACTGAATGCATTAGAGAAGCATATTTGGAGGCAGGCAAAGTACCTCCTAAGGTAATCAGAGCACACTCTACTAGAGCAGTTTCTACATCCTGGGCAGCAAAGAATTCAGCTACCACTGAAGAACTGTGTAAAGCAGCAACATGGTCATCTATTACAACTTTCATAAAGCATTACCATCTGGATGTCCAGTCTGCCAAGGCTTCAAAATTTGGGAGGAAGGTTTTGAAAGCAGTCAACATTCCTACCTGGTAAGATCTTTCCATTTCTTACTACTATTATTGTTTTGCTAAATGATTATGGTTCTTTAGAGGTTCACAGATGGGGCAGCTGTGTTCCTCATAAATTTTTAAATATTTTATAACCCTCCCTTAAATCTTCTAGCTTTGGTATATCCCATAGAAGTAAATTGCCGTGGAAGGGGACACAGAAGAAAGGGAGAAATTTACTTACCGATATTTCCTTTTCTTCTGTGTCCCCCCACGGCACTCCCTGCCCTTGTCTAACCTATCTATATTACATTTTTTAGCTCTGACAAAAGTTGACTGTCGGAGGAGGAGTGGCGTTCCTTTAAATAATTTTTCGATTGGTCCTACATCAGCTGGGTAGGAGGAGACAAGACCCATAGAAGTAAATTGCCGTGGGGGGACACAGAAGAAAAGGAAATATCGGTAAGTAAATTTCTCCCTTTGTCCTTTAACCCCTTAAGGACCCTTGACGTACCAGGACCGTCACGGTCCTTGAACTACTCAAGGACCGATGACGGTCATGGTACGTCACGTACTTTTTACTTACAGCGCTCTACCGGGAGCGCTGTAAGTATAAATAGGGCCTGAAATAGACCGCTCCAAGATCGGAGCGATCTCTTTCAAGCCCCATAATGACGCGCCGATACACGTGACAGGTCACGTGTACCGGCGCGTCCAAGTGCCCCTATGCGGTCATTATGGGACGGAAATGTCCCATGACCGCCGGTCCTTAAGGGGTTAAATAAAGAGCCTCTTATTCTACAGGTATAGTTACCTTTAACATATGAGTCTGTACCACATTGCTTGCAATTTCTCACCATGTCAGTATTTCCTTATATATCTCATGTTTGCCGATCTGTCACTCACATCTTCAGAAAATACCCTTGTGTTCTGTTACTTCTACACCATCTTTTAGCACTTCATTCACTTTGTATTTCTTATTAGAAGAATAGTTTATTAAGCTACCATAACTAATAACACACAAAACAAATAAAATACCCTATTTCTGTTTGCTTTTATAATTTAGATACATTTTGTAAAGAGAACCAAAATATCCAGCGTTCCCATATACACAGAATCCCATCTCTCACATCATAAATACCATCCCCCCCTACACACACTCAGTCACACACGCACATACATGCACACACTGCGCAATGATCTGTCAGTAGCGGTCTCCAGTACACTGTAATTATAGGGAACCTGGCAGTAGGATAACACAGCACAGGTTATTGTGTTAGTAATTATTGAGGTTTAAGGAGAAGGGGATGATTGTGTCAGCCACACCCTGTCTCCATTTGAGAGTGGCAGAGCTGGTCTTGTCTTTTTCACAAAAATAAATTGGAGAGCTGAAATCTTTAACCCCTTGTACCCTAGCAATACACTGGAGATATATGTAGCATCTAAGGGGTGAAGGGGCATTTAATTACTGTGTGTGTTACAGATAAGTAATATGGAGCTGTAACATCTCCCAGTACCCTTGTCTGAACTACCAAGAAAATAATTGCAATTCTTTTTATTTATTAACCAATTAAGGATCATAACTGAGTCTATCACACGCACAGCATGCATTTTTGTGCCTTAAAAGAGAGAGCCAACCTCCATTTTGGCGAACTCGGCCTGGAATCCTGGAAAACTGACTCAATAACATGAGTGGGCCTTCAAGGTTTTCCTACTGAACTCAAAAGTTTGCCAATTTGAGAGAAGGCAGGGACCGGTCCTGATTCTTCTCCCCCACCCATTTTTTTTTATTTTTTTTTATTTAATATATGTATGGGAGGGGCTGAGGATAATTGCTTGGCAATTTGACATTGGCACCAAGACAGGTTAAATGGAGCTATTTATTGATGAGCTAGAGGGCCTAGCCTGTTTGTTTTTTAACACCTTCCCGACAATGGATGTACATGTATGTCTCTCAGAAACTCACTTAGTGACAGAAGGCGTACATGTACGTCCCGGAAGTCCGGGTCCCTGCACGGCTGCATGCCATTCAGGGACTCTGTAATAGTTAAAAAATAAATAAATAAAAAAACTCTTAGCTGGGCGTTAAATGACGGCCGCGTGTGTACGAGCGGCCGGTCACTAAGGGGTTAATAGGCATCTTCTTTAGGTGCATAATTTAAAGGGGATCTCTTCCCCCTATAAAAGTTAGGCTTATTAATTATAGTAAATAGTGATAATGTTGAAAATGTTATTTATTAAAAAAAAAAAAAAAAAAGCTGTTTGGGCTAAAATTATTGCTTACAGAGTGCTCTGCACCCTACTTCTGCATACACTGGTCTTGCCACCCTGCCTCAGCTTCCTTCCTACTACCCAGCCTCCTCAGATGATGGCGGCTTTCTGCCTGTAAGCTGGAGAGATCTCATTGGCTAGATATAGATCTCTGCCAATGAGATCGCGCCACCTTACAGACAGAAAGCCTCCTTCATCGGAGGAGGCTGGGTAGTGGGAAGGAAGCAGAAGCAGCGCGGCAAACTGTGGCAAGAGCAGTGTATTCAGAAGTAGGGTGCAGGGCACTCTGTAAGCAATAATTTTAGCCCAAATAGTGTTCTTTATTTTTAAATAAAATAAAGTTTTCAACATTATCTGTATATACTGTACCTACTAAGCCTAACTTTTATAGGAGATCCCCTTTTACTACAGTGAATGTCAGTGTTGTTTACCAGACCTGGGATGAGATGCACTAACTAAAATAAGATGAGATAAAGAGGAGATAACTTCTAAACTCTCATATTCCTGTGTTATTCTGTGAAGCGTGTGCAATAAGTTAGCTCGACTTGGAGAGAGGTTAGTGCAGAGGTGGTCAAAGAACACACTGCAGGACTGATCCAGCCTGCAGGTATTTTAAATATAAGACTTACTTTTGCTTTGAATTGACCAGTGTTTTGGCTTTCGAGATATTGACGAGGCCAGTATGACGTGATAACATTGTCACTTCACACCAATTCAGGGCAGTCATAATGGGGAACAGGTGAAGAGTGAAATCATAGCAGGATGTGGGGGACCCCACCAACTTAAATTCTAAAGTTAAAATAATAAAAAATCTTTAGCAAGGAGGGCATGTAATTCTTCCCTGTACATTAGAAAGTATTCTTCAGTTCGCTGCCTGACAACCTTGACCAGGTCAGTGTGACATGAAAACTTTCTTTCAAACCCAGCAACGCCATGATGATGGGTATTGATAAAGAGAGCATGTGGGTCGCAATGTGGTAGACCCCACGGGCTTCCATTTTAAAGTAAAAATTTGCCTTTTTCTTTACAAGGATCCTACCTGTACATCCTATATAATAAATTGCTAGGATGTTTGTCAGAACCCGTCATGTGCAGTAAAGACTGCCCGAATGCACAGAATGCTGGGAGTTCTGTGCTGGGTGCATTCGGTGCTTTTGGGCAGTCTCTACAGTCCATGACTGCGTCGGCGGCAGGACACAGAGCAGGACCAGCCTCTTAACCCTTTGAGTGCCAGAGGGGTATGCATTGCGTACCCCTCTGGCACTCAAAGGGTTAACATCACCTGGACCTTGGCCCGTGTACACGGGCTTTTACACTAGTAAAATCAATAAAACAACAAAAAGTCTGTGTGCACCATACACAGTAGGACTGCTCTAACCTCTTGTACAAATGTATCCTTTATGTGCTGTGTGGAATCCCTTCGTTTATTTGCATATTTCTGTCAAAAAACCCCTCCTATACATGCTTAGATCCGTTAGTCCAGTGGTTCTCAACCTGTGCCCTCAGTGGCTACTAACAGGCCAGGATTTGAGAATTTCCTTTTAAGAGCACAGGTGAGTTAATCAATATGACTGAGCCTCTGATCAACACACTTGTATTCTAGCAGGGAAATTCCTAAGTCCTGGCCTGTTAGTGGCCACTGAGGGCATGGGTTGAGAACCTCTGCTTTAGTCTATCATGTTATTTCTTAACCATTTTAGTAGCCCTTTTCTGAATTCTTTCCAGAATATCTATATCCTTCTGAAGATGGGGTCTCCAGTACTATAAACAGTATGTGGAGGAAAAAAAACCAAAAAAAAACCAGCATATGAGTAAGCAGTGATGATGTCTCTGTTTAAAGGGATAGTAATAGATGAAAAAAACAAAAAGCAAAAAAATCAGAGCTCCAGTTGCTCTACGTACTTTGAGCATGTAGAGCAGTGAGACAATAGTATGTGATGTGTAGTTCAGTAGTAAATGTAATTATATAGATCCCCCTCCTGCCCCTTTTACCTATCCCTAGCCGCCTCCCCTCAGTTGTGCAGTTCCAGTCATCGGACCGGACAACTCGAAGCAAGGGACAGCCTTCATACCCTGAATATAAGAAAACCCTGCCCCCTTGATGAAGAAGGGCAGGATTTTCCTTATGCTCATTGAAGATTGTCCCTTGCTACGCAGCATCTGGACTGGCTTGGAGAGCAGTGTGACTTGAGTAAAAGGGGTGGGAGGGGGATCCTTAAATTACTGTTGAACTTCACATCGTGTACTTGAAAATACGTGTGGGTAGCGCAAAAGGTGAGAGACAGAGAAAGAGAGGACTCCCAGTGCAGCCCCTTCTCACAAAGTCAAAAAGAACCAATATACGTAAGGTTTTGTGCTCTATGGGAGATCTAGACTTGTCATGCAAACTCGTGGACAACCATTGTCCATCATTTTTTTCTCCAAAGGTTGCCCGCGAGTCTAGATCTCCTACTGAGCACTAGACCTTATGTTCATTGCCACATCGCATACTATTGTCATACCGCTCTACATGCTCAAAAAACTGTCAAACAATAGGAGCTCCGTTTATTCATATTTATTTTTTCATCTATTACTAACTTTAATATTAGGTAGACTAGTAACTTTTCAACTAGTTACTTTATCTGACTGGTGAGTCTCACAGCTATTTTTTTTTTTTTTTTTGCCCTGTACATGTAATAGGTATTGGTAAATAAGAAACTTTAATCCCTTGAAGACCGGACAGGTGTACATCGCATTGTGAACCAATACATTGCACAACCCCTCTGGTCCTCAAGGGGTTAAAGTGTGGTAGGCAACCTGTGACTTTCCAGCTGCTGTTGGATATAAGTGGCCATGATCTCCGGCCATATTCACAAAGTGGAGACATTGAGAGACAAACCCAACTGCACCTTAGGGGACGAATACTAATGAACAACATTTCCATCAGTTTAAATGCGCAAATCCGCCTGACCACACTAGCACTCAAGCAGTTAAAGTGTTAGTAATGTCTGAAAAAAACTTTTTTGCATTTAGAAGAGTTTAAAAAGCTGATCTAAATGCAAAAAAACATATCTCTCAAACCGCTATGGTTTAAGAGATACGGGCGTTTAAAGTTTGATTTCTCCTACTGACAGCTGTAAAGCTGTCAGCAGGAGATCCGTGTCGGTCGACACGCTGGAGCTTGAGAAGTCCCGAGATCTCGTTATTTACACGGAATCCCTTCATTGGAATGGTCTAAAACGTGTGACTAGTGTTCAGGCACACGTTTTTAGACCATTCCAATGAAGGGATTCCGTGTAAATAACGAGATCTCGGCACTTCTCAAGCGCCAGTCTCCTGCTGACAGCTTTACAGCTGTCAGTAGGAGAAATCAAACTTTAAACGCCCGTATCTCTTAAACCATAGCGGTTTGAGAGATACGTTTTTTTGCATTTAGATCAGCTTTTTAAGCTCTTCTAAATGCAAAAAAGTTATTTTCAGACATTACTAACACTTTAACATCCACATTCAAATCAATGGGACATTTTTATTGTTTTCCCTAAAGTGCAGCTAATTTGCCTCAGATATGGTCTACTTTTTCTTTTAACCCTTTGAGTGCCAGAGAGGAGCGTAAAGCATTGCGTTGCAATGGGTTGTTTACATCTGGTGCTCAAAGGGTTATACGTTTGCCCATTGGGCTGTATGTTGTATTATGATGACTTGTTTAACACCTTGAGTGCCAGAGTGTTATGTAACACATTGCAAAATCCATAGGGGCCCCAGTGATGTGGAAGTGGGGGGTGTGGAGTTCTTATGTGGGAATGTCAGCTCTCCCCTTTGATGGAATATGAATGCTTTACTCTTTTTGGTTATGTCCCTTTAATTTGACACCCCATCAGTTAGGGGTAATCAGTATTTGTACCTCCAGCATGTGGACACATATTTAACCCCTTGAATGCTAGATGTATGCACCATAATGTTGGAGGCTTCTCTGGCATTCAAGGGGCTAAAAACCCATTTAATTCAATGAGAAAAGTGTCCCAGATGAGTTCACTGGTTTTTTTTCAATTTCTCCTTACTGCATCCACCTCACTTTATACTACTGATAATTGCCTTGTAGTTCATCTGCATCAGTTTACTCCTTCTTATACAGTAATAAGTTCTGTAGATATCGGCTCACACATTGAGATGGGTCCCAGCCTTTCCACAGCACAAAAGGGACATTGAGCGGCTTGATCCACCCCTCCTGCAGTGGTGTCCCGTCCCCCCTCCCCCCCTCCCACATCGACTTGTCAATGCCATCCAGTCTTGTTTGAAACGTTTGAGTGGAGGGCCTGGAAATGTTCAGGGGGATGTGGGTCTTCGTGTCGATCAGAGTGAATGGCCACTCTGTGCTTTCTCACTGACATCACCTATAAAAATACTGAGAGAATAAAGACATATGTTAGCTTTGTCTCTAGCAAAAACATTTACAATGATTCAGGTTTCTGGGCCTCAAAAGGCCCTTCTTTATAGAAGGTCATGGATTTCATGGAGATTTTCCAGTCTTTGTAGAAGGCAGAAGTTCTTCTGTACAACAGCAGGTGTGTGCAAAGAGTCTGAGGGCCATAACCACAGAAATGAACCCTTTGAGTGCCAGAGAGTGCAGAGGGGTGCGCAGCACTTTGCAAAGTAACGTACCCCTCTAGCGCTCAAAGGTTAAGTGTAGAAATTTTGGAGCAAAGCCACTGCCCTATATGGGGCAAAAACAGTTCTATCGTTGATTTAAATGGGGGCTTTTAACCCTTTAAAGCGGAATTATCATAACATTGCCCCCCCAATCCATTACTAATATAGCGATAGGTAAATCCATACTTCTATTATGCTGAATAAATCCGGGGTTTTCAAGAAAATAAACTTCTTCTGCAGGCATCCACTGTACAGAGTTTATTGGAGAAGCCCTGTGCGTCTGCACCGCCAGCAGCTTCTGTTACCTTAAGGTAACCAACGGACATCATCCTCAGTCCGGGCAGTGCACAGGACAGACAGTGCAGACTCAGAGGTATCTTTCCTCTAAGGTGTCTGCGCTGTTGTCCGCTGGTGACTGCAGGAGAAGTTTATTTTCTTCAATACCACAGACTTATCCTATATAATAATTCGCTAGGATGTTTGTCAGAAGCCGTCATGAGACTGCCCGAATGTACAGAATGCTGGGAGGTGTAGGAATGTTGGGAGTTCTGTGCTGGGAGCATTCTGTGCTTTCAGGCAGTCTCTGCAGTGCATGACTGCGTCGGCGACAGGACCCAGAGCAGGACCGGTCTCTTAACCCTCTGAGTACCAGAGGGCACACAACGCATTGCAAAGCAATGCGTTGCGCACCCCTATACCACTCAGAGGGTTAATATCATGCGGACCTTGGCCCGTGTGCACGGTCTTTTACACTAGTTCAGCATAGTAGAAGTATGGCTTTACCTATTACTATATTAGTAATGGATGGGGGGGGGGGCAATGTTATGATGATCGCTCCTCTGTAAGGATCAGAGGGTTGTACTTCACAATGAGTCTCATACTCCCTGGTCCTTAAAGGGTTAAATCATTCTGTAGAAGGTGATGAAATATTTAAAGGGAAACTATGATGATTTCCGAAGTCTGCTGCTATGGGACTTGGCAAAAAGCCTGCTGCCATTTAATCAAAAGGGGCTTTTAACCCTCTAAAACAGTGTTTCTCAACCAGGGTGCAGTGGCACGCATCCACATAGGGAGCCCCATCTTATCTATAAAACGTTGTCGAAAATGTGACTGTAGACTTTCAGCTGTGTGTTTAAGGATATTACTATGCACAATGTGTTTGTTTTAGTTGTGAGGTTGAATAGTAATTCTGTATTTATGTATTTGTAGCCTCCATTACACCCTTAACAAATGATATAAAATGATATGGGTGCCCTGAGAAAACCAGACTGTATGTTAGGGGTGCCTTGGGCAAAAAAAAACTTGAACCACTGCTCTAAAAGAATAGTAATGCTTAATGTGGAAATATATTTATAGATCTACAGAGAGATAGATAGCAGGGTTTATCTTGCAGAATAAACTCAATTCTGTGAGATGTTTTATTCAAATGTTATTGTATTTGAAACATACATTTTGTGGGGACAGTACTTTCATGGCCTGGAATGTTATGGTGGCGCTGTCGCTACAGGTCAATAGACAGCTATGGTCTTTTGAGCCTGAACCTCCATAGGAGGCTGTAGCAACAGCGCCTTTGGAAAATTTCAGGACATGGATGTACTGCAAGTTGGATCTGCAGTAATGGCCGAATAAAACCTCTTTTTGGCAGTGTAACCACCATTGTTTCACAGGTTAAACCCTGCAATATGTATTTTTTCAGTATCAGGTGTTTCTGTCCCTTTAAAGAGCAGAGGGTTACGCAGCTAATTGCTTCCTAATGATTTGCATACCCCTCTGGTCCTTATAAGGCTAACCAGTTCTATCTAAGGTGTGCAAACCAGCAATGAAAGAGTTAAAATATTGAGATTCAGAAGGGTGTCCAGCACATTGCTTTTCAATCCGTTGGACACACCTCTGGCACTCAGAAGGATTAGAAATAATTTTTCTTGTTTTATTAAGTCTGCTCCCATGGGTGCAGCCTTGGTAAAAAAAGGTTTAGTTTGCAACTGTGCAGGCTCCCAGTCAAACACTTGGGGGATGTGATTGACAGAAAATGTACCCTCCTCAAATGGCAGAGGGCTGAAATGCTTCCTTGAAGTTTGTGGCACACAGCCACAAAACTTAAAGGAGCAGTAAACTTTTTTTAATGAAAAAATATATATTATACACCATTTCCTGTTGAGTAAAGTAAGGTTACTCCCACTGCTGAGAGGTGCAAATTTCCATAGTTATTACTGTTTAAACCTGTGGTGTTTTTTCATTAACAGTGCCCCCTAGTGGTCAAATCCCAATTAGTTATTCTGTTACATTCTAATGGAGAGGAAAGTCAGTGACTTGCAGTTCTTCATATAATGTGATGGAAACTACCAGGTCACTTCCTGTCAGTTAGAACTATAGGGAAGTAAACACACAGTAAATTGACTTCCTGATTATTTGAACTATTATATCATTTAAATAAAACAACTGACCGCAGTGGGAGTGACCGTTGTTTTACTTGGCAGGAAAAGCTCTATAACATATAGGTTTTCATAAAAAAAGTTTACTGCTCCTTTAAAGGGATAGTAATGTTTGAAAATCAAAGCGGCTCCAATTAATCTTCATAGTATTTGGGCAATGGAGAGTGTTATTTCAATACGTCAGAGTTGTAGTTCAAGAGTAATTGAATGATAAAGTATCCCTCCTCACGGCCCTTTTAACTAGTGTAAGCCACCTCCCCTCAGATGTGGAATCTAGTCCATAGACCAGACAGATCACAGCAAGGGACAGTCTTCTTACTGTTATTATAAAGAAAAACCTGCCCCCCTTGACAGGTTTTTCAGGTTTTCCCATATCCTAATTGAAGATTATCCCTTTCTGCAATCCATCTGGACAGCCTTATGCCTCTGAGGTGTTACTTTTACATCAGTAAAAGGGGCGGGAGGGGGATATTTTATCATTCAATCACTCTTGAACTACAACTCGGACAATATTGAAATAACACTCTCCATGGCCCAGATACTATGAAGATTAATTGGAGCTGCTTTTTATTTTGAAACATTACTATCCCTTTAAAGGGTTTAGCATACAGCCTCCATAGACAGCTAGTGTAATGCCTGAAAGAACTTCACTAGGGTCTGTGGGTGCTGTGTGCTCAGCCTAGTAATACTGAATTACAAGACTTGAAATCTCGTAGTTCGGTCTTTCTCAGGGGGCTTTTAGACCCCCATTCATGTCCCCTACTGCTCACGCGGGGTTCACACAGCAGCCCCATGTTCATCTGCAGCTCTTGTCCCAGTGAATCCAACCTGCTAATCGGGCACTTATCCTCTTGATCAAGACTGTACAGGTTCAGTTCTCAAGGACCACACACAGGCCAGGATTTAAGGATATCCCTGATTAAGTACAGATTGTTTAGTCACTGGCTCAGACGTTTCGATTTAATCATTAAATCCTGGCCTGTTGGTAGCCTTTGAGGGACTTAATTTGGGCACCCCTTCTCTTGTTGGTTTCCTTAAAAAAGAAAAATTAAAAAATTATACTAGATGTGATCCAGATACAGATACCATGTTATAGGTATTTGGTGGTAATGTCAAAGGGCCATCCTCACACACAGAAGAAAAATAAAGCTATTACTGAGCATAAAAAAATCCCATTTATTTAACTCACTCATTTTACCCCTTGAAAACCAGTTGGCTTTCCAACATTTGTGTTTTTATTCTTACCCATTGGTGCAGTCGGTTTGTCCCTCATCTTTTTTTTTTTTTTTTTTCCTTATTTTGTATAAGACCCAAATAACTAATAATAACACCCTCCTAATGAAATAATGGGAGCTCCCAAGAACCTACATGTATACCTGGGGAACTCTCTGGATCTACACCTGAGACTCTGGTTTTCAGACTGAATTACCGGGTCTCTGGGGACAGAGGCTGATACTCCTGCAGTGGTGAGTTTATTCTCCTTCCCACCCTGTTCTGCCCACTTCCCTCCCTCATTAAGGCACAGATGATTTAGCCCCACCCCCTTTGACATAAGTGACATCATTGATATCCCCTGGTGGGCAGCTCAAGATTCCTCTTCGAGTGCTCAAGATGAAGAAGTTCCCAGGCATGTTATATCCACCTGTGCACTTTGGGCCAGTGAAGGGCTGAGTGTTCACATCTGACTTCTAGAAAATTAGGTCTGGCTCCAAATTCGTTTTTGTACCTGTGGCCCAATAATAGGAGTTCTTCCTTTGCTCTGTGATTCAGTGGGTACCCTCTTCAGTGCGTCCAGGATGTCTTATCCAAGGGAGCAGGTATGATAGTAGATGGCTGGACCAAAGGACTTCAAACTCTGCTCACTTCACTTCTCCACTTTGTAATATTAACTCTTTAGAACCAGGGGTGTGTGCATCTCAATATGTTGAGCTCTGCTCTGGTCCTTAATGTGTCAAATAGGCTCATACACTCATCCAGAGAAAATGGTCATCAACTAACATGTCTGCCTCCATGGTCATGACATCCAGGACTTGTTTGAAGATTATATCTCTTAACAAAAATGCAAGAGCTACATTCATAGGGGCTGTGAAGAATTTCTGGCCATAATAAGTTACTTGGGAGAGGTTGTGTGGAGGTGTGTTCTCCTTTTAACCCTTTGAGTGCCAGTGCAATGCATTGGGTAACCCTCTGTAATGTATAGGGTTAAAGATGGGTTAATGATGACCTACAATTAAAGGGTTAATTATATCTTATATTTATCTGAGAAAATACTAAAAACCTAATCATGGAGATCTCTGGTTATGGCTTTAGGACAAAGACCTCCATAATAATCTTTCCTTCTTCCAATTGTTTGAGTCTCTGTTCAGAATAGCAACAATTTCAGTCTGTTGGAAACAACCTACACTCCATACAAAGCTTCATTCACATAGTTCCCAGCCATATGTAAATGGAAAAACTGGCAAAATGGCTCCCATGGTTTCAATTATTTGTTTTTGCAGTTCATTGGAGACCTCTCTAGAAATCAGGGGATTTAAAGCCCCATTTATATCAAGTGCAGTTTTATTTCTCCCCTGTGGGGATGGTTGATTTGCCTCAAAATGATTTCAGTTCTCAACTTAGTGCATCAGTAGTTTATATCCACCAGCATCAAATGCATGACATCTTCTTAAGAGCTGACTCGTCAGCCCAGGTGCCTATCGCCTTTACACCTTCCTTCGAGCCCGTATACTATTTTCCCTCTGTGCCTTCCACACCCGGTGGGGGGGGGGGGAGCAGTAAGGAAAATATATTCTACTCTCCTCCATATTACCTCTGCCATAGATACAGGGGGATTTGATTTTGACATGAGTGGCCTCTCTCCATTCCATCACACAGCTCACATCACCCACTCCTCCCCAGTGGCTCACATCGCATAACACCAGTGTCTCTTCATTCACACCTTCCCTCAAGTAACCCCGCCCTCCTCATCTGTAGCTCCCTTCACCCCAACTCCTTACCCATAGCTCCCGTCACTCACAGCTCCACACTACTGACTTGCAGGCAGTCCCGCATTTACATGTCAATCGCGCACAACACCCTCTGGTGCCCTAGCTCCGCCTTCATAAGAATGCCTAACAACACCCCCTTTACTTTGCCACACCTTCTTTTGTGGCCAGACCAATTTTTAGATTTATCCTTCACAGTAAACACGCGCATATTAATGAAAAGTCTGGGTATAATGTGACAGCACCATAGCGTTATTTACATTGAATGAAGTCTCTCAGCAATGGCAATTCAAAGCACTGTTATTATTAATTCATTTTATTGCTCCTTACTTGATTAATAATAAAATGATACGTTTGCATTGCACTTTAGGATATATGACACTCTTTGGCTGTGTCAGTAATAGTATTTAACTCATTGAGTACCAGAGGGGTGTGTAGCACATTACTTTGCAATGCTTTGCCTACCCCTCTGGCACTCAACATGGTTAAAACACTACAATTTCTTGTCCACTTGTTCCTTCTATTGGCATCACATCCCCCATGATTTTCTTATCACAAAAACAGTTACAGGTGACTGCTTTCTGGATATCCCGTTAGCCTCACAGATTTGTTATAGTCTCTGTATGCTTTTACAGTATTCTGTTTAGAGCCCTTTTTTCCTAGTCAGAATTTACAGGAATGGGACAGTGAAAGCATACAGGTCATGAAATCAATCTCTGAACCCGATGGGAGATTCAGAAACATCCGCCTGTAGCTGCTTCTGTGATGAGACGTTCACAGAGCTCAAGATAACATACAGTGAGAGAATTAACCCTTTGAGTACCAGAGGTATCCAATGCATTGCAATGCAATTGATACCTCTCTGGCACTTAAAGGGATAGTAATGTTTCATAATAAAAGCAGCTCCAATTAATCATCATAGTATTTGGACTTTGGAGAGTGTTATTTCAATTCTGTCAGAGTTCAAGAGTAATTCAATGACAAAGTATACCCCTCCCGCCCCTTTTACTAATGTAACACTGCTCAGCCAGCGCAAAAAGGAGGTGCCCAAGTAGACTGCAGAGAGGGACAATCTTCAGTTAAGATAAGGGAAAAACCTGAAAAACTTGTGATGGGGGGGGGGGCAGGGCTTTCATTGTTCTCATAAGAAGATTGTCCCCTGCTGTTATCTCTCTGGTCTATGGACTGCATTCCACATCTGAGAAGAGATGGCTTACACTAGGTAAAAGGGGCGGGAGGGGAAACTTTGCTTGTGAATATCTCTCAAACCATAAAGGTTTGAGAGAGAAGACTTATATCGTTCTTCATGTATTTTTAATGCCTATAAAATAAAGATAAATCAAAGTATTACTATCCCTGTAAAAGGGTTAAAGTCCCAACCAGCCCATCACACAGCTGCCTGCACTTGGTAAAGTACCTCACCTGAGTCCCACACAAAGTGTGAAAGGGACTTAGTGGAGGTAGGGTGCAGAATGTGTTCTTCGGCCTCCACCTTAATTCCGGGTGGTGATCTGGTTCCTACATCTATTGGGGTTCCACCAAAGACCAGGTGCAGAACTGCTGCTGGTCTGTTATTATGACACAGCTCTGTTATAGGAACTCCATAGCGCTGATTTTCTAATACTGCATCAATGAAGAGTTGAACCACGAGTTTCCATACAGTGATCTAGCTTTTAACAGCATGGCAGAAAACGTGGGCAAGCACACACTATGGTATGGGCAAAATCAGTGCTGTGGAGCTTCAAAAACGGTGTACTGCCATAATGTCAGACAGGCAGCAGCTCTGCACTTTGGGGCACCAGAGCCACATAAAACATTTTTTGCAGTTTCAGCTAACAATTTGATGACTAGAAGGGTTTGCAAAGCAATGCATTGCACATCCCTCTAGTCCTCAAAGGATTAATGATATTCTTTACTATATTCCAAGTGACCTTACTTGGGAAGGGACAGCAGGTCCCCCCCCGGGCAGTAATGTGTGAATGTCAGCCTAAACTTGTGACTGCCCCCAGGCCAGCCCGCTCCTGGAGGGCAGTTCAGCAGGAACTGTGAGCCTGAGGAGCAGGCTCAGCTATGTGCAGGGGGAGTCACAGGGGGCGGAGCAGAGCAGGAAAGGGCCAGTACCAGGCTGAATCAGAGGCAGCAGTAAGAAAACCAAAACAAAACAAAAAACAAACGATCAGCAGTGCCAAC
Source organism: Rhinophrynus dorsalis (assembly GCA_037306005.1). NCBI lineage: Eukaryota > Metazoa > Chordata > Amphibia > Anura > Rhinophrynidae > Rhinophrynus > Rhinophrynus dorsalis. Next base: position 247,496,301 of record CM074724.1, on the reverse strand, counting down.
ATTAGGGCATGTTGTATATAAAATACATGGGGTTGGTGGGCATAACTGGGCCACTGCCGGGAGCCCCAGAAAATTGGGCGCCCTAGGCCAGTGCCTAGTCGGCCTATTGATAATTTGGGCCTGCTTACAGCTCTCGTAACCAGTGCCTCACTTGCAGCTCTGAGTGGGGGTGTAGTAAAGGGCTTAAAGCTCCTTGTGTTTGACATGCCTGTTGTGTAGGATTATTGTTTGTAAGTATTTATGTATTTATTTATTTGGAAAACTCTATCTCACATGTAACTGTGTGTTTTTATTTTGTTTCAGGTTTCACTCAAGAAGACCAACCAGGTAATTCAACAAATGTCAAAAAAATATATATTTGTGGTTTTTGTTTGCAGTTTACTGAAGGGCGATAAGTTACTTAAGGCCATGTTTGCACTGATAAATAATTTTATTGTATTTTGTTTATGCTAAATGTTTGCATTAATCTGTGTCCATGGAAATATTTGGGAGGAAACGGGGAGGGGAGTAAATGTCCAATTATCAGCAGCAGAGATCAGCCATTATCTAACTCAAGATGGATGCGAGGTGTCACTTAAGATAGCTGACTCATCATCCATCAGTTTGCATGGTACAGTGTAAGTAAAGGGACATTATCACCAAAAAAAGTGAGGGTTCATATAAATTTTAAATATTCTCTACTTCAGCTGGCACTTTTTCCCCCTATACTAGAACATCCACAGAGCCATTCTGGCAGAGGCTCTGATTAGTCAAGTGCACAGTTCAATGGAGGAAATGTGGGCTGGCTCTACCACTGCACAGGAATATCAGAGGAGTGGAGCCTGTGCAAGCAAGGGCCCACATCATGCAATGGCCTCTATCAGTTCAGTAGCGCCAGAGCAGTACTGGAGCCCTGCAGTAGAGAGACTAGTCATCTGCACTGCCCTGGAAGATTCCTCAGTTAAACATGTCCTACAATTCGTGGCCAGAGAAGAAAGCTGGGGGAAGAGAGATAATCACTGGGAGCAGTAGGAGAGCTGCTTGGGAGCAGAGGGGGTGGAAACGCTGGGGGCACAAAAAGAATCTGTGGACAGTAGGGTGGGGGAGATAAAACTGTGTTAACAGCATTGTGAGAGCATGAAACTGGAGGGTACGGAGGAAACTGTGGAATAGAAGATGTGGGTGTACGGAGGCAAACAGTTCATGTTTTCGGGATATTCCTGTTTGTGAGATTGGAGAAAATTAGATTTTTCCCCCTCGATGGATTTCCACAGAAAAAAAAAAATCAGGTGCTGCGGTCTTTGTACCCCATTTCATTCCCCAACAATGAAAACATGGGCAAAAATCCCACACAAAAGTGAGGGGCAAGTGCATCACCCTTGAATGTCGACAGTAACACCTATCTCCTCATTGTGTATTGGGGTCCGGAGCTGGGATGATTATCTCCCCTTCCCCACTTCAATGTCTTCCTCGGCACTGCCTCTTTTGCCAGTTGTACCACCAGCAGACAGTGTCAGCAAAACGTGAAGATCTGTCAGTAGTTATTCACACATTGCACTTTGTGTGGTTCAGTGACCACACCTGGCAATACTGTGGAGACCAATAAAATACAGGGAACAAGGAAGCATCTGCTTAATATGCTAAGTTCATAGATTGGGTGAAATTTAAAAAAAAAAAAAAAATTGTGTTATGACCTTTAGGAAATATCAGTCAGCCACTGCCACCCAGTGACTTGTATTTTGACAAGGGCCATAGTGACTGAAGAACCTGATTTCTTGGTGGATGGTTTAACATAGCGTTTGGTCTCACTGCTAGATCCTCCTCCACATGTCATTCTTCACCATCTTTAGTGCTGTTAAAGGGTTTAATACTAAACTTATGCAAGCCAATAAAATTTGTTTAGTCCAAAGCATTTGTGCAAACGTTAATCAGAATTTTGTTGAAAGATTTTGTTCCTGTACAAAATTAGTTCACATTGTTTTCAGATAGGGAAAGCCCTTACCACTTTCTCTGGACTGACATTTGAACAAGATTCATTCAAATAAATTATATAAAACTTGGCCATCCATTTCATAGGGGGTTTCATCAGAGTACTTGAACAAATAACAACAATAAATGTACATAATATAGGCTTGCATTTTTTATTTGTATTTGTTCATGTTTAATGAGTGTGCATAAGGAGCATACCCATGAGCAAAGCCCCCCCCCCCCAAAAAAAAAAAATGCACTGAAGAAGCATCTTTGTTAGAAAAGCTATGAAATAGAAGTATGGGAGTTAAGAGGTGACACAGGAGATAAGTTGGCATTGCATTACCAAGAGCACCAGCATTAAACTAATTTATACCAACCACTATAACGGTATCATGGCACGTGGGCTGGAAGTGTCTAAAGAATTAAGAAGCACAGGTGGCTCTAAAAGCAGAAAGCCCTCCCAAAATAACATACCATGATCTCTGAGAGTAAGGAAAGAAGTTGCAGCATCTTGTACTTTGTTAGTAATATGATATTGCAGATAGGATGTGATAGAAGAGATGACAGTTGGCATTGGAGTACCACCAGCATTAGACCAATTTGGAGAGACAAGTACAGTAGCAGCATGGTATATATATGGGATATCAAAGTCTATAGAAAGAGGAATGCCAGGTGGTTGAGTCTAACAGAAAGCTCCCCCCATAACATAAGTGTAATCTCTGAGAGAAACGAAGGAAGCATATTGTTTTTGTCTTTGTTAGAAGTCTAATATGGGAGTTGGGAGTTGATGCAGGAGACAGAAGTAAGCATTGCAGTTCTGCCACCGGTACTAGACCAATTTGAACAGATAAATTCAGCAGCAGCATGATATATGGGATAGAAGAGTCTGTAGAGGCATGTGTCTGATGCTTGAACACACCACCGCAAATGGAAAGCCCCAAAAAGGAGTGAGCTGGGGCCTAGGTCCCTGCGCCACCTGTCTCTGGGAAGGTCTGACTTGTAGGATGCCGAGGCTTCTCCACACCCTCTTCCCTGGTGTGCTGCTGGCTGTTGTGGTGGATAGCTGTGGTCAGATAAACCTCCCATAGGATAGTGTAGCAACAGCACCACTGTAAAAATTTCAGGCCATTAGTACAGTGCACCTTAAAAATAGAAGTTTGAGCTGCAATAACTTTTGAATAAAACACACATCAACACTGAGAGTACCCATGTTTTACTCAGGAGGATACATACTACAATATACTATTTTTGCAAAATAAGTGTTACTGTCCCTTTAAGGGGCTGATGATGTGATTGTATTTTTCATCAGCTTTCTTGCTCAAGGCTGCCTCACAGACCTTTCAATTACTGTAAAATTTCTTAACAAAATATTTAAATGTTTTAAGTGTGTGTTACTTTTTATATTGTGTTTTCAATGTACTGTTTTAAAATGAACACAGTCAGGATCAGGGATAACAGGAGTAGTTGCTAGAGGCAGCAGTGGCATCTGGATGGAATGAATTAATTTGTAGCTAACCCTAGCTATTAATTCTGTGCTAACCTTCCTACTTAATTAGCTCACCTAACTGTAGTACTAGAGCTTTCCTCCAGCGAGAAATTGTGTACTGTTCAATTGAATTCACTGCTCACTACATTGCACTTCTCTTCTGGCTGCTATTGCAAGCAAGGAAAATATATTGCGTTCAGATTACCGTAAAATCCGCACAATTTGCCCCTCTTCACCTCATGTGAAGTGTGTGTGTGTGTGTGTGTGTGTGTGTGTGTGTGTGTGTGTGTGTGTGTGTGTGTGTGGGGGGGGGGGGGGGGGTGTATTATACACAAGACATTTTTATTTAAAAAAAAAAAAAAAAAAAGGCAAGTTTCCCTTCTTCCCTCCCTCCCTGCTTACCTGTGGCCGCCTCTCCCCAACCCGGAATTTGGACTCCAGGTGGGGGAGAGGCGGCCATGGGTAAGTGGGACGGAGGGAAGAAGGGAAATTTGTCATATGTTTTTTTATGTGTGTAACAGGGGAGAACAAGGATGCGTATTATACATAGATACTCTTGTTTTCCCCAAAATCCTGGGTATAATATACACCTGCATCAGGCCTTAAAATGAGAAGTCCTTTGCTACTAGCCAGACCTGAAACATTACTCGCCACTGCAAGCCATAACATACCAACCAGGGCTGAAAGTCTACTCACCAGGGCTAAATGTTCACTCGCCATTGGCTAGTGGCAAGTGAAAACTTTGAGCCCTGACCTGCGTATTATACACAGGTGCGTATTATACCTGAGATTTTACGGTATACAAGTTTGAGAGGCCATCCCCTTGGAAATCAGGATTGAGCATATCACTGATAAATTAGAGCAATGGTTCTCAAACCAGCACCCCTAACATGAGTGTGTGGGGCATCCCTAACATTTTGTTATTTGTCAAGGGTGCTGTTAAGGGTTCAAATAAGTAATATACAATTATTCTTAGATAATGATAACAAAAACAACATATCGTACGTAAAAACTGTCATAAATACACATTTGTAACTGAACATTTACATTCTGTTAAAGCGGGACTTTCACCTCTGTATGTTCCAGGCTTTATTCATTCCTTAATGTTCCATGTATATAGTTCTGTGTTTCTTTTCGCGTAAAACTACATAGCAGTTAAGCAACAGATGCAGTAATAGTTTACCTGGTGACGTAACGTTCCTTAGAGCTGAAACTTCTTGCACCGTATGGTGCAGAAGACACTCCCACAGGGGTTGGCAGTGAATAGTCCGCTCAGCCTCTGAATCATACGTCATTCATTTCTAGAGCATGTGACCTGGCGCGCTCCTTGAATCGTGAGCGTTCAGGTCTTGTCTGTTTGGTGCGAGCGCGTTCGTGAACAGCGCTCGCACTGTATATAAATCAGCAGAATTTTAATTGTAGTGCCAGTGCCAGTCTTACCGAATCTCATTGCTGTTCGTGCACAGGCGCGTGTCCCGCCGAACATGAAGAAGAAAAAAAAAAAAGGGGCAGTGTCTTCCACTGTGACTTACAAGGCACAGGGAGAGCTGGCGCATGCGCTGTTATACTTTTCAGGAAAGATGGCGCCGCTCTCCCTGGTCTCACAGCTCACTGAAAAGGTAAATGTAACAACATAAGTGGATAGCAGGTGGCTAATATACTTAACATCATGCTTATGGTTTATATAACTTGCAAACTACTGATAGATATGTCGTTGTGAAAGTTCCGCTTTAAAGACTTCAAAGAGAACATAGGGCACCCTAAGTGGATGTCCATGTCACACCAAAATGCCACTGCACCCAGGTTGAAAATCACTGAATTAGATATTCACAGGCTGTTGAAATGATCAATTACAGCCATAGCAACTGTTCCTCTACTTCCTGCCACGATTGTATTGGCTATTCTGTGTATCAGTCACTTCTTCTCTACCCTCTTACACCGTCCGTTACCACTTTCCCCACTGAAAGGGCATGAATAAATGAACTAATCTATGTCAGCGAATCCTTGAAATAGCCGTTCGTTATTCTGATACTTCATACAACTATTGCTTAGTGTGTTTTATTCTGAAACTTGCTAAAACACGTGATTTTTGGTACAATTTCAGTTTGTTCTGAAACAAATACACAAGTCTATTTAATACTACACTAGTATTTGTAGTGCAACTTTTCCTGTGGCTTTTACAAACCACCTCCTCTGGAAGAGAAGGTTCATCATCATGGCCTGCTGTTGGTTTTTGGAGAATGACTTTACTATGACCAAAACATCCATGCATGACTCCCACTTTCTATACTCCTGCCCCTAGGTGTGCCACGGACATTAGCTTAGGGTGGTCCATGTTTTCCATAAAGACATTGAGAAAAATGTGAATATTTACTTTTTATTGTAGATTTATGGAATTTGTTATGCACAATATATTTATTTTTGTTATTATGATTATGAGATCTAATAATAACTGTATATTTATGTATTGTGCCCTTGATAAATTACAATAAATATGTTAGGGGTGCCTCGAGTGAAAAAAGATTGAGAACCACTGCCCTAGCATGTTTAGTGGATGTAATAAAGGTAGTGGGTTTTTTTTTTTGTTTGTTTGTTTTTTGTTTTGCTTTTAACTTTTTAACTCCTTAAGGACTGGAACACGCATGCGCGGGCGGCACTTAAGGACCATGGGGCTTTTTTTAAATTCCGGTTCAGGGCTTCTGGAGTGGCGTGCAGCCACGACGAGAGCCCTGGACTCCATGCCGTGCCAGGACAGTCACTGGTCCTTAAGTGCCAGACCGCCTTGATGGTCCTGGCACGTCAATGGTCCTTAAGGGGTTAAGGACCGGGAAAATCTGAGGTCGTTTTCACTTAAGGACCGGAGCAAGTTTGACTTTTTTTTACTTTGTCTTTGTTAAACCACATTTTCTCTTTAATTCCTTTTGTACACCCACAGAAATTATATACTGTTTTTTTTTTTTTTTAAGTACAAGTAGGGCTTTCTTTTGATACCACAATTATATGAATACCTAATTGTTTAATTTGATTAAAATAGAAAAAAAAGTGGAAAAAAAAATTTTGCTTACATTTTCCTGTCAGGATTTGCATACTGTTAGTTTGTTACAAAAAAATACCCCAAAATATATTCATTTGCTTCTCCTGAATATAAAAGTACCCCATATGCCTAGTATTTCAATCCTTTTCTCACATTTACAAGGTAGATATTACAAGATGGACGCCATTATTTCCAATCTGTAATTTTTCAACAATCGGCATGTGACCATCATAGCTTAGTTGACGGTACCAGAACCAAAAATGTCCCACAAAGATATGTTTCTGAAAAGTAGACAACATAAGGTAAATAATCAGGAGAATTTTTTAGTTTTTTATGCAGCTATTTTTCCAGAAATATTTTTAAAAATTGTAGTAATATCTTTTGAAGTTTTCACACTTACATTTCAATATTACTGTTGATATATCAAGCACAGAATAGTTGAAAATTTAAAAAAATGCATTGATTAGTGTTCTGCTCCTTCTTCTGAGTATGGCAATACCCCATATGCATAGGTTTGTCAAGGTTTGGCAGCCATTTTACCACCAATCCCTTGTAAAACTTGACTTAAGTAAAAAAAAAAAAAAATATATCAGCGTTTTTCACACTTTGACTTCAACGTTGATGTGAATTTCAAGCACATGATAGGTGAAGATTTTTAAAAATGCATTGTTTAGTGTTCAGCTCATTCTTCTGAGTATGGCAATACCCCATATGCATAGGTTTCTCAAGGTTTCGGGGAGCTTCGGGGCCCAAATTGGAACATGCGTGTCTCCAGTTTCACACTTTGAATTTTCACAGCTTGCATCACTTGTGCCATGTCTCATTTGGGGCTGTGTTCCAGCCCTCCACCTTAACATTTTCCCCCAAAAGTGTATATTTTTGGAAAGTAGGCACCCTGGGCTTTCATTTTAGGTGTGTTTTCACATTTTTTACGCAACCATTTTACCACCAATCCCTCGTAAAACTTGACATAAGTTTAAAAAAAAAAAAAAAAAAAAAAAACAGTATTTTTCACACTTTGACTTCAATGTTGATGTGAATTTCAAGGACAGGATAGGTGAAGATTTTATAAACTGCATTGATTAGTGCTTGGCTCCTTCTGAGTATGGCAATGCCCCATATGAATAGGTTTGTCAGAGTTTGGGGGAGATACTGGGCCCAGCTGGAACATGTGAGTTGCCTTCTACAGACATGCCAGTTTTACAGCAGGTTCCTTGACTCATTTCAGACTGTTTGGCAATGCTGCAATGAATTTTACCCCCAAATGTATATGTTGTAGAAGAGTAGACAACCCTGGCTTTCAGTCTATTTGCACTTCTTCAATGTTTTTGCTACCACTGTATCAGCAATCCCTCCCAAATCCTGCAGTAAGGCAGAGAAAAACCATTTTTTCACACTTGTATTTTAGTGTTACTCTGGATTTCAATCAGATGATATTTGCAGATTTTTTAAGTGCTTTACATTAGTAGTGAGTTACATCGTCCAAGTACGGCAATGGTGAGGTACGGCTGCATGAGTTGTTTGCACAGATCAACTTCCCCCATGTGTTTGTTGTAGTCTCTGATGCAGACTGGCTTGCTTACTACCACCCCTTCTACGAACAGAGACTGCCACAGTTTTGTCCTCATACATGGTGGAAAGCATGTAGACATATTTTCTGTCCTTGAACTTTACTGCCAGAAGTTCTTGTTGGCACGAAGCTGAGGACGTCCCGGTTTTTAGTTTTTTTGCTACATGTTCTTTGGGCATCTCCCTGCAATTGCGCCTGACAGTGCCACAGGCCACGGTGTCAAAATAAAAAAGTGACTTAAATAAAAGGGTGCTGGTGTAATAGTTGTCAACATATAAATTATATCCTTTATTTAATAAGAGGTAAATTAGATCCCAAACAATTTTCTCATTTGTTCCCAGAGATTCGGAGCAACCAGGAGGGTCAAGTTGGCTGTCCTTGCTCTTGTAAATTCAAAAAGCCTGGGTATAGCATGTGGCACTTTCGCACAATTTATAAAATGTAATGCTGAATTTGGATCGCTTGGAGTTAATGTATTGCTTGAAACCTAACCTGCCTTTATATTTCATAAGGGATTAATCTATACTTATGTGTTTTTTGGGGGTATATACTTGGTCAAACTTTTCCTGTAAATGATTTATTAGGGGGTGAATTTTGAACAGTCTGTTATACTGGGGGTGTTCTTTTGGGAGGCACAGGGAATTATCGCTGAAGTGCATAAAGCGCAAAATCATTTTGTATCTAGTCCTGGTCGTTGTTTTGGCGAATATAGGGGTATCATATATGGGGTTTTTACTCCAGTAGGATCTAATACTTGCTTTTTTTACTATTCCCATTGTCATTGTTAGGGCCCAGAATTTCTTGAATTCTAAAAGTTCTGTGGGATGCCATATTTCTTCCTTGGAAACAAACGCTGATGGGTTGGCGGCAATATATTGGACTGCATATAAGTTTGTTTGAGACACTATTTCCCCAAAAATTTCTTCCCGAAAAAATAAATAAATAAAACTGAACATAGGTGAATCCTTCCACATCCACTTGCATTCCTGGGTTGCCTGTGAATTCAGGAACTTGTGGGCATAAATTGGCTGGTGATACCCATTCATCAGCAGGGGTGGCAGTACTTGGGGCAGCTCTTGGGGAAGTTGCTGGTGCAGCTTTTGGGTCATTTACTGGGGCAGTTGCTGGGGCACCTGTTGGAGCAGTGCATCTTTTTTTCATAGAAGGCCCTGCGTCATCACTACTAGAGCTGCTCTCACTCTCCGAAAACTGACTGATGTGAAAATCTGACGCAGTGTCTGTGACGTCTGAGTCAGAAATACGCCTTTTCTAAAACTGTATCTCCGCTGCATTGTATACACCTACTCTAAACTAAATGAATTACTAACTTCTATACCTAACTCTTACCCCAAACGGTCACTATTCCTATGATAATTTTTTTTTTGTATCTTGTATTTTTTTACCCTACTCTACTCCTAAACCTAAATCTAACACTAAACCTTTCCCTAATACACACATAGACTAAACCTACCCAACTACCTACCTAAACTACCTAAAGTACACTAAATAATTAAATAATAATAAAAAAAAATGTAAAAAAAAATACAAGGGGGATGGGGGAAGTACCATAGATCAGCAAAAAGCTGATCTGCAGCATTTGATCACTGTTAGTGATCGGGGGGTTTATTGATCACTGCAACACCAGTGATCAATGGGTTAATTTTGAATTAATTTTTTTTTTTTTTTTTTTTCACAGGAACAGGCTCTGTAACACTGGAACACGATCTCTCTCTGTCTCATGCCACCTCAGAAGTGTGTAAGATGGAGGGAGGCAGAGAGATGTGACAGGGACAGTATTTGTAAATACTGTCCCTGTCATTCTGCTTCTGCAACATGTGATTCTCTAATCTAAATTCTCTAATGTAGCGAATCACATCACGTTTCAACAATGTTGCTGTTGGTTGAAACTAAGTGCCCCGGGTTCGGAGAGCTTAGTTACAGCCAGCCAGCACTATCCCATCGCTCCGTGTGGCGGCAATGGGACATTTTAACCCATGACGGTCCTGGACCATCCTTAACGGGATTCAACTCATGGGTCCTTTTTTTATAAGTAATACCTGATTTTCCTAATGTTGAATATTGTTCATATTAAAATAAATAAATTCAATGATGCATGTCCCATTCCTTAACCCCTTAAGGACCCATGATGGTCCTGGACCATCATGAGCTGTTATACCCTTAAGGACCCATGACGGTTCTGGACTGTCATGGAATTCTGGGCTCCCTGCGCGGTTGCACACCGTTCGGGGAGTCTGGAATCGGATGCAACAAAAAAAAACAGGTCCCCGGTCCTTAAGTGACCACAACGTGCGTGAGTGACCGGTCCTTAAGGGGTTAAAGTTTTATAGATTTTGAGTTATAAGTTTATAAGGTCCCCCACCTCCCCTTTGGATTAAGGCATCAATTTTGCCAGGCATATGTCTTGAGGAAGAAACCTGTATCCTTTCAGGTTACAGTGTATTCCACCAGGTTGGCAGGTACATCTAGGGCCTACAAGAATCAGGTCATTGTTGAGCAGTTATGTAAGATAGCGATGTGGTCCTCTCTGCATACGGTTTTGTCAAAGTATTAAGGTGTTCGCTTTGGCTGAAGCTAGTTTTGTCTGGAGGCAGTTACTGATTGTAGTGCCTGTATAGGTGTCCTCCTTAGTTTTTTGAGAACTGATCCCTGTTGGTTTCCTTTTAATTGTTTTTCAAGTTTGGTGTTCACTGATACCCAAGGTTCATGTTTGGACCAGTTTCGTGAGTTGTGGGCTGTGTTGGAGGGGTTTCTTTCTCTCTCTCTTTTTTATTTTTCCCCTTCCTTGTAATCTTGGAGGATAGTTTTTGTGTATCTACATGCTTCCTGATGACAATGGACTGCAGAAGTGAGGATTTTAGTATACTTGCTGTTATATATCCTTTTCTTTTAGCTCATGTGGAACACGGGACTCCCTCCCAGAGAAAAAAAATCAAACACACTGGGTTGAGTCCCCGGGCAAGGGGATACACTTGGGTTCTTTGTTCAGGGGATTCTCTTTTCTTATTTCACTTATGTTTTTCTTTTCTCATGGCTTTGTTATACAATAAAACTGGGCGGGGTAAAGTGGAAGGGAGGAGGGAGTCTCAGCCTCAGAGACTTTTTTTTTTTTTTTAAGTGCCCTCCCTTCCTTCAGGAAGCGGTTTTTACCTCATGGCTACTGTGTTCCTCATGGACAAAGAGAAAAGGATTTAACCCTTTGAGTGCCAGAGGGGTATCCAATGCATTGTTTCACAAATAAATATTAACAGTGCCCTCTAGTGCATTACTTGGCATATTTGGTTTGACCTTTGAAGCCAGACTGTCATCACAGCAGAAAATCTCCCCTCAGTGTCTAGTGTAGATTTGTGGTCAGTGGTGAAACTTCGTATTCATGTGCCATTTTAACCCCTAGAACAAAGTAAGCATATATAATAGGGGTGCTCAACTTGCGGCTCTCCAGCTGTGTTGCGTTATCTTGAGTATTACAATAATTGTAATCAGCAGCTAGAGAGCCACAGGTTGAACATTCCTTAAGTATAGTTTGTTACAAGACTCTTACAAACACACTCACTTACACATATGTCAATATTTAAAGTAAAGGGTTAGTAATGTCAAAAAAAAGTTTTTTTTGCGTTTAGAAGAGCTTAAAAAGTTGAGCTGAATGCAAAAAAAAAAAAAAAATACATATCTCTCAAACCACTATGGTTTGAAAGATACAGGCATATAAAGTTCGATGTCTCCTGCTGACAGCTGTAAATGACACGGAGGCTCTGCAGCAGAGCCGCAATCGCGTTATTGACAACGAATCCCTTCATGGAATGGTCTAAAACATGTGCCTGGTTTGCAAGAACACGTTTTAGATCATTCCAATTAAGGGATTAGTTGTCAATAACGCGATTGCGGCTCTGCTGCAGAGCTTCCGTGTCATTTACAGCTGTCAGCAGGAAACATCGAACTTTAAATGCTTGTATCTCTCAAACCATAGCAGTTTGAGAGGTACTTTTTCTTGCATTTAGCTCAACTTTTTAAGCACTTCTAAATGCAAAAAAACGTTTTTTGGTGTTTTTTTTGTACATTAATAATCCTTTAATAGAGTGTGTACATATTAACTACTGCAATGCTGGAAGTACAAATATATGGTCACTATTGAGCTCTGTTAGGAGATCTTTTACCTCCAGCACTGCAGTAGTTAATATAGTTTGGCAACAAGGAGTTGCAGGATGGCAAGAGAGGAAAAATGAGAGATCCAGGGTGGCAACAGAAGATGTATCAGTGGGACACAGGGTGGTGAGGTGGAGGGGGTGACTTCAGGGTCAAAGGGCACCATAAAATAGGAGCATAGGTGAAAACAGTCACAGAAGGAGGCCACTAAGGGCCATGTGGAGAAAAAGTGTGGCACAATTTATATCCGATTTACAACTCGGGAACCTCTATTCACGACAACACTGGGTGCTTCTAACTCCACCCATGGGCGTACCTGTTACCCTACGGATGCCCTGGAAAATTGGAAAGGAGGTGAAGACATGGAATTGTGGAAGGGTAGAAAGGAAGGCGAGGGGATGAGATGCAGGGGAAGAAGCACAGAGGAAATGGGAAGGATGAAACTAGAAAGGCATGGAATGGCATTAGACTGGTTAAAAATGCAATGTGGTTATAATCTATGGGTTGAAACAAAATCAATACAGCAATACAGTCTGAATTAACTACATTCATATATGTTTAACTGAAGAGGTCCTGAAAACATGCATGGTTTTGTGTGTACTAAGGACAGGTTTAAGCAACCCTGGCATGTTAACTTTAAAGCAATATTTATCCTTTGGTGCTCCGATTGCTGAGAGATGTTTCACTGGATTTCTGTGGTGTAGTAACTTTACAGTGACAGTCCTTACTACAGGTCTGGGGCAGCTGTGGTCACTTGAACACAAACCTCCATAGGATGCTATAGCAACAGTTCCACTGTAAAAATGTCGGGTCACAGAGGAGCTGCTTCAAATTGCATGTTTTAGCTGCAATACATTTTGAATAAGACACTTTAGTAAAGGGAGTTCTCATGTTTTGTTTTGCTTTTTTTCATCAGGATAAACCCTGTAAAAAAAAAAAATATATATAATTATTATTTTCTATATTATAATTCGCTAAGTATGTTTGTCAGAAGCCGTTGTGCGCAGTAGAGACTGCTGTGCACGCTTCAGTCATGCGCAGTACTGACTGCCCGAACGCACCGCGGCTTATACGGAGCGGGGTGCTCCTAATTTAGACCGTAGTCCTCTCTGCGCACCTTCAGTTCGGAGTGCCCTGCTCCGTATCAGCTGCTGCGTGTTCGGGCAGTCAGTACTGCGCGTGACTGCAACGCCACCAGCGTTGGCTCGTGTATATGGTGTTTAAAACTAGTGTGTGTGTATATATATATATATATATATATATATATATATATATATATATATATATATATATATATATATATATATATATATATATATATATATATATATAAATAAAAAAATATAATATTAACCAATTGAGTGCAACATGGGTATCCACATACTGGATACTCCTTTCACTCAAAGGTTTGAGCTTCACTGTTCTTTTTACCACAGGTGACAAACCCAGCATCACTACATTGATATCGCCTGTGTGATATGGGCCTGGTTATTTATGTGGCAGTATACCATGTTCCTACAGTTACTTCTATTCTGGGTTATTTTCAGGCACAGCAGCATTCTCTACAGAGAGTCTTCTGCAGACAAGAAGCAGAAAGTTGAGCGAAGTATCAGCTCGTCCCTTGACTTTGATCCGACAGGTAGGTTTTCACTTCAAAACTTTGCTATACCATTTATCACTTTCATACTTTTTTGTGTCCTATTAAAGGAACACTAACACCTAAAAGTGGTCTGGGGTTATACATGTAAATTTGGACCGAATGCTAGCCTCTGTTCAAATTATTTATTTGTTTTCTGAAGATGAACATCTAGTATTGTGTATGCTTTCTAGCAGCTCCCATTCCTGCCATTTTTCAGGCCTCTCCTTTCCATAGCAATCTTGTTAGGTGCTAGTTTTATGGTTTGGTAAAGTGACTGTGATGATAGCCTTTCTGGAAGCCAATGCAAGTGGGTATTAATCTCAACATTAACCAGATTGCCTGTGTGCAGATAAATTACCAACTTGGGTCTACAGGGCACAGTATACACATACAATAATAAAAAAAACATGTTTAACGCTTGAGTGCCAAAGGGGTACACACGCAAAAGGTTTAGATTAGACTTTAGGTATCTAACATGAAATAACTAATGTTACAGATGCTAGCTTTAAAGGGATGTACCACCTTATAAAAAGATGTTACCATACGTTTTGTTCTCTGCTCAAGGGCACTGGCTCTATGGGGGTTTGAAATGTCAGTTCCAGCTCTAGCTGCCGATGAGAGAATGGAATTGGAGCCTGCTCCTCTCTACTCTTCCTTAGCCCTGGATTGGCCATGAGATTCTAAGTATTAACCCCTTATGATACCAGAAGTTAGCTGTAGTCAGAGGCAAGTTACCGATGGTTGTTAATTGAGAGAAACGTCCAGCTGGCAATGAATCAATAAAAAAACAATGATCTTATTCAAAGGTGTTATCTACTTAAATCTATCAATAGACCCCTTACGGTATAAACCAAAACAGGCAGAAATCTGTGAGAATTATTAAAACCCATCCCCACTCTAACTGCACAAACAACAGAGAACACCCAAACACCCTTTTAGCACTTACACAGCATGCCCTGCCTGCAAGGTACAAGTGAGACAAATAGCTTATGAAAGTTACCAACCAAACAGGCTAATGGCAATGGAGGACACAATTCTGCCTCAAATCTGAACAGACAGTAAGAGTTATTACTCATACAGAGATGTAGATGCCTCCTTGATCACTTTGGCAGGCTAACAGCTTATGGAGGTCAAATTTCTTGGACCCCTTGGACACCCTGTGCGTCTTGCTTATATCAGTATGAGTCTTCTGCAATAACTCCACATATTTTACATGTTGCTGCAAGTTAAGACGGCAGAGAAGAGCTGTAGAAAAAAATACAAATAAATATAGCTGTAATAGAAAAATATAGCTGTTAAATAACTAGCTCCATCTAAAGTGAAGTAAATTAAAAATATATTTAACAAGAAAAATATATACAAAAAAAACGAAAATACAAAAGCTGAAGTCTCTCAAAAGGTTCCATAACATTAGTATTATTTCATGTGGTGCTTCTGAAAACAAAGCCATCAGGCTAATGGAGCTCTTTTTATAAATCCCATATGCAGTATATCAGTGGTTGCTAGAAACCTCCCATCTAAACCTAAATGTGATTCAGTCCAGTAGTAAGGCAAATCTGTTTTAATGCAGTATACAAAGAATCCATGGAAATAACGACTCAATCGTAAAACAGATTTTCTTTTCCTATACATTTTGGCAACATTTGTGCAGATAAAAATAAGGTTAGAAAGGTACGTGACCCTTATATGTTGAGGCTGATTGTCTAGTTTTCAAGTCTTATGCGAGGTTTACTTTTTACTTACTATTTGCAGTTTTCACTGCCATGCACTTATGTGTGATTTGAAAAAAACAAAAGGAAAAAATTTGTGGTAGGTACAGTCAGGTGAACCTGAAACCCACTACAGTATTCCAGCCTGTGTGAAGAACTTTTGACAGCAGAAAAAGATTTTGGTGGAAAGCAACCCCCTCTGGATAGCACAAGTGAGTGTGTTTGTTTGCATGCAAGCACACTGTATGCATGATAAAATACGTATAGAACATTTTGAAGACAGCACCTTCTGGTGGTAAGTTTCACCAGCATTTCCTCCTTGCTGGGTTTTCTGGAGAAAGGAGAAACATATCTTGTTTTTCTCTGAGATTCCCTCAAGGAGGAAATGTCCCAAGGCCTTTTTAGTTTATATCTAGGCTTCATAGAATTAAATGAACTCATCCCCTGTGGAACACAGGAACCATGGGGTAAAGTATTCACCCACAAGAGGGTATGACACTTCCATAAAAAGAGATCTGTGTAGATGGAGGCCCCCTCCCTACTCCACCAGCCATGATCAGTTTAAAAAGTGACCTTAAGGAGCTGGTCAGAGCAAACATTGTCTTGGATAGTTTTTATGTATTTTTTTTTTGTTTTGTTATCTTGCATCTGGCTGTTAAATTCCTGTACATCCTTTATGGATGTGAACCACATTGCAGAATTTTAAGTGTGTCTGCTACAGGATTGGATTCAGTCTTGGCAACTTTCCTCTTTCTCTCATCATATAGAAGACTGAAGAGGATTACAGTTAGTTGGGTGCACAGGTTCTGTGTGTATACCCCTCTGTTTGTACATTTGCTAGCAAATTTTTAGGTCTGTGGTGATTTGGCAGGTTGGCCCTCTGTTTCTCCATTCTGCAGCTCTGTTGCTGCCTTCCCCCCCACACCGGGTCCAGTGTGGAACTGAAGAACCAAGGGGCAAAGATCCTTCCTCCAGAGGGCAAGGAACTTTAAAAAGGTAGGACCTTTGAGAAGGGGACTCTCTTCTTCTCTTCCAGCTTTATGCCCATCCCCTCAGTTTCAAGTGACCTGCCTCAGCAAAAGGGCAGGCTTGCACTGTTCTCTTAGTTTTTAGACTTCATTCTTATTTTTAATTAGATATGTGGCTGTATAAAACCTATCAGGTGGACTTCCATTAACTGGCTACCCTGGAGTTGTATTTCTGGACCATTTCCCTATGGAGAGGCTGACTTTTTGTTTTTTACAAGTCATTACCGAACTTCTGGATTGATATAATGAGAGTCTGAAGACTAGTAGGTTAACCCTTAGAATCATGTGGTCCTTACTACGATGTCCCTACTTTTATTTGGCACCCACTAAAAAGTTTTTTTTTTTTTGTCTTTCTAGCATTCAGCGGCACTTAAGGACCAAGCAGATAAGCACCTAGGTTCCCTTTGTTAGGCAAATTTCACTGCCTCTGGTGCTGCTGTATGTCTGACCTTCACTACCGCTGGGGTTACTATGGCCATTACGGTTTGTGTGGAGAAAGCCTTTTAGCAGTCTTTGTTGACAAGCTAACCGATGACATTGTCCTTGCCGTTTCTAAGATTCTGGAAGCTAATGTGTATCTTTCTTAAGCTGGGACATCCTTGGCTCTCCCTGTTGCAGCATGAGATATGCTTTGCCTCAAAACTTAATCTGCAGGCTAATCCTTCAACACTTTTTTAGTCTCTTTTTTAATTTTTGGTCAAGCAGATATTTGGCCCAGATTTGGAGACACATATTAACCATTCTACTGGGGGCAAGAGTGCTCTGCTGCCTCAGTTTATCTACAGGCATTCCTTGAATCTGGGGAAGTTTCGTTAACCCTGCAAGTACAGGTTTACACCCAGGTGGTACACTCTGAAACCAAGACTTTGATAGGCAACAAGCCTACCTAAAAGACTCCTATTAACAAAGCTACCTCTACATGACTCAAAGGTGTAGGGTCAACATTAGGCAATCGGAGGTCTTATTTACAACATGTGGACTTTCTCAGTGGCAGACCAGTGGGTGTTGCGGGTTATTTCGGAAGGGCATTGCATAGATGTAAAACCCCTTCATATTTGTCACCTCTGTATATTCAGGGTCCCTCGCAGATCCATTTATTCTTAGACATAGTTTCTTCTCTGGTGGACATGCTGGTGTGGTACGTGTCCCTCCTGACTAAATGATTCATGGGATCCTGTTCCTTTTCATAATTTCCAAAAAGGACAGCACGTGCCATACTATCCCTGGATAGCCATTTCTGTCATTTGCTGATTAGAATGTAGTTTTCACTTACCATCTTTCTAATGTAATCTGCTCTTTCTACCCATGGACAAGATTCAGTCTTTGCCTTGGCAGGTGTCACTGGTCTGACTTCTCCCATCAGCAACAGTGAAGGAGTACATGAAAGGTGCTAGGGTATCTGGTTTCTGCCTTAGAGTCAGTCCCATTTGTCCAATTCCACACTTGAGAACTACAGCTTGAGATTCTCAGAAATTGGTCCAGACAGCAGAGTCATCTCTCCTTTGTCATGTCTCTCTTTAGCCAAAGTCAGACCTTGATTGGTGGATTTAGATGTTTTTGTGCAGTAGTCAGGTGGAAGCCTGGTTGGGGCCCACCTTCAGGCTTTGTGGTGGAATTAGGAACTTAACCAGGTGGCCATTGATTCCATAGTACAACTGTGTGGTCTCCCGGTTTTAGACCTAATGGCATCTCTGTTGAAATTCAAGGTTCCTCCCTTTTGCACCAGGTTTCAGGATCCAGTCATTCTCTCAGTTGATATGATGGGCATTCTATGGCAGTTTCCCCTAGAGTACATGTTTGCTCTTTTCCTCTGCTTTCCAGAGTGTTAAGGAAGGTCAGGATAGAGCAAGTACAGGCAATTCTGATTGCTCCTTATTGGCCTCGGTGGGAGTGGTTCTCAGATCTTTAGTCTGGCTGTTGCCGTACCAATTCATCCTTTCAATCCTTCAGGACCTCCTTACTCAGGGCCCTCTGTGCCATCCACTGGTGGAGAATTTTGCTTTAACAGCTTTGCTTTTGAAGCCAGCACTCTGAGAGGTTTTTCTGATTGTCATCACTACTATGATGAAGGCTCCAAAGCCGGTTTCATCCAAAGCATATGGTGGGGTATGGCACTTGTTTTACAAGTGGTATGTAAACGAGAGTTTGCTGCCATGTCCTTCAGTCTTCAAACTATTTTGGCTTTTCTGCAGGATGGGCTTCAGAAAGGATTTGGTCTTAGTTGTTTCAGGTCCATATTTCTGCTCTTTATGTGCTTTTTTGAAGGAGTATTGCCCTGTGTTGCTGTATGTGCAAACCTTTGTGCAGGGGATGGCTCGTGCCTACCCAGTCTTTCAGCATCCTTCTCCCATGTGGGACCTGAATTTGGTCCTGGGGATGATTCAGATGGATCTTTTAGAGCCTCTGTTGTCTTTTTCCCTTCAGTTCTTGACTCTCAAGACATCCTTCTTACTTGTGATTGTTTGGTGTGTGGCTGAACTTCAGGCCTTCCCTTTCTGATTTTGCATCTGGATAGGGAAATATTGGTATCTCCTGCATGGATTCTCCTTAAGGTTGTTTCGGAGTTTCTTGTTTTTCAGGAAATAGTCCTTCTATCTCTGT
Organism: Rhinophrynus dorsalis; assembly: GCA_037306005.1. Taxonomy (NCBI): domain Eukaryota; kingdom Metazoa; phylum Chordata; class Amphibia; order Anura; family Rhinophrynidae; genus Rhinophrynus; species Rhinophrynus dorsalis. The sequence goes on along the minus strand of CM074724.1, from coordinate 247,477,123 downwards.
CCTTCTCCTTCTAAAAGACGGGAGCCAGAGCTTCACTGTTTGGATGTAGTCTTGGGCTTTACGTACTATGTTCATCACACAGTGCCATTCTTGTGGTCCCTTGTGTGGGCCAAGCTCTGTGTCAAAGGTTATGGTGGCTTTTTTCAAGCAATGTGACCATTCACCATGTCTAAATCCTTAGGAAAAGCCTGTTAAATATGGAATACCACCATTAGGTGGATTTCCATAACTGACAATGCCCATATTTGTGGCTAGCTCAGTATCCAGATGCTTTTTGTGGACCATAAGCCCTGGGAGGAAAATCTTGGGTTCAAGTTCTTTCCTCAGGAGATTGCCCACTGAGGCTTCTTCTTAATACATGGTAATCTGAAGACAGAAGATCTGCAGGAAAGGTGAGCAACCCTTTGAGTGTTGCAAGTCCACATGTCCCACAGTTCCCCTCCGCACTGGTTTTGCATCTTTTGGGGTTTTATTGGCACCTTCCCTACTGGGTTCAGTGTTTTTTGGGTGTGCTAACATGTTCTAGTGATGTTGCATGTACTTTTAATTCACAGTTTCAACTTTGCAAAATTTGTGTTCCGCGCGCTTTACCGCATAGATGCCATTGCTCCATTCACTTCTATGGGACAGTACAGTTTGGGACATATCTCTGCAACCGCTCAACGTAGAGACTTCAGAGATGGCTCATTTTAATTGTCTGCCCTTGCTCTGTTATCCGGTTAACGTTTATGTGTGTTGGGGGGCTCAGGGGGCTTTGGGCACTGTTGGGGTACTTTTTCAGGGAAAACTGTGAGAATAATCCATTAGAGCTTGGGGCCAGACCTATGACTAAGGGTGCTGGGGTCTCTGTGTACCCTATTGTGCATTGCTTCTCATGTCATTCAGGGTTACCTAGAGAATTCTCAGGTCAGTTATGGCCAGCATGTTCTGATGTCCCTGAGTCTCTCCCAGGGACCTCCAGCCATGCATTAACGCTAGTTTGGGTGCAAGAGTTCAAGGCTGCTACTAGAGACCTCCAGTCTACATTGCAACTCTTTCCATCCCAGTTACAGGGGGTCTTCCACTCTGGTAGACCCCTTCTTCCATCAGGTCTTCCCTGCTGAAACTGCAGGGAGTACCTGATGTATCAGATTCCTTTGAGGAGAAACTGTTGATGGATTTGCATGTTTAGGAATGTTCTGCTTTGGGCTCCTCTCAGTTTTTTTTTGGTGACCCCTTTGAGGCAGATCCTGATTCCTCGGCTGAGGGCTTGATCATAGCCGTCTTAACTACCCTAAACACTCCCTTAGTTCAAGTGGTTTCTTTGGATCCCTCTGATGTATTTCAGGAGCCTAAAAGGCCCCATGCTTGTTTTTCAACCTACCCCCACTCTTGACCGCCTTGTGGCTGATGAGTGGAAGTCTCCGACAGGAAACCTGCTGTCTCCAAAGAATTTGCCAAGCTTTACCCCTTCTCTGAGGCGGCGCTTGCTCAGTGGGTTCACCCCCCCCCCCCAAAGTGGATGCTCCCGGCTCCACTGCCTTGTCAGTTGCTGATGCTTCCGCTCTGAAAGACTGGACTGACAAGAAACTTGAGGTCTCCCTCGAGTCCATTTTTGCCACTGCTGGTACTGCCATGTGTCCAGCGTTCACTGCATCATGGGTGAACCGGGCCATTGCTGTCTGGACTGAACAGCTCACCCTGGCTGTCAGGGTGCTCCTACTTCGGATATGTTACGGCTTCTTGCCAACATTTCTGAGGCCCAGCACGATGTTTCTGCTGCCTTATTTGACGCCATCTATTTGGTAGTAAGGGTTTCCACCATGTCTGTGGTTGCCAGACGAGCTCTTTGGCTCAAGATCTGGTCTGCTGGCACTGCTTCCAAGAAAGCTTTGCTGTCATTGCCTTTTCAAGGCACCTCTTTGTTTGGGCCAGATCTTTAGGATCTGATTAGGGTGGCCACAGGGGGCAAGAGATACCCTTCTGCCTATGGTCCCCAGCAGGAAGACGCCTCTCAAGCGTAATTGGCTTTTTCGTTCACCAGACTGAGACACGTCCAGTGAACCAGGGGGTTCCCTCAGCTCTGCGTTCCTCCTCCAAGCCCAAACAGCAATGGAAGCCCAAGGTCTCCTCCAAGCCTTCTTTGGCATGACTCGCTGAACTCAGGTGCCCACTTGGCTGTGGGTTGCTGTCTGGTCACTACCACAGCGTCTGAGAGGATTCAGTGGTGGATCCGTGGGTTTTACAGGTGGTGGTGGAAGGGTACGGGATCCCTTTTGCCTCTCTTCCTCCCTTTCGATTTTCCCCCTCTCATATGCACCAGGGCGTAGAGAAACACAGTCTCTTCAATGGCGCTATCCAGGCCCTTCTGGACAAGGATGTTCTGGAACCTGTTCCAATTCGGGACAGAGGTATGGGTTTTTACTCAAAACTCTTTGTGGTCTCCAAGAAGGACAGCGGCTGTCATCCCATTTTGGATTTGAAGCATCTTAATTCCTTTGTGATCAAGACTCATTATCACCAGGAGTCCCTAAGGACAGTGATTGCTGCTATGTCCATGGGGGCATTCCTTACCTCTCTGGATCTTCAGGACGCGTATCTACATATCACCATTCATCCAGAGAGTCGGCAGTATCTCAGATTTGCCTGCGACCATGGGCACTTTCAGTTTACACCTCTTCCCTTTGGTCTGATTATAGCTCCTCAAGTCTTCAACAGTGTCCTGGGAGCTTTAGTATCCATCCTCCATTGGGACGGCATCAGAGTTACTCCATACATGGATGACCTGCTTCTGAAAGCCCCTTCTGTGGAACTTCTTCATCAGCAGGTTCAGGACTGCATTCATGCTCTCACCCATCACGGGTGGATCATCAACATGTACAAGTCAGATCTTGTCCCATCCCAGCGTCTGGTTTTCCTGGACCTTCTCTTCAACACTCAGCAGAGCATGGTGTTTGTCTCGGACGAGGTGGCTCACCAGATCTCCCACAGGGTTTTTGCTGTTCTGGCTCACGATTCAGTTCCAGCCAAGAAGCTGTCCTCTCTAGTGGGGAAATTCATCTCCACCATAGAAGCGGTCCCATTTGCATTGCCTTACACCAGGGAACTCCAGAGATTTGTGATCCAGGTGTGAAAGGGTCAGCCGGACCTTCTGAAGACGTCAGTATCCCTCCCTCTTCATGTGGGACGGAGTTTGTCGTGGTGGCTCGACCTCTCCAATCTGCTGAAGGGCAAGTCCTTCCTGGTATCCTTCTGGACCATGGTGATGACGGATGCCATCCTGTCCGGCTGGGGAGTGGTTCTTTGTTGCCTGTGTGCTCAGGGTTGGTGGTTTCCGGAGGAATCTCTCCTTCCCATCAAAGTGTTGGAGCTTCGAGTGATATTTCATGACCTTCGTCATTGGACACCCCAGCTGGAAGAATGCACAGTCCAGGTCCAGTCCGACAACGCCATGACAGTGGCTTACATCAACAAGCAGGGCGGAACAAGAAGTCTCGCCGCTAGGTTAGAGGCCAAGGCTAATTTTTCCTGGGCAGAAGAACATGTTCCTTCCATATCCGCAGTGCACATTCCTGATGTAGACAACGTCATGGAAGACTTCCCTTTCGGGTCACGGCTCATTCTACTAGATCTGTTGGGGCTTCTTGGGCTTACAAGAATCAGGCCTCCGCTGATCAGTTTTGCATACCTTTTCGAAGCACCGCCCTGTTGAGGTGCTGGCATTGGCTGATGCCAGTTTTGGGAGGAAGATCCTGGAGGCAGTCTTGCCTGTCTAGGATCTTCTTTGGTTTTTTTGTGCTTCCTTCACCCTTGAGCCCTGTTGGCTTAAGTTCAGTGTGCTGTGTAACAGTTCCTGAGGAGTTGTTACCCCTGTTAAGTGTCCGTTGATACTTCATTTGTTTTGTTGGGCTATCTCTGATCTGATGGTTCATATCTGCTCTGTTGACTTTGGGGGCCTTGCACCTGGTCTATGCCTTACTTCCCGCCTCTGGGAAACTCAATGGTTGGACATCCCAGAGTTACCCGTAACATGTATTGGACAACAGAGATAAGAGGATTTTAGTCTTACCTGTTAAATCCTTTTCTCTTAGTCCATACAGGTTACTGGTCTCCCACCCTGTCAAGGGACCATGCTTGGCTCTCCTGTGGGAGACCGTGGGGTCCTTCAGGGTCATGCTCACGGGAGTCTTCTTTCCCTTCTACTATCTAGTCAATAGTTAGTGTTTCAAATCTTACTGGAGCTGATTGGCTAGCTGCAGCCAAGGAGGAAAGGTAGGCTTCAGCCCCTGCATTCACTTCTAGAATTGTTCCTTCCTAGTTAAAGGGGCAGATCGCCTACCCAAAATTATCAGTAACCTGTATGGACTAAGAGAAAAGGATTTAACAGGTAAGACTAAAATCCTCTTTTAGGGTCAATCCTTCTTCTACCAGAGCGGTGGGTGCGTCCTGAACCTACAAGAACCAGGAGTCTGTGGAGTGTTTCTGCAAAGTGGCACTGTGGTTGTCCCTTCACATGTATACAGAGTCAGTGTTCTAGCTTTAGCTGAAGCCAGTTTTGGATGGAAGGTATTGCAGTTGGTTGTGTAGGTATCCTTGTTGTCATCTTTTCCAGTATCCTGTTTTTGCTGTTACTTGGTTTGGTGTGTAGATGTCCGTTGAGATTCTTGTTGGTTCTAGTCCATTTCTTTATCTAGTTGGCGTTTTTTGTTTTTTTTTCCTTCTCCTCCTTCCCTGGAATCTTGATGAGATAGCTCTGGTATATCCAATTGGTTCCTGTGTACTTACAGATAAATCCTTTTCTCTTAGTCCATGCGGTACACAAAATTTCCCTCGCAGAGAAAAACAAGCTGTTTGAGTTCCGGTTGGGGGAATCCGTTGAGTCATCTGGTTCAGGTGACCCTCTTCCTGCCGCCTTGTTTTTATCTTTGCTGTATGTTAAAACTGAACATGTCTGTAACCCTTTGAGTGCCAGAGGGGTGTCCCAACGCATTGCTTTGCATTAGTATTCAAAGAGATGAGACAAGTTCACTTCCCTCCTAGCCAGAAGGATACTTTACCCCATGGTTCCTGTGTTCTACATGGACTAAGAGAGAATGATTTATCAGTAATTACACAAATATCCCTTTTTCTGCCTCTAGAGTTTTGTTATAGTCTCATACATTCAGAACCAATTGAGTTTAGGTTCTGCTTCAGGTAACATGTCTGTATGCGTTGTCATCTACTGAGACTGAAGCCTGCTAGGAAAGCAACTTGATTTCCAAAGTAAAAAGAAAAAAAACAGAAGATTGTTATGCTGCGCAGTGTTAGGAGAGGGCACTGGAGGCTTCTTTTGACTTTTACAACTATTATGCTAAAATACATTATATATGTGAAAGTGAACCTGTCACCTTTCAAGTTTTCATTTTTGTGTCATGTTAGCCAAAAAACAGCAAAAGTATTAGTTTGACTGTATACTGATTTATACTAATTGTGGTACCCATGCGGTACCAGTGATGTTTCATAGGCTTTTCAGTGACATTTCATATGCTAATTAAGGTTTTCAGTGATGTTTTATATGCTAATGAAACTATCTACTGCACCAGGAAACTTACTTTTCCCAGCGATAAAAGTGGGAATATGTCATAAACTATCTGTCTGCTAGACTTTTGGTTAACGTAATACATAGGCAATTTGGAATTAAACTTTAAAATGTGTATTTAAAAAAAAAAAAAAAAAATCAAGGTGTCAGGCCCACTTTAAAGCCCAGTGTTTTATTAGTTAATTGCTGCTATACCCACATTGGGGAGAAGCAGGATGCAGCCCTCAGTGTTGAGATCACCTTGGACCCACCTAGAATTCAGACAAACTATAAACCTTGACAGACCACTGTTATTACACTGTGGATTTGGCAAGGATGATGTGCTAAGAAAAAGTAGAACACTTTTGGGACAAGGCATAGGGAACAAAGGAAAGCTCTCATTGATTTAAATAGGACTGAACTTCTTGAATTTTAGAGTGGTCTCCACTTGCATCTGTTTGAAATAGGCAAAGTTCCGCTGGAGTAGAGTATTGGTTTAATAGTCTTGCTTGTAGCTGTCTGCATCTCTGGTAATGTGACACACTGGGTGGAGTGAAGGTTTTCAGCTAATTCAAAAAAATAAGGGCACACTAGCAAATCAGAAGAACAAATTCCCTTGTGATGTTTATTACAAATGTCAATGGTTAAATATTGCTAAAAAAAATCAATAGATAAAGCTCAAAAAGATGTACGTATATTGCATTCTGAAATTACCTCTAGTTGTCTTCATGATTAGACCTATTGTACATGCCTCCCAAAGACTTTTTTTTTGTTCAGTTTAATTGGTCAGTATTGTTCGTTTTACACAGTCTTTTCAACAAGTTAACCAAATCGGAAGGTGTGTCAGACATAATATTTATGAGCGATATTTAACAAAGATTACATTAATGCGGCTCCTGTTAAGTAAGGATGTAACTGCATAGATTGATAGATATTATGTAATATATTGTTTTCTTTCTTAAGTGGTGAATATGTTAAACTTTATCTTGTTTTAATGTTTAAGTTAATGTTGGGACAATTGTAAAAACGCTCTTCTGTCACATATATTTTTGTGTGGTGGGAATTGTTGGTACAGTAGATCAATATCTCTAAAACCTGAAGAAGACCATGTATTGGTAAAGACCATTTTTTGAATAGAGTTTTTGTCTCGACTTTATTCTAGGTTTATCGGGGTGGATTCAGTTATTTAACAATGTATTTTAATTGCTAGATAAATTAAACCAGTTCTAATACCTTTGGTCCTAGACATGGGAAACCTCTTCAGATGTTAAATGCTAATGTACTATAAATATCATGACTGAAGGTCTCATCATAAGACAGTTAATTCTATTGCAAAGATATCCTGTGCTGGTGGAAACAAAGTTGCACTTCTCCATTCTCTTTCTTTCAAAAATAGTAAATGTGTTGTAACTGGACCAGCAGCAGGCAGGGGCGTATTTTCTCTTTGTTTTCTTTTTTGCACCTGCGGTTGTGTCCGCATGCTCCCCTCTGTGTTGAATGCACAGTGTACTATTGCTGCACGGCCTCCAGCAGGAGTCTATATGTCTGCATTTGTTATTTTAGCTGTGAAGTTGCCATGTTGTCTGTGCATTTCCTGTGCCTTCAATTCTCCTTCTTTCTCCCGCTGTTGTGCAGAGAACTCGACCAGGAAGACAAAGTCTACTTGGGATGAGAGTAGACACGAGACCTATGGTAAGCCCAAATAGCCAGTGCGGCTGCTGGCCGCCTGCATGCGCATTGCTATGTCTCTAACCCTATGTGCATCTGCATGGCATTCTTGGCTATGTGACATTATGGCATAGCCTGAGGGTATCACCTTCCCATTCTGAGGATCTTTGGTGGTTACAAGCAGGTGTCATGACCTACCTACTAGAACAAACTCAGGCCTACTACTGTATTATATTGGACAACCATATTGAGCTAATGGCAGTAATGTTAATCTAGTAATAACAAGGGAATGTAAATCTGATGTTTATTTATTAACAAGTGGTTTTGAAAATAGCTTTATTTTTTAGATTTCAAGCCTCTTATTGAAAAGAAGTTATTTTAAGGAAATTTTTTAAAATGAGCAGTAAGTATGTATTAATTTGTTGTAGTTTTTTTTGTATTGCAGCTTTAAGAAATCTATACTTAAACTGCTTTGTAAAATTAAAAAGTTGAGAGCACTTCGCATAAAATATTGCGATACATTTTGTAACAAAAATTCTAGTCTTCTGCATGAAAAAAAAATAACGTAAATAATATTTCTAGAGCATTTTAATATCTAATACATTTTTTACATGATCACAAATATTTAATTCCTGAAACAATACTTCCATTGGCTAACTTTGATATGGTAATGTGGATTGTATATTTTCATCATGAATTTGTTCTAGCACTAGGTAGTAATCTTATCTGGTGGTGTCCTGTTTAGGCAATTTGTTACAGGATCTGTCCTCTACTTCATATACCTGGCGGCCAAACAGAGCTTTTCCTTAGGCTGCTTTTCCTCCTTTTTTCTCTTGGTGCATTCTTCTTTGGTGCTCAACTTTCCCAGTTGCTAACATGTTTCTCAAAGATGTGGCTTGCTTTTTGTAAGGCCATTAACCCTTTATTAAGTATTTTGCTGGTGGTGTTGTCTGCTTCACGTTATATCCAGCAGCAATGATCAGTCAGACACCTTCTAGCATGGCTATATGTATATATGGCTTGGTTATATCAACAAAGCTGTCTGATGTTTTCTCATCTGGGGATGTGTCTTCTGGGGTGACACCTTTTTGTAAATACACTCTTTTATGGAATAGTCACTTGAATGATCTGTATGCGTTTGTCCTGCATAGAATGGTCCTCATGTGTAAAGGCAAAGTGGAACAATTCTGGGCAAACCAACTTGGAATGAGGACAATTTAAATTTCCCTCTGATTTAAATGATTATTTTCATCGTTTGAATACTAGAAATGCCCATAACTCATTGTGAAGCAATGCACTGAAAAGCTATTTAGAACACAAGAGGTAAAAAGATACATTTAAATCAGTGGGGATATGGTGGAATTTTCATTTGTCCTTCGTAGTGTTGGTTTGCACCTGAATTTGCACTTTGCATTTATAAGTGTCCTTTTTGTTTTTAAACACTTTATTAAAAAATGAAAGTTTACAAATCCATATTTATATCAAGGAAAAGTACATGTTTTTAAGATCAATACATACCAAAGACAGTAACATTGCGGAATACAGCAAAAAAACAAAACCTAATTAACTGATCCGTGGGATATATGCCTATGCCATGATTATTTGTTACATTCCACACTTAATTAGCATCTAGTCACCATCTTTAGAAGATGGTGCCCTCCACATATATGGTCATGCGATGGTGACAGATGAAGAGCAGAAGTAGTATAGCTAGGAATAGAAGCAGAGAAAAAGTCTGCACAAGGGGTTGTAGGAGGAAGGAAGAAGAAAGAAAAGTATGAGCAAAATTAACTCGCATAAAGAGAGAGATGGTGGAAGGGTAGGGGGGGGGAGGAAGAGACCAAGCTAGGATCAGACTCCTAAGGGGTGTAAATGAGTGTTTGGGATGGTCCTCTACAATACAATGCTGAGACCAAAATACGGGACTAGGGTATGGCTTATAACAACAGTGGGTGATATTCAGAAAATACAAAAAGAAAAGCCCAGAGATGCATGGGATTTACAGATGTGATCTCAGAGGATGACCAGTTGCAGCAGAAGTTTCACTAAGGGGAAAATTGGGTACCAAACCACCTTAAATTCACTCCTGGATCTAGTGGAGACTGCGTGCAGTCTCACCAGTTCCAAGGTCATGGCAACCCTGGACCTCCACTGTGACAGTGACTGGGTGATGTGTACGTTCAAGTTCCAGGGATTAAGGTTTTTGCGTAACTGAGAAGAAGTATGAAGAAGCCTACACCGGGGAGCAGGCTCCATCAGATCAACTGAGTGATCTACGTCTAGAAAGGAGAAAAGGAAAACTGACTGGGTTAGGGAGAGGGATACTCCCAGCAGGTGTAGTATCTCCCTCTCGATCTCTCTCCAAAAGGGTTGTATCGCAGGACATTCCCACCCAAGATGTAAGAGGTGTTCCCCTGTGAGTCAGGCACCTCCAACACTGATCAGAATTGTGGCGTTTTATACCAGTGAGTAATAATCTTATAATTGGTCTCCCTGGTAAGTTTGTCCCTGTGGAGGATCAAGTTTAAATATATGTCTCCAGGTATCTTCTGTCCATGAGACTTGCAGGTTACCTTCCCATAGTGTCATGAGGGACGGTTTCTCCCTATTGATTGGGTCCACCAAAACTCCATAAATTTGGATAGGGGGAGATGCCAAGACTGGGGGGAGGTAACTGTTTTTTGAACAGAGTATGATCTCTGGGTGTGTAATGACCCTTAACTAACTCAATAGGTAGTTTTGGTACTCCCAGTCAAAAAGTTTCCTGCATTCTCAGTATGGGGGACTCTTTCCAATGTCTGAGCACAAGAAAGATATTGGCAAATCTAAGATGTGCGTCTGCCAGTCAGTGTGTGTATGTCTGGCACTGTGTGGTGGTGGTGGTGGTGGTGGTGGTGCTGTGGGTCCCCAGGGAGAGGGATTCTTCTGTTGAAGAAGGGGAATCTGATTTTGGATTCCCCATTGACTCCTGGGAAGGCCCTGGGTCACCTCTTGTGGACTTAATTAGGGCAGTTTTGAAGCCATTTAAGGTCTCTGACACTTCTGACTTGAATTGTTCATCTTCAGATATTTTTAAACATTCAAGTGGGATGCTCCACTTTCCCCTCCTCCTCATTTTGTTGTACCAGGTGTTTCTGGAGGAATGAGAGTCACCTTATATGCTATTTATTTATAAGTGATTTTCATTCTTATATCCCTTTTCATCTGTGTCCCTCCCTGTCATTCTTAAAATGGGTAATGTTTCCGCCCTCCAGCTGGGTTGGACTTCCTCCAAACTCTTTAAATGCGCTCTGCCTGGTGGTTTGGTTAGTTTCTTTTGCCCTACCCAGCCGAATGGACGTTTGTTGTTTTAGTTCCTATCATTATTTGGGGCCGCTTGTTATGCTGTCCAATTCACAAAACAGCGTGGCGGCTCAGCGATCCGCTATGCAGCGCATAATGTTTTGCCTTGCATTAAGTTGCTTATTACCTCCTCCCTTGCCCTCCTCGCACGGCAGGCAGAATTCCTCTCCTCCGACCACTGCTTCAGCTTTCTCAGACGCATGGACACAAGCCGCATACACCAAAACTGGAAACAGGAAGTGAGGTCTCAGTTTTTATGGCTATGCGTTCCAGGCATGAAGCACAAGATGCAGGAAGTAGTGCTTTGTCCCAGGCAAACGGAATGGCAGTACCCATCGATTTCTCTTCCCTTGCAGGTATAAAAGGAAAGAAATTTGCCTGCTTAAACCTTATAGGTATAATCACGTCTCCCTCTAAGAGTCAGAAAGATAAGGAGAAGCCAGCCTCTGATGCCCCTACCAAGGAGGATAAAAGGTCGGCTAAAATTAAATCTTGCCTCTCTTGTGATGCAAAACTTAACCCTAATGATGCTAGCAAGCTATATCAGGAATTCATCAAAAAAGTAGCAGGCCAGGATATGACTTCTCAATTCACAGACTTTTTGTCCTGGATGAAAGTATCCATGCAGGATGCTTTCAAAGCCAAGCAAGAGGGAGAACTTTCTAGGAAAAGAAAAAGAATGGATCCAGGGGAAGGTACTTCTACACAAATGGAAGAGGACAACCTGGAACCCAGCCTTTTTGACCCTGAGTCAGAATTTTCCTCTGAAGAAGGCGGCAAATTAACCAACAATCAAGGCTCCTTTAATCTAGATAGAGTAGATAGCCTAGTCAAATTAGTCAGAAAGTCCCTTGGGTTGTCTGAGACTCCTTAAGATCTTAATGTCATGGATACAGCCTTTTTAGGAAAAAAGGACGTTCCAGTTTTTCCCGTGCATCAGTCTATAGTTGACACAATCAATGGAGAATGGAAACTGGGGGATAAGAGGTCTAGTGTTCCTAGAAGATTTTCATGAATGTATCCCTTTTTGGAAGACGATACTAAAGCCTGGTTCACACCACCCAAGATTGATGCAGCGGTTGCACAGTTAGTAAAACGTACTACACTACCTTTAGAAGATGAAACTTTGCTTCGAGACCCCATGGAGAGAAAACTTGATGGGATTCTTAAGCGCCAGTTCACTGTGCTGTGACAGAACCTCAAGGCATTTACAGTAGTGGCCTGTCTAGCCCACACTATGCGTATATGGCTTACAAACTTAGAAGAAAAGAACGACTCTAATGTGTCAAGATCCAAATTACTGAAGGAAGTAACAATCATGTAATAAGCTACAAACTTTTCATGTGGAGCATCCTCAGATATCATTCATCTCAATGCTAGATCATCTGCCCTGTCTATAGCTGCCAGAAGAACCTTATGGCTTAAGTCTTGGAATGTGGATACATCCTCCAAGAGTAAATTAGTGGCCTTACCATTTTCCAGAACTTCATTATTTGGAGAACATCTGGGTGACATTATTAAAAAAGTTTCAGGAGGCAAAAGTACCTTTTTGCCACAAGAGAAACGGTCCAGGTTTTGTCATCCTAGATCAGCAGGATCCAGAACCAGACAGGCAGCATTTTGTGAACAGCAGAAATTTCAAGGGAAATCTTATTATCACAAAAAACAAGGATTTCCTCAAAACACCAGAGGGGGGGCTACAGGAAAGAATTCTCCAGGAAGCCCCAACTAAAAAGGAATTCCTATGAAGGCTAGCAGACCCTAGTCCAGGATCCAGTCGGGGGCAGACTGGGTTTTTTTCTGTCAGCCTGGGAACAACTGGCGAAACCAGATCGTTGGGTACGACAGACTCTGAAGCTAGGGTATCCGCTAGAGTTCCACAATGCCCCGACTCATCACGCATTCATACGGTCCAAGATTCCTCCCAACCCAATCAAGGCCAAAGCCTTCTAGGAATCAATCAGGAACCTGGTATCAAATGAGGTGATAGAACAGTGCCTTTGCTGCAGCAAAGTTTTGGCATCTATTCGGTGTTATTTATAGTTCCGAAGACTTCAAGGGGATTTCAGACCATCCTAAACTTAAAAGCATTGAACAAGTTCATCAAAGTATCCCACTTCAAGATGGAATCCACAGCATCCATCATGAAAATGGTCTTCCCAGGAGTATTCATGACAACAATAGATCTCAGGGATTCATACCATCATGTTCCTATCCTAACAACTCACAGAAAAGTCCTGAGATTTGCAGTGGGAAACAACCATTATCAATTCAAGTCCCTTCCCTTAAGGCTATCCACAGCCCCAAGGGTATTCTCCAAGTTTCTGGCTTCAGCCATCCGGCCTCTTTGAGAGCAAGGAATACACATTCTGTCATATCTCGATGACGTAATGGTACTGGCAGACTCTCAAACACTGGCAGTTCAACAAACACAGATATCACTGGACCACCTTTGGCAGATGACAGAGTCGTCAGGATTACCAAACGGACACGTCAATTCAAAAGCATCCTGATACATACCACGCAGGATTTCATGGAACTACTGGGCAATCTGTCATCTGCAACCTGAAACCGGTTACAAGAGATACCACTTCTTCAGTCAACACGGACAGAACTAAGTTGGTGGCTAAAGAAATCAAACCTCAGAAAAGCAACGTGTCTAGGAGAACATGACTGGTACATCCTGACCACAGATGCCAGCCGCACAGGATGGGGAGGCACATGGAAATCGGTCTTCTTTCAAGGGCAGTAGAGAGCCTCAGAAATAACTCTTCACATCAACATCTTAGATATGAGAGCACTATGGAACTGCATTCAACATCTACAAGACAAACTACAAGGAAAGTGGGTCTTAGTTCAATCGGACAACTTTCCCACAGTAATATATTTAAGAAACCAAGGCAGATCAAAGAGTCACAGCCTATTCAAAGAAACCAGGAAGATTCGTCTATGGGCAGAAAGGAACCTGAAGGGTATCTCAGCTGTCCACATATCAGGACGAAACAACAACATAGCAGACTATCTCAGCAGGAGACTCCTAGATCCAGGAGAGTGATCCCTGGACCCTCTAATCTTTGGCCGAATTTGTCACAAATGGGGTCAGCCAGAGATAGACCTCATGGCCTCCAGAATCAATACGAAATGCCCAAGGTACCTATCCAGGTGGAGAGATCTGTAATCAGAAGGCCACGATTCACTGAGAATTCTATGGACATACAAGCTGGCACATATATTTCCACTGTTTCTGATCATTATGGATGTCATCATGAAAATCAGGAAGGATCATGCAAACGTCATTCTAATTGCTCCAGCATGTCCCAGGAGACCCTGGCACTCTTTCCTGGTGTCAATGTCGATAACACCCCTCTGGCAACTCCCACTGATTCCCAATCGTCCCAGTGTCTCATCCAGATCTTAGCCTATTGCATCTGATGGCCTGTCTGAAGAAAGGTCTATCTGAAGCAGTTGCCACTACAATAATTTCGGGTAGAAAGAAATCAACCTCAGAAGTATATTCACAAGTTTGGACAACCTTTTCTACATGGTTCGCAGTTTCCCCAGGAATCCTCAATAACAGTTTCCAAAATATTAGAATTCATACAAGATGGATTTCAGGCGGGATTGCGACCTGCATCCCTTAGAGTTCAGGTTTCGGCCTTGTCAATCACGCTTGCCATTCAATTAACAGAACATGACATTATCAAAAGATATTTGAGGGCAATATCTAAAATAAGACCCAATTTTCATAATATTGTCCCACCATGGTACTTAAATTTGGTCTTGGATCAGTTATCCAAGGCACTTCCCTTTGAGCCTCTGGAGGAAATTTCCCTAAAAAATCTTACCTTAAAAGTACTCTTTCTTATAGCAGTAACTTCAGCTCCGAGAGTGAATGAGTTACAGGCATTATCCTGCAAAAGCCCATTCTTGGTTTTTCAACAGGATTAAGTAGTCTTGAAACCAAAACCATCCTTTCCTGGGGGAAGGTTATCTCCGAATTCCACCTTAATCAGGAAATCATTATGCCCTCATTTTGCCTTAACCCTCAGGCAGTAAAAGAGAAGCAATATCATAATCTAGACCTGGTCAGAGCCCTTTCCGTATATTTACGGAGAACAGAAGACTTCAGAATCTCAGACTCCCTATTTATATACTTTCAGGGATGACTCGAGGGCAAAGCAGCATCAAAAGCTTCCATCTCTAGATGAATTACTGAGTTTATCATGATTGCATACAGAGAGGCAGGCTTACCGCTTCCTAAAAATATTAAAGCCCATTCTACCAGGGCCATATCCACCTCCTGGGCTAAGAAAGCAGAAGTTTCTCCTTCGGAAATATGTAAAGCAGCAACTTGGAATTCCCTGTCCACGTTCATCAAACATTATCACCTGGATATCCAGTCTTCGGCTGATGCTAAATATGGAAGAAAGGTCCTGGAGGCTGTCATCCCAACCTAAATCCGGTAGGATCTGTCCTCACTAGTCGCTATTGTTTGCCTTCTCTTGCTTTGATCTCCCTCCCCTTTCTATGGGGAATGCTGGGGAGGGACACAGAAGAAATGATACATTTCCTTACTATTATTTGTATTTCTTCTGTGTCCCTACACGGCATACCCTACCCCTTCTTTAACATGTTTACGCTCTATATATTACAGCTTGGCCAAAAGGAAACTAACCAAACCACCAGGCAGAGCGCATTTAAAGAGTTTGGAGGAAGTCCTACCCAGCTGGAGGGAGGAGACATTACCCATTTTAAGAATGCCAGGTAGGGACACGTAAGAAATACAAATGACAGTAAGGAAATTTATCATTTCTTCAGCTGCAATAAAGCAATAGGCCAACCACCCCCCAGCAGTTGAGCCTCCCATTTGTCTCCTTTCTTAGCTTACAGCATTTGCATTTGGGAGATGTAGCTACTCTTGGAGACCAGAGATGGATAATCCCTTGTTAAGAAGAATTTTGCAGTCTGTGGAGATGCTTTACACCTGACCTTCACTAATTCTTTGGTTATCAGGGCCAGTGCTGCCAGGCTCAATGGGAAGTCCTTTTGCGTTCTGTTGCTATGCAGTGTACTCTTTGGTTAAAATTTGCTCAACAGACTAGTCTTCCAAGAAGTCCTTTGTTTCTCTCCTATATGTAGGCAAGCCCAGAATTGGAGAAGGTTATTAGCCACACTACTAAAGGCAAGAGTGCTCTGTTGTCTTTATTCCCAATCGTTCCTTCTTTCCATGGAAAACTCATGGCTTTTCCTAACCCTGCCTGTACGGGTATACACCTAGAGTGTCCATTCTTTTGGCAACTCATGTGCGCCATTCCCCGAAACACAAACGTGGCTGGACAGGCAATAAGCCTATCCAAAATACACCCATCTGACAAGGATATATATCTGCATGAGTCTCTGGGGTGTTTGCTTACGCAGATGATTGGCGGTTATTTGCATATTTCTGAATACATGGACTTCCTCAATTGCTCACCTGTGGGTGTTAAGGGTGATCTCAGAAGCCTATCCCATAGATTTCAAATTACTTCCTCCTTCTCGCTTTTTTGAGTCCTACAAGATCTGGGGTGGCTTTTTATTTTTAAAGTACTTTTTTTCCCCTGTGGTACCTGCTTGTTCCTCCTCAGAAAAGATTTGGGATTCCATCCTTTTCATCATTCCAGGATGGGACGGAAGCTTCTGTCCTTTTTATTTAAAGTGTGTCAATAATTTTGATCATGTGTCCTGGTTCAGAATGGAGTCTTTGCACCTCATCATTGCTGTTTTGTCCAGGGGAGCTATTATGCTCCCTAGATAAAAATGATGCTTATCTGAATTTCTCTGTCGTCTAATACAGGTTACTCGTAACTTTGGGTAGGCGATCTTCCCCTTGGTCTGACTACAGCTCCTCAAGTCTTCAACCTTGTCCTGGGAGATTTAGTATCCGTCCTCCATCGGGACAGCATCAGCGTTACTCCATACATTGACAACCTGCTTCTGAAAGTCCTTTCTGCTGAACTTCTTCATCAGCAGGTTCAGGAATACATTCATGGTGTGCTGATAGGGATCTCTCAGGATTTTGATCTGCCTACGGTCCTGGCCTTTTTGCAGGACGGTGTGGACAAGGGCCTCCGTTTGGGTTCCCTTAAGCTTCAGACTTCTGTTCTCTCTGTTTTCTTTCAGAGGTGCATTGCTATTCTTCCTGATGTCAAGGTTTTCTTCCAGGGCGTTGCTCATACTCATCCGTCTTTAAGACTCCCGCTCCTCAGTGGAATCTTAATTTGGTCTTGGGCGTCCTTCAGCTCCCTCCCTTTGAGTCCTTTGCTACTATTCCTCTACGCCTGTTGACATGGAAAATTGCTTTTATCTTGGTGATTGTGTCTGTCCGTCATGTTGTGGAGTTGCATGCTCTGTCCTGTAAACCTCCCTATTTGGTGTTTCACAAGGACAAGGCGGTGCTTCTCCCCTCTCAGGAGATTCTCCCGAAGGTGGCTTCGGAGTTCCACATCAATCAGGAGATAGTGGTGCCTTCTTTCTGCCCTGACCCCACCTCTGACAAGGAGAGGGATCTCCACTTGTTAGACGTGGTGTGTTGTCTCAAGTTTTATATACATCGCACTAAGTCCATTAGACAGTCTGACGCACTATTCGTCATTCCTGAGGGTCCTAGGGCAGGAAGACCTGCAACCAAGTTGACTATTACTTCTTGGATCAAGTCAACTATTCGTAAGGCTTATGAGCTGAGGAAGAAGCCTGTCCCCTTCAGGGTCACAGCTCATTCTACATGATCTATTGGGGCCTCTTGGGCTTACAAGAATCAAGCCTCCGCTGATCAGTTGTGCAAGGGCGCCACTTGGTCGTCTGTGCACACACCTTTTCGAAGCACTAACGTGTTGATGTGCTGGCATCGGCTGATGCCAGCTTTAGGAGGAAGATCCTGGAGGTAGTCTTGCCTGTCTAGGATCTTCTTTGGTTCTTGGTGCTTCCTTCACTTTTGAGCCCTGTTGGCTCT
The DNA here is from genome assembly GCA_037306005.1 of Rhinophrynus dorsalis. Lineage (NCBI taxonomy): Eukaryota > Metazoa > Chordata > Amphibia > Anura > Rhinophrynidae > Rhinophrynus > Rhinophrynus dorsalis. Next base: position 247,459,589 of record CM074724.1, on the reverse strand, counting down.
AGTTCAGTGTGATGTGTAGCAGTTTGGGGTGTTACCCCTGTTTTGTGTCTGTTGACACTTCATTGTATGTTGGGCTATCTCTGATCTGATGGTTCATATCTGCTCTGGTGACTTTGGGGTCCTTGTGCCTGGTCCTTGCCTTACTTCCCGCCTCTGGGAAACTCAATGGTTGGACATCTCAGAGTTACCAGTAACCTGTATTGGATGGCAGAGAAAAGAAGATTTTAGTCATGCTTGTTAAATCCTTTTCTCTTAGTCCATACAGGTTACTGGTCTCCCACCCTGTCAAAGAACCATGCTTGGCTCTCCTGTAGCAGACTAAGAGAAAAGGATTTAAAAGGTAAGACTAAAATCCTCTTATTCCCCTCCATGCAGATCATCAGTGCTTCCTTCATTTGTCATCCAAGACCATCCTTTTCAGTTAACTGCTGTCCCTTTTGGGCTGGCATCTGCTCTTTGGATTTTCACGAAAGTCATTGCAGCCTTGCTTGCCCACTTTATTTCTCTTGGAATTTCTCTCACTCCCTCTCTGGACAACCTATTACTGAGAGCTCCTTCAGATAAGTCTGTGCCTTCATCTTCAAAGGTGTGTGTCTGCACTGGAGCAGCACGGAATCCTCTCTGATTCCATCCCATATTCTAGTCTTTCTTTGCATGAGATTCAAGATTCTTCAGGAAAAATCTTTCTGATGGAAGGCAAGATTTATTTTTTTTCTCAGCAGATGCACATGCCTTAGTCTGACCATCAGCAACAGTGCAGGAGTGCATGAAGGTGCTGGAGCGTCTTCTTTCTGCCTTGGAGACACTTCTCTTTGCCCAATGCCACAATCAGGAGCTGCAGCTTGAGATTCTCATGAATTGGTCCACACAGGAGTGTCATATCTCCCACATCATGTTTTTAACAGTCGGACAAAGACCAGGTCTTCATTGGTGTCTTTGGATATCATGTTTTACTTTTAGTCAATCATTGGTCATCCTGAATTGGCAATCTTCAGTGAATTCCAGCTTGACAGGCTCTCAAACGGTTCAAAGCTTTTCGTCTGTGAGAGGGTAATCTTTCCAACAGTGTGCTAGAGCTCCGGGAGATATGCCTTGCTATGCTCCATTGGTCTCAGCTTCTATGGGGTGTGATGGCGTGGATTAAGTCTGACATTGCAAAGGTGGAGGCCTATGTCAGCCACCATGAAGAGTGCAGCTTTGTGGGTAGAAGTTTGTTTTATTCTCACCTGGGAGGAAGCTCACATGCCAGGTGTACTAAAACAAATAAAGTGGAGAGATCGCTACTACATGCCTAATCAATCATACTCTTATGTTGAAAAACTTCAATGTAAATACATCTACTCACCACGGCTGAAAGCCGTTGTAGATCCAGAGCTACACCCACAGTCCTGGTCACGGACTTCGACAAACTAGATGATACCGGAGGAGGTGCTTCAACGGATCCACCGCTCATCCACAACCAAAGGAGAAGTACACTCTCATATACAAAATATCACTGAATCTTAGCCTAAGATTAAGTGAAATTTTCACGAAACGCGTCAGGCGCTTCGTGGTCTTACATATGTCTGGTGTATTTTTTAGATCGTGAATGATGTTTTTAGAAGTGGAAGAATAAAGTATTTTTATTGTGTATGAGAGTGGACTTCATCCTTTGGCTGTGGATGAGCGGTGGATCCGTTGAAGCACCTCCTCCTGTGTCGTCACATGCCAGGTGTAGGCAACTTTTTTTGAGTTCTGTGTCCTGCTCCATGACCTAAAGAATGGACTTTATCCCTTCCCTCCAGCTGTTATAAATAGCACATAATTAGTCAAATCCTATAAGCCTTCCTCCGTTACTTTGGTCCTACCCAGCTGGAGAATGGAAGTTAGTAACCTCCTCATGGTATTCGCCCTTTGTGTTACTTAGGTCTGTTCTGACTGTTGATTGGAAAATTCTCACCAAGCCTGGCTGCATCTTAATGACAGTTGTTCTGTCATTGATGAATAAAGGTCTCTCCCAGGTCTGACAGTTAAGTGCATGATGAGATGACTGAAAGGGGGGAAAGAAAAAAAAAAAAAAAAGAAATGTTTGTACTGAAATGTAGCTTTTGGCTTACCTTCCTTTTAGATGCATGAAACTTCTCTGCCATTCTTGGGTTGAGCTCTACTTGACTTTCCTGAAATTCAGGTGTTTCCTCCCTTTTGGTACTCTGAGTGATTTTTAAGCATGCGTTCCATGTGTAGAATGCACGCCGGGTTAAGAGCCTATTAAAAGGTGCAGGCACCATTTTGTCAATAGATTATATGGTGCCTTTTTTCTGCTAGAATACAATTAATTATATTGAGATTTATATTATCATCATGTCATCCACTTCTAACGCTACTTCATCTAAAGTGAAGACCCCTACAGATTCCGTAGTAAAGATGATAAATCCCAAAAAACAAAGTCCTACATGGGCCGAAATACGAAAAAATACCTTTAGCAGACTTTTCTAAACTTTCCCAAGACTGAAGAAAGCAGCCCGGCATGAAATGTCATCATAATTTAAAACATTCATGATGTGGATGAAATCATCCATGGAAGAAACATTCATGGCTATGTAAGAGGTAGCAGTTTCCCAAAAAAGACAGCATTTGGAAGATCCAGTTGAGAGTCCTTCTGTGCAAATGTGAAGAAGAGGAACTTTGTTTACAGGGAATGGATTCCTTATATTCTTCAGAAGAATCTGGATCATTTAATCTTAAAAAATGGAATCCTTTCCATTTGCCTGACATTTTGGAGCTGGACTGTCTGTGGGCAGGACCAGTCTGATATAGATATGGATATTTCCTCTCTGCAGTGGCAAATGGGAGGGAAAAATGTGTCCTACAGCACCATTGAGAGGCCACACTTCATTTTGTTCTTGCTTGATAGGTGCTCATCACATTTGTTTGTCTATGTATGGAATTACTGTGAATAACAATCTTCTGATTTTGGCTGTACCAAGGTCTCAAGTGATATACTTTATAATGAGAAGGAAAGCTCATCTGAGCAACCAAGGATGGTTAATAAGCCAATAGAAAAGTCGTCTACATCCCTCTCATGATACCATATTCCTAGGGGATAAGAGCAAATTCCCTCAGAAAGATGGCATTTATGTAAGAAGACAGGATATTGAGATTAATAAGAATGGTCAAGATCTTCTGAACACAACAGACTTGCACAACTAAAGACTTCATGGAGCTGATAGGATCTTCAATTCTATGATTCGGATTGTTCCAGGCTTTATTTAACTATGTTCCAAAACAATTTCCTGAACTTCTGGAACAAAAGCCCAGACAACACATCCTTTCTTAGGGCAACTGAGAAAGTAAGACCTAGGATAAGGGAGATTATGTCCACATGGGCCCTAAATATTATCCTAGATCAGTTGTCTCAATCTTCTTTGTTTGAACTGATTCAGAACATTTTTAATAAGAACCTTGCATGTAGTTAGATGCATATACCACTATTTTGTCTAAATAGTTTTCAGGAAAACTGACTCCTTATTTGTTCGCTTTTTATTGGCAAATCAAGAGTCATGGCAGCTTCTAAAGTTATGCTGGCCAGGTGACTCAAAGAATCTATCAAGTTGACCTATCAAGAAGCAAACCAACTGAATGTTCAGTCTTCATCAGAGAATGAAGGTTCTGCAGGCAGTAGTTCTAGTCTGAACAGTAGTATGTTTCAACACTTCTGGAATATTGCTCTGTGGTATCCCATTCTTTATGCCGTGGAGCAGGACTCAAAAGGCGGTGAAATTTGCTAACCAATATTTCCTTTTCCTCTGTATCCCTCCACGGCCACCACATCCTTTTTATCTTGTTTGTTTTCTTACAGTGCAGATAGATGCGTATCTGAGGTAGGCTTATGAGAGTCAACTATGAGCCAATAGGTCCTACCAACTGGAGGGAGTGAATAAAAGCCCATTCTTTATGCTGTGGAGGAACAAAAAAAGAAAAGGAAATCTCTGTAAACAGCTGTCAGTATCTGTGCTTTTGGAATTGGGAACTCAGACTTATAGTTTGACTTTAGAGTCTCCCAGCTGTGGGTCTGATGGCATTTCAGTCAAGTTGCAATGTTCCCCTGCTTTGTCCCAGGTCCCTCTCAGTGGATGTGATGGGCATTCCGTGGCAGTTTACCCTGACCTATGTTTCCTCCTTTTCCATTGATCCCCAGAGTGTTAAGGAAGGTTGGGATGGAGTGGGTGCATGTGATCCTGATTGCTCATTGTTTGTCTCACTGGGTATGGTTCTTTGCTCTTCAGTCTATCCATTGCTGAACCACTTCTTCTTCCACTTTTTCAAGACATTTTGACTCAGGGCCCTCCGTGTTACCCAGAGGTTGAGAAGTTTGCGTTGATGACTTTGCATTTCGGTATGGCCTTTGTTTCACAAGTGATGTGAAGACCAGGGGGTCATGGCCACGTTCCTTCAGTCTTCCAGCTATTTTGGCAATGGCTTCAGAAATGGCTTGGTCTAAGTTCTTTCAAGCTCCAGTTCATCTCTGTTTAGACTGGTTTGTGTTTTGTGGGTTTTTATCTCCCTCCCTGGAATCTTGGTACATAGTTTTGGTATAATCCCCATGGCTCCAGTGTTCCTCAGTACTTACCAATAAATATTTTTCTTTAGTCAATGTTGAACACAGGATTTTCCTCCCAGAGAAAAACAAGTTGTTTGCAATCCGGGCAGGGAGTCCTTTTTTTCTTTGGTCCAGGTTATTCCCTATCATGCCCTATTTCTTTTTTCCGATTTTTGCTAAATGTTAAAACTGTGTATGCCTGGTGGGAGGTAAAGAGGAGTAGGGCAGGAGTGTGAACCTCCAGAGAGCTTGTTTTTATGATCGTTCCCTGCCCATGGTTCCAGTGTTCTACGTGAACAAAGAGAAAATAATGTGTAGATAAGTACACAAAAATCCCTTTTTTCTGCAGTTGCCTGTATTTGATGTGCAACATTATGGTTCTGTATTTAGTTTTTACTTCCACACAATAAACAGACTTTATCCTTTTGAACCAGATGAGCCATAAAGAGTGAGAGTCCTGTCCATGATTCTAGTGGAAATGAGAACCTTCTCAAGGTAGAAATAGGTCTCTGATCAGATACAAGCGACAACAGTGTTCGAATGAAAGGGCGGGGGGAAAAAAAAGTAACTACATATAAATAGTGTGAAGGACAAATTCTGATGCAAGTACTTTTATGGAAGCGGACCTGCTGCCTTTATTCAATGTTGCCTATATATATCCTGTTACCTGAAAGACCTGAAGATGCATAGTTAAAGGGATAGTAATGTTTATATAATAAAAGCAGCTCCAATTAATCTTCATAGTATTTGGGCCATGAAGAGTGTTATTTCAGTACTGTCAGAGTTCTAGTTCAAGAGTAATTGAATGATAAAGTATCCCCCTCCCTCCCCTTTTACTGATGTAACACTGCTCAGCTCAGAGCAGCAGGGTGGTGTCCAGATGGATTGCAGAGAGGGACAATCTTCAAGGGACAGTAATGTCCCATAAAAAATGTTGATAGATTTGTAGAGTATAAAAAAGAAATTCAATGCCACAAACCCCATCTCTCAAACCGCTATAATTTCAGAGATATTCACAATCAAAGATCCCCCTCCCTCCCTTTCTCCTGATGTCAGCTGTAAAACTGACAGAAGGAGATCCGTGTCGGCCGACACGAAGAGGCTCTTCAGCAGAGCCGAAATCGTGTTATTGGAAAAGAACTACTTCATGGGAACGGTCTACAAAGACCTTTGTAGACCTTTCCAATGAAATAATTATTTTCTAATAACGGGATTTCGGCTCTGCTGCAGGGCCACTGGCTCGTCCCTGGCCTGGGATCTCCAGCTAGACGCTGACGTCAGGGGAAGGGGTGGGAGGGAGGAACTTTGAGAAAATCTCTCAAACCATAGCAGTTTGAGGAATTGGGTTTGTGGCAATGAGTTCTCACAGATAGAAGATTGTCCCTTGCTGTGATCTGTCTGATCTGTGGACCAGATTCCACATCTGAAGGAAGGTGGCTTACACTAGGTAAAAGGGGCAGGAGGGGGATATTTTATCATTCAATTACACTTGAACTACAACTCTGACGGTATTGAAATAACACTCTCTATGGCTCAAAAACTATGAAGATTAATTGGAGCTGCTGTTGTTGTGAAACATTACTATCCATTTAAGTCTTTATACGGCTTGTACACTCAACTCAGCGGGTTTATGGGGAACACATATTCAACTCAGGAATTGGTGGCTGGAGCCACAGACTTTTGTGTTGCATTCCAGTTGAGAGGGTCATTTCTCTCAAACCCTATTGAAGCAGAGTTGGTAAAAATGTGATAATTTCTCTGTACAGGAACAACAAAGTTTCACAAACTATACCTTGTAATGCTGTTCCTGCTCAATAAAACAAGGACACTTCCACTGACAGTAGCTGCTTTATTGAAAGAGTTCCACTGCTTAGACATTTTGCTGCTGCAATTTTCTATTGTGATCATCAATTGGCGCTGAGTGGAAATAAACAAATTAAAGAAAATTGGTTTCTGGACAGCAGTTGGCAAAAATTTGAGCTGTGATCACTTTTGAATGAAGGATCTCCCAGAAGTGGGTGATGCCTTGTTTTCCTCAGCAAGAACATTCCTATAAAATGAATTAATGAAAATAAATAAAAAATCTCCGCCTTTAAAGGGATAGTATTGTGTACAATAAAGTAGATCTCAGAGTCTTCGGTATTATAAACGTAACACATTGCGCTATGTTTAATAACTTACTTTTATGTAGTTCAAAAGATATTAAATGTAGAAAGATGCCCCTTCTGGCCATTTCATGCTTCCTCCAACTGTGGTCCGAATGGAGAGTGGCGAGGGACAAACTTCAGTAAGCAAATGGGGGCAGGGTTTTCCTTATACTTACTGATTTAAGTTTGTCCCTTGCTGCATCCATCCGGTCCTGTGATCGGATTGCAACTCTAAGGGGAGGAAGACAGGAGGGGCGGGAGGGGGATCTTTCTACATTTAATATCTTTTGAACTACATAAAAGTAAGTTATTAAACATAGCACAATGTGGTAGGATTACAGTGCAAGATTCAGAGATATTATTGTACTCCTTACTATCCCTTTAAAATAATCTTCTCTAGTAATTCTTCTCTGTCCTGTGATTTATTTTCATGGACAATTGCTTTGTTCGCACTACCTACACTGTAGGGGCAGCACAGTGGCTCAGTGGTTAGCACTGTTGCCTTGCAGCGCTGGGGTCCTGGGTTCAAATCCCACCAAGGACAACATCTGCAATGAGTTTGTATGTTCTCACTGTGTTTGCGTGGGTTTCCTCTGGGTACTCCGGTTTCCTCCCACACTCCAAAAACACATACTGATAGGTGAATTTAGATTGTGAGCCCCAATGGGGACAGGAACCAATATGAGTGTAAAGCGCTGCGGAATCTGTGTGTGCTATATAAATAAAGGATTATTATTATTATTATTGAGCAGAGACTACCTGAAAACAGATGAAGTTGCAGCATAATGCGCACAAATTCAATATTAAATATTGTTGCAAATTATTCAAATTTAAATATAAATTTGAATTGCTATATATTAACAATATTGCAAAGAAACACATCAAATAAGTTTATATCAGAAAGTGCATTCCCGCCTGAAAAATATTTCCCTGCTTGTTGCCTGGCTTCCCTTTATATTCCTAGTGTTCCATTGTCCTAAGTGACCAGTTTATCTGTTGGCATGTAATATTAAAATATGACCACGTTTTAGTGACTCTGGGACATGCTTTCAATATATGGCATTGTGCTACTGTGCCATTGTCAGTTATTGGACTTGCACTTGCCCAATCCATTACCCACAGGTGTGAAAAGCTGGAGGTGAGAGCTGTTCTGGACTGCATGGAGGTCATTTTGTGTGTGAGAGAGACTAAAAATATCAAGATTCATCTTGTCAATTTTTTTTCTTTCAGCTACCTGTGTTAGTTTCTGTCCCCTTTTCATTTTGATGTTCGGCTTTCTTAGCTCTTACATCTGATCTCAATGTCTGTTTTCTCATTACTTATACCTCTCTTCATTGCTTGGACTCTCAAAGGAGCAGTGAACATTATTATTATTTATTAATATAAAAAAAATATAATATAATATATATATATATATATATATATCTCCTATATTATAATTCGCTAAGGTTGTTTGTCAGAAGCCGTCATGCGCAGTAGAGACGGCTGTGCGCGCTCCCCTCTCTGCATGCCGCTCTGTATCCGCAGCGGTGCGGGCAGTCTGTACTGAGCATGACTGCAGCTCCGCCAGTGTGTGTGTGTGATATATATATATATATATATATATATATATATATATATAAAACATTCTTTAAATCCACAGTTAAGTTCTCACTCATATAAAAACTGTGAAAATAGTAACTCCATGCTGCACACACATGCCCAGGTGCAGAATCTCCATGGAACCAAAATCTTCAGAGAAGAGGGCAGACCCTCTTTTTTTTTTTTTTTATTATTTCTTTACATACTTAACTTGTATCTTCTGGCTATTATGCATGTGGGTGGGAACTTAAAAGAATAGTAATGTCAGAAAACAAAAAATATTAATTATATGGTATATACAATTAAAAGAGAGTACTTGCGCTTATTTGTATCTCTCAAACCATTATGATTTGAGAGATATAGGAAGATAAAGTTTTCCTCTCCTTCCCCTTTCTGCTTGACGAGCTGTAAAGCTGTCAGAAACAGATTCTGGCCGCTTGACCTGACGCTGCTCTTCAGCAGCGCCGATATAACGATATCTAAAGAGGGGCCGGTGAGATAGCTCAGTGGTAAATTCCCTGACTATGGAGCCTATTCAACCTCAGGGTTGCAGGTTCGAATCCCGGCAGGGCCAACTCAGCCCTTCATCCTTCCGAGGTCGATAAATGAGTACCATTGATTGGGTAATAATAACACCTATTAGTTCAGCTGCTGATTTGGTTAATTACGAGAGCGCGCGCTGACAGCGCTTTGAGTCCCACTGGGAGAAAGGCGCTATATAAATACTAGTTATTATTATTATTATTATTATTAAAGATAAATACATCATCGGAATGGTCTACAACCAGACACACATTGTAGACCGTTCCAATTAAGTATTTATTTTTAGGTATCGCTATGTCGGCACTGCTGAAGAGCCGCCGTCTGATCTAGGAACAGGAATCTGCTTCTGACAGCTTTACAGCTCATCAAGCAGAAAGGGGAGGGAGCGAGGTACGTTATTTTCCTATATCTCTCAAATCACAACAAGGGCTTAAAATGTGAAGTCTTTGCTACAAGCTAGACCTGAAAAGTTACTCGCCACTGCAAGCCATAACATACCCACCTGGGCTGAATTTCTACTCGCCAGGGCTGAATTTTCACTCGCCATTGGCTAGTGGCGAGTGGAAATTTTGAGCCCTGCATAACGGTTTTAAAGATACGAATAAGTGCAAGTACTCTCTTTTAATTGTATCTACCATATAGTTAATACTGTTTTTCTGACATTACTATCCCTTTAACTCTGGCTTTAACAAATGTTTTTTTTTTTTTTTTTTTTTTTCAATTGAATTTACATATATCTTCCAACTTATTATTCATTTTTGTATGATTGGGCTCATGTTTTGAGAACTTGGTATTTGGGTAAAGCTGTTGTCTTTTTTTTCCACATACCTTTGCTTATTGTGCTAGATACTTTCTTCTTATGTTTATTCTGTTTCCAGGGCTTAGTTATCTTTAGTCACTTGTAATTTCATTTAGCGGTGGTTAGGTTTATATTGACATTTTACATTTCATCAAGTCACATTTGTAGTACTGCTGTATTGACTAGTGATGAAAGCAGGTACAAAACCTAGAGTGATTATTGTTTCACTGTGAGCTGACTACTGGGTATGTGAATCAGTTGCATTATACCCATTAGGGGTGCACCGAAATTTCGGTAGCCGAAACGTTTCAGCCTAAAATGTCATTTTCGGCAAAAAGCCGAAATAAAAATATAGAAAATGGCTGAAAATCTGTGGAGGCAAGAAATAGTAAGTACCGTCACGGAAGCTGTGGTCAAGCTGGCAAAAAAGTGCTGACAGTTCAGGTACATCGCTCAACAGTTGATCCGGATGACATCCAGGTCTTTCATTCTCCCCGTCAGAGGTCATGTTCCGGTTCCCGTCTCACTTCTGGTTCCAATATAATACAATTATCCTAAAAACTATTTTAAAAAAGGTGGGTGGAAAAAAGTCCTTTTCGGTTTCGGTTTTCAGCCAAGTGCATCCTAAAGTTTAGTTTTCGGTTCAGAATTTTCATTTCGGTGCACCCCTAATACCCATAAATTCTCCTTTTTTGTTTAAATTCTACTAGCTCAGATTATACTGATCCAATTTACTAGATTTAACAAAAAAAATGAGTGCAAATTCATAAGTTAGTTTGAGCTGTCTGATTACAGTTTCTCGTGCTATCAAATGACAAAAAAAATCTTAAGCAGTTTTGTACTCAAACCACACAACCAGTAACTTTAAGTGTTTGAAGGGACTGCCAAACAGACCTGGAATCCAAAATTATAGCCCAAATAATGTTGAACATTCATTCAAACAATTGGACGTCTATAATTTATTAAACCTTGACAACAGTGCCATCTGATGTCTGAATATTTACTTTATTGCATTCTTTGGAAGGGGTGAGCCAGTGGCTGCATATTATATGCATTTATTAACTTCACCACTTTGTGAATGTTTGAACTATAATAGCTTTTGAATAAAGCATCTACCAACAGTGGAAGTTTGCTTGTTTTACTTAGTAAGAAAAGCCCAAGAAGGTCGTTTTTTTTTGTTTTTTTTTTGGGGTTTTTTTTTTTTTTTCTCTCTTCTTCTATTTTAATGTTTTACAGATCCTTTGTTTATTTCTCCTCACTTGTGTTACACTTTCACTTGTTTATTTCTTGTCTTTTTTACTGTCTCACTTATTCCACTCATTTTCCTCTTCACCCCTGTTTGCTCTCACTCTCTTGCTCCCTTTCTTCTTCTCCTCTCTCCAGGTTTAGTTCAACGGTGTGTGGTAATCCAGCGAGATGATAATGGCTTTGGTCTGACAGTCAGCGGCGATAACCCTGTCTTTGTCCAGTCTGTAAAGGAAGGTACATTTCTGCTTTCAGCAATTATTTTTAAATCCAGTTAAATAATATACAAAGATAAACTGTTTGATTTATGTGTATTGGAACCTAATTTATTAACCTAGTTTAAGGAACCATCAGCTGCATTAAAGCGGAACTACCACCGTACAACATCTTTAGCTTAATTAAGTCCTTATCTGGTGACTAGCTGCTTAGTAGCGCTAGTCGCCAGAATTATTACCTTATTCAATAGATTTATGCTTTCTTCCATGGGTGACAGGCAGTACGGAGCACGGACATCTTCCCATAGTGACGTCCGCGCGCCTGCGCTGTCAGTCCCTTTTGGAACCGGCAGGCTCCTAGCAATGCCTCCTAGACCCGGCTGGGGCTGACAGCGCAGGCGCGCAGACGTCACTATGGGAAGATGTCTGCACTCCATCCTGCCTGTCACCCATGGAAGAAAGTTTAAATCTATTAAATAAGGTAATAATTCTGGCGACTAGCGCTACTAAGCAGCTAGTCGCCAGATGGGGACTTAATTAAGCTAAACATGTTACGCGGTGGTAGTTCTGCTTTATGTATGGTTCCAGTCAGCAGCCTTGTATAATTGTGGTACAGCCTGCCTCCATACCTGTGTGCCACATAATTTTCAGGACGTTTGGTCAGTGAGCAGACTCAAACTGAACTTGATGTCACTTCTGGTTTGAGTATGCAAACATTAATTTAAGGCCCTGAAAAAATTGGAGTATGATGTTGGGATATCCGCATGGAGGCAGCTAATTTAAAGGTGTTGTCCCTGCAATACCTCATTTCTGCAAGGGTGCTGCCTGGGACTGTAAATGATGAGAGAGAGAGGGAAGGTGGTGGATGATTGTAAAATGAGATGAATGAAAGTGGGAGGTTGATGACATGACACGAAGGGGGAAATTAAATGAGATGAGATAATATTTGACTGACATGACAGAACCTAATGTTGGGGGTCACTTTATATTCAAGCAAATATGGTACATAATCTAGGAGATGGCATTGCAGCTTTTTATTGGTTGCCTTTAAATATCTAAGGATTAAGGTTCAGGCATCTGCTCAGTTCTGGAGGCTCCCATAACCTGATTATGTAAGGATTCTGCAAATGGGTTGACTCAGCCAACTTTATTTATTTAAAAAAGCCAGATCCATAAATGTATTCTAAGTTAGTATAACATAAGTACCTATAGGAAATGAGTACAGGGATATTCCTCCTGGAACTGACTAAACCTTGTTCTTTAGATGGAGCTGCCATGCGAGCTGGAGTCCAGACTGGAGATCGAATCATCAAGGTAGGATATGGGTGTCTTGCATGGTAATATAAATACAGGACATGGGAGTTAAACCTGAATAAAAGTACAGATGAAACTGACAAAAAAATATAGAATGCACATTTATTAATTGCTGCACTGGCAAGACATATTCCCCCATGCACTAAGCACTTGTGTTGCTGTTCACAATTAAATGACACATAACCTGTTCAATAAAAAATACATAGTAACCTAGTAAATTAGGTTAAAAAATGACACAAGTCCATCAAGTTCAATCTTTGCCTCATAACCCTGACACATGAGAATTGTATATAGCTTTCCTGCTTCCAAATACGTTAGTCTTTATCAGACTTTACTGTTTTGCCTACTAATACACAGTATAACCCAGTATGTTCCCCTTTGAAAGAAATGTATCTAATCTTCTCTGAAATGTATCCATTGTATGTGCCATAACCACATTCCATAATTTAACAGACCTTCCTGTCGAAACCTCTTTTCTCAAGTGGTGGACCCTAGTTTATTTGATCAGGCCTTTGGTTTGAGGATGTAAAGTGTATTACTGACATCAAAATATAGTGGAATGCCAAAGATGCTAATGAATTTAATAAGCACTCATAAGTACCATGCACATAAAGGGGAGACCGTTCTCTTTCTAATGGGGTGGGGTAAAGAATTAGTGCGAGAGGGAGGGAAAAAGGGAGTGAGGAAAGAGTGGGATGGAGGTGGGGGAAAGAGTGAGAAGATAGGTAAGTGAAGGTAGGGTGAGGTAAATAGCAAAGTAGTAAAGACAGTGAGGGTATTGAGGAAAGGAAATGGAGGTAAATGGGAGAACTGGAAAAAGCCAGAGGGGTAAGTGATGCAGTGGGTGGGGAGGGACAGTGAGGGGGTGAATGAAGTAGGATTGATTAATATTAAAACAAATAGTATGAGACCTGTTGGTGCTCTTTCTTGATATCTACCTGCTGTAAAAATAGGGTGGAGTGAGTTTTGCCTGCCTGCAGTGTTCAGGAAAGTTGTCTTCTGGGGAGATGGCTGCATTGGTGGGTGAGGCAGATTTCTACTTGAAAAGACAATCAGGGCATCTCTTCTTATCAAATGCATGTATGTGTGCTTTATTGTTAAAACATGAAGAGGTTGCTCACTAACCTAATGAAGCATCAAAAAAGGCAAATTATATTTTATAAAATCATCTTTACACTTCATAAACTATATAAAATCTCAACTAACTAACTGTGGGATGCTTTGTCGGACTATTTATATGAAGGTATCCAAAGGGTTAAAACAGAGAACCACTCAAGTTGGATTTCTTCACTTAAATAGGCAATTGACAATAAAATAATTCTAGAACTTTATCTTTAATATATATTGACACGCTACTTCACAGTAACGAATTGATCACAAGACTCAATCCTTCATATTTGTGCAAAAATATATATTTTATTAAAGTACACTATATACACACACACACACACACACACACACACACACACACACACACACACACACACACACACACACACACACACACACACACACACACACACACATCAATGAAATATATAAGTGACTAGCAATTATAATAGGTACATAGAAAACCACACTTATTACCATGAGGATTACCAGCGGTGCAAGGGTTAACCACACATATCAATAATAATCAAATTTAGGGAATAACTGGAATAGAATCCCAATAGAATCACTATAATTTAATTATATACTGAATTCAATATTGCTTACCTCTGAATAAAATATATAAATTGCAATTAATATAGTCAATCAAAGATTATACAAATAATCTACCAGAATTAATCCAGTAACATATGTCTAGTAATGCAACATATATCATAATTTTGACTATAGCAACATATATAAAACCTATAGGCACTCCAAGGGTTAATCCACTCGTTTAAAATAGGTGCCACACCCAGAAGTTATTTTGTCTATTAGAAATGAATACCTCTAATTTACAAAATATAAGCCTAGTACCCTCACAAAGAACTTTACAATGCACACCACAAATAAATAGACAAACAGCAGTTAGAGGGTTAATAAATGAATTCCAAGAATTCCCTGGATTAAATATTAGCTATTATAATTTTACCAGAAACACAATATTCTAGACATACCAAAATTATATTAACCCCTTAGTGACGGCCGCGTGCAGACGCGGCCGTCACTTAACGCCTGTCTAACAATTTTTTTTTTTTTAAAAAGAATCCGGAGTCCCTGAACGGCGTGCAGCCGCGCGGGGAGCTGGATTTCCGGGACGTACATGTACATCCTCTGTCACTAAGTGACAGCCACACAGGACGTACATGTACGTCCTGTGTCGCGAAGGGGTTAACCAATATACACAAAGATAAATATATATCACTGCTATCTCTATTTTATGATCTCTCTGGTAATTTATAACAATAAATTAATTAATTAATTCTGCATAATTTCTTAATGACTATGCTAAATATAGCCGATTTATAATATTTTCCATAAAACTGGCCAGGCTTCTATGGGCAAATATTTAATTTTCCTCAAATATCGAGGAAATATACTTATTTTGAAATTAGGCAGAATTAGAATAAATAAAATATAATTACTAGGTCAATCAGTGTTAATTCTTGAAGTTCTCAGGTATTGTCAGGAATTTAATCATCAGCCAAGAGAGCCCAGGAACCCAGAGTTTTCTTTTTCAGGAAGTCCACCCTGAACTCAGAATATTTTGGCATTATATTGGCAATTTTTGCCTTATCAGTAATCCCCACCTCTTTCTAATGATTGGGCAAAGATCCATCTCATTATACCGTGACATCACCAGTATGCCCTGATTGGATATTAATATATCCCTAATTATTCACGGAATGTGGATACCCCAGTCATGATGCTCTCAAGACTCTAGAGGGCACTCTTACTCTAGTTAACATCTTACATATAATCAGTTTTTATGTCATCAATGATGTATGTAAGAGGGCATTAAACGTCATATAAATCTGCCATTTTTTTTTAGACGTTCTCATAGGGGAGTATTTTTCTCATAAGATAAAATTACTTTCTAGACACCAAGACTGTCTGGCAAACTCAATTTATCACCATTACTGTCAGTTATTTCTTTGTCTTAAAGAGGAGAGAATCTGAACACATTTTAAACAGAATTTCAGTTAATTTCTACTATTAGAGTTAACCCTCTATGCTCCCCCAGGACAAAGTCTCTGACGGCTTCTGTATGTTAAGTGGTTTCTCTTTCATCCATTGTGGAACACAGGAGCCATGGAGTAGAGATCCTACCTTAAGGAGGCAGGACACTTGCAGAATAAAACTGTCTGAGGTGGAGACTTGCAACCACATCCACTTAACCCACACCCAACACTAGCATGCTCATTTTCAAAGGGCTCTGTTAAGAAGAGCAACCATGGTGAATCTTCTCTTATTTTGTATTATTATTTTTCTTTAAAGTGTTAGTAATGTCTCCAAAAATGTTTTCATAGATGTGTAGAGGCTGAAAAAAAATCTCAATGCCACAAGCCCCATCTCTCAAACCTTTACGGTTTGAGACATATTCACAATCAAAGTTCCCCCTCCCTCCCATTCTGCTGACATCAGCATCTAGCTTGATAGCAGGAGATCCCTGTCCTTGGATCAGCCTGCGGCTCTGCAGCAGAGCTGAAATCCCATTATTAGAAAATAATTACTTCATTGGAAAGGTCTACAAAGTATGCCTGGTTTGCAAGCACATTTTGTAGACCATTCCCATGAAGTCGTTTTTTTCTAATAAAGGGATTTCGGCTCTGCTGAAGAGCTTCATCGTGTTGGTCTATATAGATCTCCTTCTGTCAGCTTTACTGCTGACATCAAGAGAAGGGGAGGGAAGGGGAAACTTTGCCAATATGTCTCAAACCATAGCAGTATGAGAGATGGGGTTTGTGGCAATGGGATTCTTTTTTTTAGCCTCTACAAGTCTATTAAAATTTTTTGAGACGTTACTGACACTTTAACATGGTATGTTTTTGTGTCCTCCATCAGGTATGTTCCTTTACCCATTCCTCTTGCAAGCAAAGTAGAACAAGAAGCATACTTTTCTCTAGGACATGGAGGTCTGATTAGAAATATATTCGGAATTTGAACAACCACTGTCCTCCTTATCTTTCTCAGAAGAGTCTGAATATAGAAAACACAGAAGAGCCAGAGGTGCAGCTGTTCCAGGTCCTGTGAATATGTTCTGTTCCTTTCAGTTTGTCTTCTGTGACAGCCACAATCTGTGGTCTGTTCTGCTGCTTGGCTCATTTCTGCTCTCTGGGGACTATTTTATTAATTTACTACTTTTATTACTTTATTTTTTTTTTCCTCTGTTGCTTGTCCCTGTTTTGAGGAACAACATTTTTATGAGACTGAGATACTTTTTTAATGGGTGCAATGCACCTTTAAGCCAGTGGCCCGCCATCTTGTATAAGGAGCTTTGACTACCTTCTTCTCTCCTCCAGTAGCTACTCGCCACATGAATAGCACAGCGCTACTGGTGCTTTACTTCTTGACATGGAGACTCCTTGAATGGGGTCCCTTGCAGTGGCAGTGGAGTTCAGGGCTGATTTGTGATTTTTTTTTTTCTGCCTTTTCTACTGCTCTGGCCATGATGCAAGCTGAAACTGGCTATGGGGAAGACCAAGGCGCTGGCCTGGCCCTCCAAGGCAATTGCATATATTGCCAGTCCAGTCTCCCTGAGGCTCTAAATTATGCCCCTCTTGTACTGTGGTCACTATTCAATATTGTTCCGGGGGCCCACTTTCTTTTAGATTCTATCTCTTCTATGACTAGTATACCAGTGTCTATCCAGTGTGTTCTGGAAAAATTAGACCAGGATCTTCCTGTTTCCCCCCAAAAGAGGGTCTCTATTGTTTTGGAGAGTGGCCACTTCCTCACTAGGGAAGATTCCTCACTAAAAGAATACTAAACCAGAGTAAGACACAAATGTTTCTTCCCTTTCCCCTGAGGATTTCCTTGATGGACACACTTAGGGAGTTCAGGATCACAGAGGTAAGATGGTCTTTTAAACATGGAGATTTTCTCTGCTTTATCCTTTTTCCTCCAGCTGCATCACAGCTGTGGGCCATTTCTCTAGCAGTTCATCCCCCACTTTTTTACCTCTTCAAGTTCATAGCTTTACCATTTGTGGATGCAGCCGTGTTCTAGAATCAGGCGGACCAACACATGGATTTTTTTTTTTTTTTTTGGGGGGGGGTTTCCAAAGATGGCATCTTTGAATATGGTTCATGTGGAGTCCTACAAGGAAATATTGTTCTAGTGATTTCTCAAATCATTGATGCTAATGGGGAAGCAGTCTGTGATAACATTGTCACTCGGTATGACATCCATGCTCTCGGTATTGGTGCATCATGTCCTTTAACTGAAGGTAGGCAAGCAGTCTTCTAAGAGGTCACTTATCTCCTTACCTTTCATGGGCAAACATCTTTTATCCAGCCCTGAGCTGGATACTGTCATTAGCTATGCTGTGCCACAGGTGGCAAGAGTTCCTTGTTATCCCAGATCACTCCTAAGGGTATATATGTTGCCATGGAGGCCCAAACAGGCATGAGAGGCAAGAAGACTACCCAGAAGTCAATCACTGACAATATGTCTTCTGCATGACTCTTTGGTTTCCATAACACCTTGGGCATTAGAAGAGAGGGCTGTCTCATTTCTGCATTAGCAAAAAGAAAGCTAAAAAGGAAGGGGCATTCCTGGTGTAATATGACCAAAAACAGATCACCACACCACCACCATAAGGACTCTACTCACAAGAAAAATTGGTAAGACAGCACATATGTGTTGATCAACAAATCAGCAGAGGGGAATCTTTAAACCCTTAAGGACTGGCCGATCGGTCATCCGGCCGACACTTAAGGACCATGGACCATTTTTCATTTATTTCTTTTGTGCAGCCATGCGGGGAGCCCTGAATTCCATGACGGTCCTGGCACGTCATGGGTCTTATGGCTCGCTGACCCATGATGTGCCAGGACCGTCAAGGGTCCTTAAGGGTTTAAACTGCTCCCTTCAAACTGTATAGCAATGAACCATCTCACATTTTAGGTAACTAGGGATCTCCACCAAATAGATCTCCTCCAAATGGGACACTGACTTCTCTGGGGTGGAGGGTGAAATTAAGCTTGGAAGGCGTGTGCAATCCCAGAGAGATTTTTATTGCAGGTGCACTTCCTCCCTGAGGTAGCATGTTTACCCTATGGTTCCTGTGTTCCACAAAGACTAAGAGAAAAGTACACACACATCCTCTTATAGTTTGTTGAATATGGCCTTATGTATAAGGTAAAAATTTATCATAGCTGACAAACTTTCCCCAAATTTCCTTGGATTTAAATGGGACTTTTATCTCCTTGAATGTGACTCTTTGGAGTTCTCTTTAACATTCAAGGTGATAAAACGTCCCTATAAGTATTTGAGTGCCAGAGGGGTGTCCAGTGCAATGCATTGGACTCTTCTCTGGCACTCAAATGGTTAAATAAATGGAAATTTGTATTTGTCCCCTATAATGCCATTTCTGTACTTTGCCTTTATACATAAGGCCGAAGTGAATGTCGTACAGGATAGTGTCTAATGACGTTGCATTAAAGATGAGCATTCACGTGAACACAAAACGGGTGATTAAAAAGACTAATGTATAGGATCCTCAAATTATCGTACATCTTGCTACATCAATTTACATACACAGTATTATTTGATAATGACATTGGTAGAGAGCCATTGATATGGCAGGAACCCCTCGTAATGAAAATGCATATTTTGTAGAGAATTTTCTGTTGAGCAAAAAGTTCTCCATTCTGGGCAGTGCTTCTTTCAACACTTATTACAGAGCTAACTTGCATTTTTCTGAGCACTTTAATTCATGATTTTTTTGTGACGGGTGGTGCTGTTGTAACTGCCATCTATGGAAAACTTGTGTCTGTAATACTCTGACCTTTCCCGGGCAGTAATAGCACCAATTTGCTGCAAAAATATTTAGCTGGTGAGATATCTCAGTGGTAAATTCCCTGACTGTGGAGCGTATTCATCCTCAGGGTTGCAGGTTCGAATCCCAGCAGGGTCAACTCAGCCCTTCACCCTTCTGAGGTCTATAAATGAGTACCATTGATTGGGTAATAATAACATCTATTATTTCAGCTGCTGATTTGGTTAATTCCGAGAGTGTGCACTATATAATTTTCCAAGAATGGCGCTATATAAATACCTAGTTATTATTATTATAATTATTATTAAAAATATGTTAACTTAAACTCTCAAGAATTTTTATTTTCTGTGATTAATTTTCGTTGAAGCATCTCCCTATAATGGAAGTGTGCTTGTTTTTACTCTGGAGAAAAAGAAAGCCCACAGTCTAATTAGTTTGATAATGAAGGTTTACTGGTCATGTATTATTTATTTATTTATTTTATGCAGTAAGCCACATTTCATTATTTAAATAAATTTGCATTTGGTCCCAGAATTCACCATGGTCAAGGGGTGGTACATGGTCCCAGGACCTTAGTTTTTATCCCTGGAATGTTCACTGTATGTTTTGTGCCTTTGTCATTGCACTGTTCACAACCAGTATCTTACTACTTATTCTCTCCTTCCTTCAGGTTAACGGCACTTTGGTCACACACTCCAATCACTTGGAAGTTGTGAAACTCATAAAATGTAAGTGTCTCTTATTCCCTATAGGAATGATTACGGGGTATTAGAAACTGAGGTACACACAACGAATGGTGAATTCCTTATGGTGCAGCAAAGTAGGGAAGTGGCCATTTTCAGAAAGATTAACCCTTTGATTGCCAGATGGGTATGCAACGCATTGCAAAGCAATGCATTGCGTACCCCTCTGGCACTCAAAGGGTTAAAAGGAGCAATTCAGAGGTAAACCATCTGCACCATAAGGAGCAGATAATCCAGTTCATTTAAATGGAGCTGTTAACCCCTTGAAGCAGTGCATTGGATATTTCTTTAGCGTTCATGTGGTTAAAAGGTTCTTTATAATCCAATGGGAATTTGCATTTGTTTCGGCAGTTAGCTTGCTACAGAATTGCTCCTCTGTTGCTCCTTGAATATGTCTCAGTATGTGAAAATGTTGTTTTATTAAAATTATTTGTGTTGGACCTGTATAGCAGAAATTGTGGAACTAGAAGTTGAAGTCTTTATTGAACATAAAAATATGCAGACTATTAACTGTCTCTATTGTAACTTTGAATCATGTGTTCTCTTCCGCAAACAGCTGGATCGTACGTAGCTCTTACAGTTCAAGGGCGCCCTCCAGGATCTCCCCACATCCCTTTGTCTGACTCTGAGGGGGATCCACCCACAGCCACAGGTCACATGATGTCGCCTCACTCCCCGGGGAACACCGCACATCTTAAAGGGATAACCAGCCCTATTCTTATGGAGGTAGGTGTTCCAGGGACAAGGAAGTGCAAGATGATTTGAAGATCTTTAATGCTGCAAACTGGGAAGAAAGGGGTGTTTGTTGTTGAGCTCAGCAAAGTGTTTGGCAGATACATGTATTGGGGAGGTAAATGAGATGTGATGATAATATGCTCTGGTTAGAAAGGGATCAAATCATCTGGGATGTAAAGGCAGAAAAATGGTGAGAATAAATTTGTAGCCTGGATGATATGCATTTAACCCTATACTGAGGTTCCATGTAGAATATAGGGTGCATACACATACTGTGTAAGGACAGATGTTTTGTCACTCCAGTTTATATGGATGCTTAATGCTGAGGTGATTATTACATCCTCATATTCAAGTGTACATAATTATCATAGTATAAATGCACATTTTTGGTGTCTGGAATGTTGCTTATGTTTGTTTTGTTTAGATGGATAGCTATGTCACACAGCAGTACATTTTCTTTGAAATAAAGTTTTGCTGTAAACATTGAAGCTGATGTACAAAAAAAAAAAAAAAAAAAAAAAAGAGTTGGAACAGTTCAGGGGCAAATGAGCTGGAAATTTCAACAGATTTATCACTTTGAGTGGCAGAGAGGTATCCAATGCATTGCAATGCATTGGATACCTCTCTAGCACTTAAAGGGGTAAATGGTGAGTTTAACCTCTTGACTGATAAAAAAAAGTCTCCAAATCATTGCAAAGCAAGGCGTTTGAAGCCACTCTGGCATTCAGGAGGTTAAAAGCCCCCATTTAAGTCTGTGGGAATTTACAGAAATTTGGTTGTTCCAGTTTTGAGTATATCAGTCTTGTTTATTAAGCATACAATAGTAGGTCTCAACATTTTACTTCTGTATGAAAGTTTTGGTCAGCAATCGCTTTCCCTGGGTGATTGACAAACATATAAGGAAACCATTTAGAGCAGGCTTTTGTTTGTCCCCTCATATATTTGTGTCTTAGGAGGAGAATAACATTGTGCACTGCCAGAAGTTGGAGATACTGACTAAGATGCTTCAGAAAGCACAGGAGCAACTTCAGGTAAGTACATAGAACAGCAATATGGGTAAAGGGGTCATTAAGTAGATCTTCACACAGATGGACACTAATCAAAAGCCTTGCACTCAGTATTCTTCTTGTCTTCACACTATCCCTGAGTTGTGGCCTCTGGGATTTGCTGCTTTTCCTAGCATAATTCATTAAAAAATAAAACCATTAGGAGGTTCACATACTTAATTGTAGTTGAACACCCTTGGTTGCCCAGTGTAGAGATCCAGAAATACATATCTTTAATCCATGTAACTCATTTACTGTGGCATTCACTAAGAATGGACGTATGCATAGAAGCAAAATGGTGGTGTTTGTTTGCCTCAGAACTGCACCACAGTAGACAAATATAAATTCCCATTCATTTTAATTGTGGATTTTTAACCACTTGAATATTAGAGGTCTCCAGGGCATTGTTTCTGAATGCATTTGAAACCTTTGTAACAGTTAAGCGGTTAAAAGCTCCACCTAAATCATTTGGAGTTTTTATTTGCCCTGTGGTGCATTTGGTTTGCCCCAGGCCTGTACCACTTTTGTGTGTTTGTTTGTGTGCATACACATGCTTTTGTGTCCGTGTGTGTCTTTAATTTATTAGGCTTCTGTCCTGGGTTTGTCACACAATTTTTTTTTACTTTATTGAGTGGGGGGTGGGTACCAGTTCCCCAAATGCATTTAAGGAGTTATATCGCTTAAAATTTCCTCATCACATTAAAGTTGGCTTATTACATAGTTGCTTCTCTTTTTCTTTCTGCGTTAGATCATAATGGATTTGTGTCTTTAACACAGACACATCCAAACTGAGGCCCTTGGACAGGCATAGGTAACCTAACTGTTCATGCAATATCAATGAAATGTGCCTTGTTGTAAATCATAGTATCCCGAGGTGATATTTAACAATGAGGCAGACCTTTTTACATAGTATTTTAATTAATAGAACAATTCCACGTCAGCCTTGCTATCCATTGCATTCAGTAGTATGCATAATCTTATTTTGTGTCCACAAATGTTTAATACATTATTTAGTAGTATATGACCCTTGATTCATTAGTTTTTTTTTTGAGTCGGACCCCCGAGGGAGGGAAAGGTTTTCTCACCTCTTCTCTAACACACATTTGTGTTTAACCGAATGCCATAAAAAGTCCATATGCAGAAAGTTAAAGTGTAATCAGCTGTATATATGACCATTTGACCTCTTTGTTTAAACAAGTTATAAGGGCAATGCTTGACATAAACAAACAAGATATTACAATTTTAGTGAATGTTTTAGAACTTTCTTTCCAAAGAGAGGAAAAAAAATTAGCCAAGAGTATGCAATATTTTAATACTCATCTCTCTGGTCCTTAATATGTAAAGAAAAATAAGTAAATAAATATATCTATAGATGTAGGGTTTAGTCTCCTGAGTAAAACAGGGTACTTCAGTCCTCATTATTGAAGATCAAACTTGAATTTTTTAGGTTCAGTATCTCAATGACCTGAAATTGTACAGTGGCACTGTTGCTATGCCATCTTATGAACTGCTCTGGCCAGTTGTCCATAAACCTCCATAGGATGGTGTAGCAACAGCTCCACTGGTACATTTCAGATTATTGAAATACTGCACCTAAAATATTCAAGGTTGAGCTGCCATAACTTTTGAATAAAACACCTCTCAGTGGTACCCTTCTTTTACTCGGTTCACTTTTGAATGGTCACACACACACACAAGAGCATGTGGCCATTCAACTCTTTCAACACGTCGCATGGCTAAACAGTGCGACATGACAATCTCGCACTGCATGACAGTGCAAGATTGTCACGTCGCATAGCCAATGGGCACATGATGCAGATAAGTGTATTGGGGTTTTTTGGGGGTTTTTTTTGGTCGTCTTCACATCTCTGAATTGCTGTGTACTTTTCCTGGTTCGCAACCTGTTTGTTAAGCACACGGAGGCAGCTGAAGCACCTCTGTGTGCTGCAGATTATACTCTGTCCAGCAGAAGGCACAGGCTAGCAGGTGGCAAACAATTCAGAGATGTGAAGAAGGCCAAAAAATAAAACAATACACTTATCTGCAGCGTGCGCCCATTGGCTGTGCGACGTGACAATCTCACACTGTCATGCACGTCGCGCTTTGTAACCATGCAACCTGCTGAAAGAGTTGAATGGTCTCACGCTCTTCTGTGTGCGACCATTCAAAAGGATACCGTTTTACTCAGGGGGATATACACTACAATGTGTTTATTTTCACATATGAATCATTACTATGCCTTTAAAATGTTAATAAATATGAATCATTTTCTTTGGATAAAGTTCCTTTAAACTGCTTGAATTCCAGAGAAGTGTGAAAGATTTGTGAAGAAAAACATTTGAGATCACTAACATTCAAATGATTAAAAGCCCTTTTAAATCAGTGTGACATTTTGGCAGTTTCTATTTGTCCCCTATGATGCAGTTGGTTTGCACTAGAATTGCTGCTCTTTTTGTTTTGTCATAAGGCCCAAAATGTGTTACATGGATCAGATAGCTGTCTTTCTTGATTCCTAAATTCGACAGCCAAGCTTTTAACAGGGTTCAGAGGAGATGTACTCTCTGTTAAGCTTCCTTGTGTATTCAGTTTTGCCTTTTTTTTTTTTTTTCAGTCCTCTCAGGAGGAGTACAACAGCGTTCGATCCTCAAGAGTCTTAAAAGATATTCAAGACACTAAAAAGCATATCGTCCAGCTGCAGGAACAGCTATCTAAAGCCAAGGGTCAGTCACAGGTAACTGCTATAATTAGGTTAGTTTCCTAGGGTGGCAGGCGCTCCATTTGACCTTCCATGATGGGCTGTCCCTCCATTCTGTCTCTTAGGGTAGTGGGCGGTCCCACCCCTTCGGCCTCCTGGGGTGGCAGATGGTGCCCCTCTGTTCGGTCTCCGTGTTTGTTTTTTTTTTTTTTTTTTTTTTTTTTTTTTTTAACTTATTAAGTATTAATGTATGCAGCTATTGTGTTAAGGTTAATATACACTAGTTCTCTGAATGGTTGTTACCTTATCACATCCGATTTACAGGCCATAAAGCACAAACATTTATGATACACTTATCAAGATTGCTATGATAATGGGTACCCTGGAAAAGGCAGGAATAGGAGCCCCCACAGAGCATATATAAGATTTTATTTCCTCAGAAAATAGAGCATTTTTAGCATGGGGTACAAAGTAGTATGTGTATATTACCCTTTTTAAGTTGTATTTTTCTTATGCACTATTTGGACAACCTTTAACTAAAGGTTCCCTCAAAGTAGACTCACTGTCAGCTTCAAACATACACGTCCTTATTTTAGCAGCACATCAATGTGGCTGTGTTTCCCATACATATTAATGGGCTTATACAAGGCAGCCAAATAGCTTTACGGGATGCTATATGTATGCCTATACTTGGGCCTCTAGTCACAGTTTATCCAGGATCTCAAATGTTCTTAAAGGGATAGTAGCACTTAATAATAATTATAAAAATTATATATAATATTATAGGGTTTATCTTCTTGAGAAAAACCAGGGTACTCACACTGCTGAAAGGTGTTTTTTTTTTTTTTTTTAATTCCTAAGTTTTTTTGTTTTGTTTTGTTTTGTTTTTTTTAAGCTGCAGTCTCTAACTGGCCTTAAATTTTACAGTGGCACTGTTGCTACACTATCCTATGGATAGCTCTGATCAATTGCCCATAAACCTCTGTACTGCATCTGCAATAACTTTTTAATTAATAACTTCTCATTGGTGGGAATAAGCTTGTTTTACTCAGGGGAATAAACTCTACAATATATAGTTTTAACGTTTTGTGTTACTATCCATTTAAAATGCTTCTGCATGGTTGCTATTTTGTCTAGACATTATTGTAGTGGATTAACCCTCCCCCCATCTAGTTAGATATACACTGCAAAAATAAGATATGGGACACTGAGAAGCACGGTGGTAATCAGAATGAACCTTGAGAGGCGTGGCAGTGTTGGTTGGATGGGTAATGTGGAGCCCACCAACTTGTGATGAACTTCAGCTTCATTAGCTATTGGTTGTTGTGGATGTTGGGAGTTTTTGCCCACCCCTGGGTTTGTCTGTCTGTGTGTAGATTGAAAGTGTGTGCAGTACTTAAGTGCACTCTTATCTTTCCAGCACGGCTCAGACTCTTTACAGATCAGTGAATTGGATGCAGACTCTGGTGACTTACTGGGACGCATGGATTACAGCAGCGGAGATGGATCACGTCCAAACAGTGATATCGCTGATGTAAGTATTGTGTACTATGCAGAAAGTTACAATTACCTAACCTTATCCTCTCCATGGTTTGAACACTACTCCTGTTTAAGTGTGAAGCAATTGGTTTTATAAGGATATCACTTCTGTTTGTGAATTTTTGCTTCTCCTATAAGTTAATCTTTTACTATGAATCAAGGCCAGATTTTCTATTAGGCAGAGTAAGTAAAATCAGGGTTCCAAAGGCTGAGATGTTTTTTTAGCCTTGATTTTCATACCCAGTATATTGAGTTGTAGGTGTGGCCAACTTAATCTTGGTGAACTATAGATGCCTGATTTGCCAGTATTTAAATTGCTGTAATGTCCAGTTTGTATACCAGTTTGGCAATAAACAGTTCTTCTTTTAGTATAAACCGAGAGAGAATATAATTGACTACAATGGGATACTGGACGTTGTGCATAGATACAACAAACATAGATTGCCTCGTAGATCAGAAACATTTATAGAGACAAAGGAAGAGAAGGGTAAGGAAGAAGACAAAGAAATGAGGAGAGAGAAGTTCCCAACAGAGATGATGTCTATAGACTCTGGTTGACCCAGTTGAGGCCAGTTCTAACATGGTCTGCCCAATAACTATAAACTGGGAAGGATCAGCGAGTAGGTAACGGTTTTGGTAAAGGATTATAAAAAAATTTCAGCCAAGGGTTCCATATCGCCCTGAATCTGGGTGAAGTCTCTTCTCATATGGGAAGTGAGTTTCTCTAAAGCCATAATCTTAGATACACAGACCATTCTTCTTAAGAGACGAGAAATAGATCATCACCCAGCAGGGATACACATCTTTACTCCATTCAACATGTATTTGTATAGCTGGAATTTAGGGTGGGAAGACTTGAGAGAAGGTGGGTGTAATTCTACATTTAATAGTAAGAGGTGAAAGAAGAACAGGAACCTGCAGAATATATAACTTTAGAGAGAATATTGATGGCCAAAACAAGCATACAGGAACACCTTCCTAACATACACGGACAAAAGAGCCCCTCTCCCGGACGAACTCGGCCAACACAGGTCAGACACCTGTGGGTAGAAAGTGTGAAGAGCACTGGAAGTCCTATAACATCTATGAAGTATTTTATAATTTGCCTCAATAATCACTATATGTTTGCAATAGCCTCTAACTATTGTGAGTCGCTTTTTGGAATGTGTGTAGCTCCTGTTCCCATCCCCTCATTGAAGAGGGATATCCTCAGTGGTAAAACAGCCTAAAAGGTGACAGCAGTAATCAGTAATGCCTTTCTGCCAATGATTGTCATGTGGAAAACTTTTTTCAAAGGGGAGGAAATCCCTATGTACTTTCTATTCATCAGGATGTGTGTTAAAGAAATGGCTGATTTGCCTGTATTTACACTGTTCCCCCTTAGGAGGTCCCAGCTTGTTTTGCAAGTTATTAAATGGTAAGATAATGCTGTTTTCTGTAATATGAAAAATACAGAAAGTGTTACGCATCCTCCAAGAGAAAAAACTGAAGCTATCCATACCTGGAGGGAAGTTTTTGTTGAAAAGCAGAGAGGTGAGCGCAAAGTAGTAGGTAGAAAATCTACAATAATAACTCTATCTCAGTACAAAGAAGAGAGGTTAGTAGATGGAATTTGTTAATAGAGGATGGGCAATAGGCAGACACTGTCCAAGGCAGAGTAAAGATAGGAGTTGGGTGAACTGTAGAGACTGAGTTTGAAAAAAAAAAAAAAAAAAGTTGGAAGAATTATCCTAAGGTACATTGTAAAGGAACTCTTAGTAATTTTTTTTTTTAACAGTTGTAAGAGAAGGAAAGTTCCTCACAAATGACCTTCAGGAATTTTCATTTGCTGTACATATAGGGCAACGGACTCACATCTTTTATTTGATGTGCTAGAGGTTTGTCGTATTTATTATACATTTTTTAATGATTTTTACTTGGCAGTCTAACTGGTGTGTTCGTTAAGTGAACTTGAGTTCATTAAGTTGTTGTCTGAGTTGAGTAAGTGCAGCCAGAGTCTATAAGTCTGGATTATGAACATGCAGGGTTTCTAAGGTCTTTAATGCGAAGACTTGTTTTTAATTCAAAATAAATTTTTTTCCTCATATACAAAACTATTTTAATTACCCCTTAAAGACCGGCCGTGCATGCACGCGGCGGTCATTTAAGGACCGCGGAGAATTATTATTTTTTTTTATTATTTTATTTTTTTAAATCCGATTCCAGACTCCCCGTACGGCGGGCAGCCACGTGGAGAGCCTGTAATTCCATGACGGTCCTGGTATGTCATCGATCCTTAAAGCAAATCCAGCCATGAAGTACCAGGACCGCCAAGGGTCCTTAAGGGGTTAATATACCTCTTAGGTTACATGCAAGTGCCTCCCATACAATAAGGATCAAACAGATGGAATGAAGTCTTTAATACTTGTTTCTATTTCTGTAACATTCTCGGGGTTGTCCAAGAGGTATGTTCTTAGTCTACAAATATATTTCCAAGGGAATAGACAAAGGTGTCTCATTAGGGGCATGGTTTGACCATGTCCTAGGTGAAATACTAGCAGAAGAGGTGCATTGGACAGGAGACTGACTAAAAGAGATGGCTCAGTTGGTTAAGGTACCAGCTGTAGAATCTGCAGTAATCCATCCCCCCTAGGTGAATTATTAGCAGAAAGTCTGCATTGGACAGGAGATTGACTAAGAGAGATGGTTCAGTTGGTTAAGGTACCAGCTGTAGAATCTGCTCAGACCGTGAGGTTGCAGTTTCTATTCCCGGCAATGTCTGCTTAGCCTTTCACCTCTGATAGATAAAATGAGTCCAGGACATACTTGAAAATGAGAGATAATCTCAATGTATTCTTCCTGGCAAAATACTTCCCCCCCCCCCCCAAAAAAAAAATACAAGTTTGAGATGAGAGATTCTCCAAGAGCCAGAGATCTGTTCATTGTATAATCTTGTTGATACTTGTTATAATGGAAGTTGGCATAGTTGATGTCTGGGTAGAACGATTAAGTGAGGGTTTAAGTGGAGAATTAAGATTATACTCAAGTATCAAAAACCCACATTGAAATTGTTTGTTTAAAAGTCGATGTTAAGAAGGAACATTGACCCTGTTGTGAGCATAGGCAGAGGCTAAAGTAATAAGTAGGTCTCCAACAGTGCCCCTAACAAATAAGAATATGGCATCAGGATATGAAAGGGAGTCTCTATATGAAAGGGGAAGAAATGATGTATTAAGATACCCACTCTTCTCGTTCAGTCGCAGACCTAAGTATTGTATGAGTAATGCAGCAAAGTAAATGTGAGTCTTGACACGATTGTAGTTATTGAACAACTTATCCTTTTATGGGGAGAGTTTAGACACGTCACATTCATAGAAATAATGCTAATATTACAGGTAGCAATCAGGGAGAAATTGGAGTAAAGTGAGTAAATAGTGTTGTAAGAGCAACACAGACCACTCTCATGCCGGGTCAACCATACTTCCACAGAAAACAATGACAGTATTATGGGGAAAAAAGGGAAGATAGTTGGAACAACCAGCAGACAAAGCAAGGAGAGAAGAAGGAAAGAAAAGAAGAAGAAAAGTATTTTTGAACAATTAAAACCATATACATAGTGGAAGTTCCAACCATCCCGGGATGTTTCAGAACATGTCAGCAGATGCATCCCACCGCAAACACGGACACCCAAGACAGCATTGGGACACTTTGGGGGAGATGGTCTTAACATATTCAAGTAATGGGCCAAGAAATGAGAGCGGGCCCAAATTGTATCTTAATAACTAGCAGGCATACAGATAACAAGATGTATATGTATGGGCAAGTCGAATCCTGGGCATGAACCAGTCAAAAAGGGATGAGGTGTACTGTCCCAGAAAGGAGAACACCACAGACAGATGGTTATGGAGAGCTGCTTGCTGAAACAGTACCCTGCTGTGGTTCTAATCTTCTCTTCTGATGAGCTCCCCATTTCCAGGGATTTAGTTTTGGGAATCTCAGCAAATGGTGTTTGAATTTGGGAAATCAAAGGATCTAACAGCTTTGTCTGAGTGAAGTTTAGTTGCTTGCATAGACCAGCTCAATCAGCAGAGGTGCGTACTGAGCAAGTTTTTCTGTCATGGGATTCTTTTAGAGCAAAACGGAACCCCCATCTAAATGTGTAGTGGTTTTCATGTAGAGCGTCAGTGAGAGGTCAAAAATCTCTGAGGAACTGTAGCGTATACAAAGACAAATCCATTAAAAAGCGTAATTTCCATTTCTTCATAGTTAATTAAATGATGTTTTCTAGCTTGCGGCATGGTCTCATCCTTTTGTTAGGAATAAAGAAGGTAGCATATGACATCCCCTGGGTTGATCTCCTGTTTAGCTTAGTTGTCTCAGGGTCTGATAAACTCACTCCAGCTTAATTTCTTTGGGTGAGTGTGAAGAAAACAATTAAATACCTTCTTTATGGGAGAGAGATCCTTTGGGGGCGGATGTATTATTGCAGTTATTCTTCTTAATATCCTCACCACTTTTTTTTCCTTCCTCCTGTGCTAAAACATGTTGTTGCACATTGTATTGGGCCTCCATAAGTGACTCTAAATTGTCCTCCAACTGCCAAACAAGAGCCAATTTGTTGTATTTCTCACTTAAGGCCGGGTAGGTTCAACCAGAGTGAGTCATGGAGGTTCCCCACTATTTTCAAGATCAAATCTGGAGGGTAGGACATTTAAATCTTCTCTTGTCACAAAGGACTTTGTCATCTCTTGTGGGCAGTTTCTTAAGATCCTCTTGAGTTACAGGAGTTACTGCATCTTGAGGCCTGTTTTGTTTCCCTCGCGCAGCTATTTTGTATCTTGCAAAATCCATCAGGATGCTCCTGATTCTTGTCCGTGTCCTTTAGAAATGCAGTTATCTTAAGATCTTATTTTCCTTCTAGTCATATCCCCATGGGCAAACAAACAGAAGGATACTAAAGCCCTAATACAGAGATTTACAATGCAATGGCACAGTTTGCAGAAACGTGCCAGGAGCTCTTAATGTTCGGACATTCTTTTTCCTTTGCTAGAAACACCCCTCCTTGATCAACTCCCATTCTTTTTTAATATTTTTATAAGTGCTATTGCAAAAGGCCTTCAATGTAAGGTATGCCTTTTTGCAGCTAATACAAACATTTTCAACAGGGTAGACATTCCTGGGAGAAATAATCCAAATGGCAAATGATTTAGGTAATGTACATGAGTGTGGCAGCTGCAGTTAAATGTTGATAAATGTAAAATAATGCACTTGGGACTTAAAAATCCAAAGCAGGATCTAAAATTAAAGGTATTGTATTATTGACAACAACAGAGTTAAAGTACTAAGGAGTAATTATTTGTGATGACGTAAGGTTAGGCAAGCAATGTAACAAAGCAGCGAGGAATACTTTGCAGGTTGCTGAGTTGTGTAGCTAGAGGCATTAGTAGTAGAAAATGGGGAGGTGGTCATGTCACTCTGCAGATCAATGGTTAGACCTTACCTAGAGTATTGTGTGAAGTTCAGGGCTCAAAATTTCCACTCGCCGATGGCAAGTGAAAATGTAGCCCTAGGGGTATGTTTTGGCTTGCGGTGGCGAGTAACTTTTGAGGCCTGTCTAGTAGCAAAGGACTTAAAATTATAAGCCCTGGTGTAAAGTATTGGAGACCCCATCTTCAGAAGGATATAGATATTCTGGAGAGAGTTCAATGAAGGGCTACTAAAGTGGTGAGTGAATGGTTTACACTACAGGATAACAATTATTAGACTAGACTAAATGATCTGAACATGTATAGCTTGGTGGATAGAAGGGATATGATGGAAACATTCAAATACATAATGGGATTCAACAAAGTACAGGAGGGAAGTACATTTCAAAGCAATATAAATACTAGGGCAAGTGGTTATAGTCTAAAAAGGACAGAGGCTTAGGTGTAATGTAAGAAAAGAAAATAGTGTTACTTCAGTGAGAGGGTGGTAGATAAGTGGAATAGCCTACTAGCAGAAGTGATAGATTTTAATAGTGATGGATTTTAAGCATGCATTGGATACACATAAGGCTGTCTTGAATATAAGACAAGACCGAGGACCAAATAAGGTTTTTGCAGTCTGCAGAGTAGATGGGCCAAATGGTTCTTTCTACCTGCCAAATTCTATGTTTCTGTTTTATGAATCCTATATTATTTAATAGTCATGTGTAGCAAGTATACTTGATTGTGTCCTTCTAAATAACAGGATTAAATATTTTAGTACATTGTGGCTTCTCTGTTATATGGTCAACTCCTGTTGAAGGACTTGAACATAATGATATACATCAGCATCTCTCTTCCCAGAGCCCACGCAGTGGACAGAGAGAGAAGAGCTTCTTGGAGGAGAGTCCAGAGAAGAGTGAGCATCAAGACACGGTATGAGTTGATAGATTACTTACTAGAAATCCAGTGTAATTTTATGCATACAGATAGGAGGCGCTAGAATATAGGCACCCATACCAGAACACTCATGTTCAACATTAATTAATGAATAAATCACTGAAGTGCAAACAATTAATTCCCCAGTTCTTGATCAGCTGAATTTGGATAATAACTCTGTCTAAAAACAATAATGATCATAATAGTGTTTCTCTTATGTGGTACACAGGAATAGATGGGGTAACGTATCCTCCTGCAGGAAGGTAGGATATTTGCCTTAAAAAGGATCTCCGAGGCAGAGACATCTTCCCTGCTTCACATTACCCTCATAAGTATAGTCCAGTTTTAAAAGTGACCTTCAAAGGATTTTGCTCAGGGCAAAGATTCTCGCAGCCTTTTTTTTTTTTCTCTCCCCTCCATGGGCTGTGTAATTCCCCATTGTCGGTATGAACTAGAGCACAATCTTCAGGAACCTGAGTTTTAGAGGATTGCTTTTTAAGGGGCATTTTGCGGCTACTGGTGCAGCTTTACTCTCCACCTTTGTTTGGTGTCTTGGGCTATGGCAGTTTGGAGTGATCAACTTTTGGAAGCCATCCAAGGAAAATAATGTTATGGCTGTCTCTAAGCTCTATGAAGCTAAAGCTCATCTTCCAGAAGTGGCCTTTTGGTGTCTCTAGATGTACTGGAAAGGCTTCTGCTTCCTCTGTAGTCACCAGTAGCACTCTGTCTCTCAAGATCTGTCAGGCTGACCAGTCATCTCATAAGTTATTAGTGTCCCTTCCATTTGTGGGTAAGTAGTTGTTTGGCCCAGAGCTGGAGAAAGTTATAAGTCATGCCATTAGAGTCATGATAACCTTATTGCCACATGTTACTCCTAAAAAAAAATCCATCTTTCCATGCAAAATGCATGGCATGCATAGCTTTCTTTAACCCCACTAGTGTGGGTATGGGTCCAGGGCTCCTATTTTGCATCAGTCCAGACACACTCTACCACAAAACCCAAACAGGACTGGACAGGTAAAAAGCCTGTGTAGAAGTCCGTGTTACTTATGGGGGTGGTCCACCTCAGCCTTTAGCACTTCGTTTATACCTTTTCCGCAGCTCAAGAGCCTTTTCTGTGACAAATCAGTTTTGTTGGTAATTTCTGAAAAGCTGCATAGACCAAGTTTCTTCCTCTCTTCTCATGTCCAGAGTTCCTCACAATCCTTTGCGGAGTTATCTGTTTTTTTTTTTATGCAGTATTTTCTCTGGTAGATATGCAGATCTTGGTACCTACTCCTTCTTGGAAAGGTTGACAGGATTCTATTCCAACCTTTTCATAGTTCCCAAAAGATGGCTGATACTGTCCTATTGTGGACTTGTGGCTTCTCAACCATCTTGTTCTTGCACCCTGGTACAAGATGGAGTCATTACACTTTGCCATCCCTGCCATGTGTCACATATGCTTTCTTGGGTCTCCTTGGATCCATACCTGGACAACCATTTACTGAAGGCTCCTTCAGAGGAGAGGCACGTTATGCCTTTAGCATCTCACTTGCCTGTCTGTTCTGGAACAACGCTGTTGGATTCTCCATTTCAATACAATTTCTCTGTTTCCGTCCCAGGTTCTTCTCTTTCTCAGTATGAGGTTTGGCACTCTTCTGGGGAGGGTCTTCCTACCAGATAATATTCTGTTGTGGATCCATCAGGTGTCTAAAGCCCTGCTTCGCATTTCAGCTATGGTGTTGAGTATGTGAAGGTGCTGGATTCTGTGGTTTTTGCCCTAGAGGCCGTTTTTTTGCACAATTCCATACTTGGGAGCTGCCACTGAAAAGTCTCAGTAGTTGATACGGCGATGTCATTCCTTCCATATCCATTTATACAAAGGCAGACCACCTTTGAAGGCTGTTGTGGTCCCATATTTCCCTAGGTCAGCTATTTGTTATTCCTGATTGTGTATTAGTCAAAACAGATGCCAATTTGAAAAGCTGGGATTCCACCTTTGGCCCTCAGGTGGCTCAGGGTCTGTGGCCCAGAGCAGAGAGTCTTCTGTCCATCTGTGTCCTGTGGCACTTTCCTAAGTCCCTCCAGGGATTCCGTTTCGGAAATCTGATTTAGTTTTATAATTCTTGAGGGCCCTCATGTAGGCTAGGCTGTATTAAACCCCCCTAAGGACCATAAATGTGTGCATGTGCAGTGCATTGCTTCACAATGCATTGCTAATCTTTCTTGCCTTTAAGGGGTTAAGGTGACAGTGGCTTCTTGAATTAAGGTGACCATTTACCAGGTATATGTTTTAGGAAGAAACCTGTGCCCTTTTTTTGTCAGAGCTCATTTCACCAGGTCGATGGGTGCCTCTTGGGCCTGCAAGAACTAGGCCTCTACAGAACAGCTGTGTAAGGCAGCGACTTGGTCATCTCTCACATTTGTTAAACACTACTGTGTAAATGGGTTGGCTTTCTTCTGAATCCAGATGTCCTTTTTTGTTTTTTTTCCTGTTGACACCTGAGGTTCATGTTGTTCACATTTGTCTTTTAGAATTGGTCTGTTTTTCTCTTTCTCTTTCTGGATTCTAAGTGGTTTTTTTGTTATCTCCCCATGGTTCCTGTGTTCCACATAGGATGTAATAGAAAAGGGAATTTTGTGTACGTACAGACAAATCCTTTTCTCTTAGTCCATTTGGAACACAGGACTTCCCTACTGGAGAAAAACCAGCAGTTTGAGTCATAGGCAGGGGAGTCCTCTTGGGTTATCTAGTTTAGGGGATCTCCTTTTCTGCTTCGCTTATGTAATTCTTAAATCTTTGCTGTATGTTAAAACTGGACTAGACTGGTGGGGGTAAAGGGAAGCAGGGATGAAGTCTGCCTGTGAGAGCCTTTTAAGTCAAGTGACTTGCCCTTCTGTAGGAGAATATTTTACCCCATGGTTCAGGTATTCTACATGGACTAAGAGAAAAAATAGTCCTTATAAAATGGACTAATAATAAAGAAAAACCCAAATGTTGGTTAGATTGAAGATACAATGTCCCAAAACATGGTACCTTCTAGCAAACCTGCAACTGGCTTGGCTGATAATACAAATGACAATTCCACACACTCCTTATGAGTTTCTGTTTATACTTTCAATGGGAAATTGATGAACTGAATGGATGAAATCAGAGACCAAGCAATCGTGGACCAGCCTAATAAGATTCAGTCATGAAGGCAGTGTATAGCTAGCTCTTTTTTTTTTTTTCCCTCCATTTTGTATACAATAAATCTGTCTGAACTGAGAAGCAGAAAACATGGCATGCCTTCTCAAAGTGAAATTTAAATTCAAGCTTTCAGACACACAAAAATGCCCTGAACCCCTTAATGACCCATGATGGTCCAGGACCGTCATGGGTTGTTTTCTGTTAAGGACCCATGACGGTCCTGGACCGTCATGGAATTCTGGGCTCCCCACATGGCTGCACGCCATCTGGGGAGCCTGGAAGCGGATGCCGCAAAAACAAAAAAAAACCCAAACGGTCCGTGGTCCTTAAGTGACGGCCGCATGCGCAATCGGCCATCCTTAAGTGGTTAAAAGATGCGAGAATGTCCCTTTGGTTAGCTGTTGACCTGTACTCCTGTCAATCCTCTCCCTCAGAAGTTTCATTCGTTCTCCTCTAAAGATCTTCATCTGCTGCAATGCAGGTTGTTTCTCCGCAATGTTATTTAGCCCACAGTGTGTTCTGTTTTTCTGATGCTACTCTGTGTAAACAAGCAGTCTTAGCAGTGGCCTCTGCAGCCAGTACTCTGGAAGGAGCAAGTGCACTGATGAAAACTGTGCAACAGACAGCAGCAAATCAGTGGGGCAGAGTTCTAGGATTATTGGGTCAGTTCAGGGGGTTTTCACGTGGGGTAAAGGGACACTTGTGTTATCAGTCTCACATACAGCTAATACCCTACATGAAAAGTGCAATAAAGATGCGGGTGATCTTCATTAGAGGGAAGAGTAATAGCGCTACAGAGGGAGATGATCGCCTGGTAGAGACAGTGACAGGAGCATGGCTTAATGGCTACCCAAATGAACATTCTGTGGGCCTGTTTCAGTCTCACCTTTTATAAGTGTGTTTTGTTGTGTGCTGCATTATAGAGTATTAATATGATGTCAGTCACACTCATACTGATCCCCACCCCAAGACATTTGCTGTTTAAACTCCACACCATTCTTTACAGACATCAGTCACTTTGTCAGTGAAGGGGCTAATATGGTCCATCAGACAGCTTCAGCTCTATTGCCATAGCAACCTGCTGAAAGCTCACTCACGCAGCTGTATAAACAAGTTCTAAGCGCTGGTTGCAACTCCTTTAACATTTAATTATAATGCATTCAAAAAGTAGTGGTAGATATATCAAAGAAAATATTGAAATATGCCAAAATTGCCTTACTTTTATAATACCCTGGATTTCTAAACTATAGCTGACATTCCAGCTATAAACATGAAGTTAATTTACGACCATGTCAGCAGGGTGCCTAATTCCAAAACCATTCTGTTTGTGTTTGTTGACTTGTGAAGCTGATTTACAAAGTACAACATGTCTGTAGTGGAATGAGCACTTAATGCAGTGGAATGTAGAAACTCCGAGTACAGCATTGTACTTTGCCTGGAGTCGGTAAAGCTGATGTATTAAAGGAGCAGTAAACTTTTTTTATGAAAAAATATATATTGTAGGGATTTTCCTATTGCGTAAAATAAGGGTACTCCCACTGCCGAGAGATTTATATTTCCAGAGTTATTACAGTTTAAACCCATGTTTTTTTACACTACCAGTGCCCTCTAGTGGTCAAATTCTAATTAGATTTCCTGTTAAATTCTAATGGAGAGGAAAGTCAGAAAAGTCAGAGACATAACAGTTCTCCATAGAATGTGATAGAAACTGCCTGTCACTTCCTGTCAGTTACAACTATCAGGAAGTAAACACAGTAAATTCACTTCCTGATTATTTAAACTGCTATAATTTTTGAATAAAACACTTGACAGCGACGGGAGTACCCTTGTTTTATTCAGCAGGAAAAGCTCTATAAAATATGTGTTTTCATAAAAAAAAGTTTACTGCTCCTTTAAGAAACTTTGAAACAATTCTGGTAACAAACCAACTGCCCCTTAGACAGTTACAAATGGCAAATTATCATTGATATAAATGACAGAGTTGGGGGCGCTGACAAACAATATAGCAATAATGAAGAGTAGTTGATTGTCTGATAACTCACATTTAGATGTTGGCTGACTTTGAACTCCTCAGCCTGCAAATTCAAACCAGGAAAAATAACCAGTTCTGCTTCATTTGCACCGGCTCACCGGAACGCTTCCTCCAGTATTTGATGATGTTAAAAAAACAGGAAAGCGATCCTTATATAAAAAATGGGTCTCACACCATAATTTATAAAACAATAAGCAAGCTTGAATATATGACTACTATATGACCTTATTGTATACGTTGAGGTTCCTGAGGAAAGAGAGTGGTGCTCAGAAACATGTTGAAACTATTATGATAATAGCCATATATTTGAACTTGTTTATTGTTTTATAAATAAAGGTATGATACCTATTTTTTATGTATATTGATCGCTTGGCTGTTTGTTTTTTTCACATCGTCAAATACTGGAGGGAAAGTTCCGGTGACCTGGTGCACCCAAAGCAGGATGGGAATTTGCCTGCCAAAATCTAAATGTGAGTTATCTGACAATCCGCTACTCTTCTTTATTGCTATATTGTTTGTCAGCGCCCACATCTTTGTCGTTCTTTATTTTTTTTGAGAAGCCCGGGAAGCCCTTTCAGTTTGGGGAGCAGCGATAGAGGTGTAATTGACTGAGTGGAGGCAGTCTGAATCCTCCATCTACATTTGCTGTCCCTTTATTAACGGAAATTGATCCTGTGAGTAGTTTGATGCATATGGGGAGGTCCAATTTGTCTACATTAATGCACTGTTAGAGCCCCTCTGTTTTTTGTGTGATTGATTTAAATCTCATTAATGCTAGGGAGAGGTATCCAACTCAATGCAAAGGGTTACTGTATTGCCGTTCCCATAGAAGAAAAACTGTTGTGACTTCACAATCTCTGTTGTTGCCTAGTGGTAGTTGTGTGTAATTTCTGAACCTGAACTGAACTGAGATTTCCACGTATCCCAGTAATGGGTAAGAACAGTGCCACCTGGTGACATCAAGTAAAACGGTCACTGTAACAAATATATGATTTTGAAAGAGCTTTTAAAGTCACCCATATGTGTTAGTCATATTTTTATTTCTAAAAATAGTTTGATATATTTAGATTGACAGTTTATGGAAATTAGGTAGCATAAGCTGGCAGGAGGTGGCACTTGGTAATGTATAGCAGTGGGGACTGTTATGTCCTCAGGTGTAAAGGCAAATTCTGGGGCAAACCAACAGCACTGTAGGGGTCAAATAAACATTTGATGCTAACTCCTTTGGATGCTAGAGAGATCTCATGTTGGAGACCTCTAGCATTCAAGGGGTTAAAAAGCTCAGTTAAGTTAATGGGAAGATGTATTTCTCCCCAGTGATGTAGTTGGTGTGCACTAGAATAGGAGCACTTTACCTTTCTACATAAAGCTCTTTGTATCTGCCAGTCTTGCATTGACTGAGACACAAAAAAAGCTAAAGAACTCAAACTATTGTTTTAAATACAAAAGGCTAACATAAATATAGATGGTGTGGAAAGCTGTTTCAAAATCAACAGTTTTCTTTGTCATCCAATAGAGGTTACTGGTAACTCTGGGTAGGCGATCAGCCCCTTTAAGTAGGCAGGAACAATTCTAGAATTGATTGCAGGGGGTGGAGCCTACCTTCCCTCCTTGGCTGCAGCTAGCCAACCAGCTCCAGAAAGATTTGTTCCTTGGTGAAGACACAGGCAACAGAACAGTTCTGCTATAGTTTTAATTTTTTATTTATTTATTTATTTATTTTGTCTGTTAGAAATGGAATACCACCATTAGGCGGATTACCATAACTGACAATGCCCTTAGATGTGGCTAGCTCAGTATCCAGGTGCTTTTTGTGGACCTTAAGCCCTGGGGGGGGAATCTTGGGTTCACGTTCTTTCCTCAGGAGTTGCCCACCGAGGCTTCTTCTTAATTCATGGTAATCTGAAGACAGAAGATCTGCAGGAAAGGTGAGCAACCCTTTGAGTGCTGCAGGTCCACATGTCCAACAGTGCCCCTCCGCACAGGGTTTTTTTTTCCTTTGGAGTTCCTATTGCAAACTCCTCCATTCATTGAGTCTATCTGTATGTCTGTTAGGTGATTGGAGCAGGTTTATGTGGTAATTTAACCCTTTAACTGCTGGTTTTGCATCTTTTGGGGGGAGGGTTTTGACACTTTTCCCTACTGGTTCAGTGTTTTTTGGGTCTCCTAACATGTTCTAGTTTTGTTTCACGTATTTTTATTTTACTGTTTCAACTTTGTAAAATTTAAAGGCGCGCTTTACTGCATAGGCGCCATTGCTCCATTCACTCCTATGGGACTGTACAGTTTGGGACATATCTCTGCATCCGCTCCACCTAGCGACTTCAGAGATGACTCATTTTTATTGTCTGCCCTTGCTCTATCAGCTGGTTCATGTTTCTAGTGTGTTGGGGGGCTCAGGGGGCTTCAGGCACTGTTGGGGTACTGTTTCTGGGAAAACTACATTTCCCATGAGCGCTTGCTTCACATGCTCATTTCTGATTGTCTTCCGCTGTGGCAGCCATTTTGTGCCATTTCCAGAACTAGTATCCTATGCAGGTCTTGGACTCTTCTTCTCTCCTCTGCTGATTAACCCTTTGCCTTCCAGATAAGTCTATTTTAGCAATTTCTGGGGTGAAACTTTAATCCTACACACTGTAATTGGGTGATTTCTAATACAGTAAGGTTATTGACACTGTGAGAATGTCTATACCGTTGGACTTGGGGCCAGACATAAGACTAAGGATACTTGGGTCTCTGTATCCCCTATTGCGCATTGCTTTTCCTGTCAGACAGGGTTACCTAGAGAATTCTCAGGTCCTTTATGCCCAGCATGTTCTGATGTCCCTGAGAGTCTCCCAGGGACCTCCAGCCATGCATTAGAGCCAGTTTGGGTGCAAGAGTTCAAGGCTGCTACTAGGGACCTTAGGTCTACAATGCAAGTCTTTCCATCTCAGTTACAGGGGGTCTTTCATTCTTGGCAGACCCTCTCCTCCGTCAAGTCTTCCCTGCCAAAACCACAGAGAGTATCTGATGTATCAGATTCCTCTGAGGAGGAACTGCTGGTGGATTTTGATGTTGAGGAATGTTCTGCTGTGTTCCTTTCAGTTTTTTGGGGATCCCTTTGAGGCTGATCCTGAGCACTCGGCTGAGGGCCTTATCAGTGCTGTTTTGACTACCCTAAACATTCCCTTATTTCAGGAGGTCCCTTCTGATCCTTCTGATGTATTTCAGGAGCCTAAAAATCCCCTTACTTGCTTTCCGCCTAATCCCACTCTTAACCGCCTTGTGTCTGAAGAGTGGAAATCTCCGGACAGAAAACCTTCTGTGTCCAAGAAATTTTTCAAGCTTTAACCCTTCTCCAAGGCAGCGCTCACTCAGTGGGTTCATCTGGGTTCATCTTCCTGTAAACCACCCTATTTGGTGTTTCACAAGTACAAGGAGGTGCTTCTTCTGAAGGTGGTTTCAGAGTTCCACATTAATCAGGAGATTGTGGTACCTTATTTCTGCCCTGACCCCACCTCTGACAAGGAGAGGGATCTCCACTTGTTAGATGTGGTGCGTTGTCTCAAGTTTTATGTACATCGCAGTGAGTCTGTCATGCAATCTGACACGCTGTTCGTCATTCCTGAGGGTCCCAGGGCAGGAAGTCCTGCATCCAAAGTGACTATTGTTTTCTGGATCAAGTCCACTATTTGTAAGGCTTAAAGGGATAGTAATACTTCATTTTATCTTTATTTTATTTTGTAGGCATTAAAAAAACATGAAGAACGATTTAAGTCTTATCTCTCAAACCTTTATGGTTTAAGAGATATTCACAAGCAAAGTTTCCCCCTCCCGCCCCTTTTACCTAGTGTAAGCCATTTCTTCTCAGATGTGAATCTGGTTGTAAGACCAGACAGATAACAGCAGGGGACAATCTTCTTTGTATGAAAACAGTGAAAGCCCTTCCCCCTTGACAAGTTTTTCAGCTTTTTTCCTTATCTTAATTGAAGATTGTCCCTCTCTGCAGTCTACCTGGGCACCTCCCTTCTGATCTGGCTGAACGGGGGGGGGGGTACTTTGCTTGTGAATATCTCTCACACCATAAAGGTTTGAGAGATAAGACTTATATCATTCTTCATGTTTTTTTAATGCCTACAAAATAAAATAAAGATAAAACAAAGTATTACTATCCCTTTAAGAGCTGAGGAATAAGCCTGTTCCCTTTCGGGTCAAAGCTCATTCTACAATATCTATTGGGGCTTCTTGGGCTTACAAGAATCAGGCCTCGGCTGATCAATTGTGCAAGGCTGCCACCTGGTCGTCTGTGCACACCTTTTCGAAGCACTACCATGTTGATGTGCTGGCATCAGCTGACGCTAGCTTTGGGAGGAAAATCCTGGAGGCAGTCTTGCCTGTCTAGGATTTTCTTCGGTTCTTGGTGCCTCCTTCACTTTTGAGCCCCATTGGCTCTAGTTCAGTTTGCTGTATAACAGTTGGGGTGTTGTTACCTCCTCGTCTCGGCCGACACGGATCTCTTGCTGTCAGCTTTACAGCTGACATCAGGAGTAGGGAAACTTTACATGCGAATATCTTCCTAACCATTACTGTCCCTTTAACATATTCTCATTATGTTTTTTTTTTTTTTTTACATGCACATGCAAACATGCTCACACACAAAGCAAGTGAATCTATTCTCATAATTTTAGCCCCTATAATTCTAAAGAAATATGCTGATATATCTAATTTCCATGGCGTTAAATAGCCCTCACTAGACAAGACAAACACAAATTAGTATGTTGAATTCTGGAGATGTCCAGGTACAATAAAACACGAATCCCCATTAAAAAATAAATAAATAATAATTCTCTTACCCCA
The DNA here is from genome assembly GCA_037306005.1 of Rhinophrynus dorsalis. Taxonomy (NCBI): domain Eukaryota; kingdom Metazoa; phylum Chordata; class Amphibia; order Anura; family Rhinophrynidae; genus Rhinophrynus; species Rhinophrynus dorsalis. Next base: position 247,417,051 of record CM074724.1, on the reverse strand, counting down.
GTGTGGAACACAGGAATCTTGGGGTAAAGTTCCCCTACTCTGGAGGCCAGGGCACTTAAAAAATGAGTGCTTCTGAGGCAGAGACTCCCTTCTTCCATCCAACTCTGATGCTCCTCCCCAGTTTCAAGTGAGCTGGTCTCAAGAAAGGGTGTTTGGGCACTGCTCTTTTATACTTATTTTTCATTTTTATTCTTAGGATATGAGGCTGTATAATCCCCCATTAAGCATGCTTCTATTAACTGGCTTCCCTGCAGTTGAATTGACCAGTTCACATATGTATTTCTGGACCTTTCCATGTGTAGACTGATTTTTTCCATAAATCTTTGCCTCACTGTTGAACTTTTCTGAAGTTCTTTATTAAAATGGGAGTCCTTGTTGTCAGATAAGTACTATTTTGTGCATTTCTAAGTACTTTCTCATTCCTTTAATCTAATTTAGATCACTTTTGTCCTGCTTTGGGGGGTGGGGGTGGTCCCTGAATATGGGGGAAATGCAAACCTAATGAACTGGGGAGTCCCTTCGGTTCATTATTCCTCACTCCAGGAGGATGTTCTGGCAACCTATGTCTATCTAGTACTGTGGCCTTTCTATAACCCTAGTATTTCTGCTGCAGAACAAGAGTTAACCAGTGTGGGTTAAAACTCTCCTTTATTCAACGGCATTATTCTTGGCGCATCCCATGCCCCTGTCAGACTCATTGATCCGGTCTTTGGTATCATTGATTCTTGTCTCAGGATTCCTCCCTGTCCTTTGGGGATTTCTTTGAAGAGGATCCTTTCTTCTGATCTGAGGTGCTCATCAGAATAGTATTAGAGACCTTCAAATTGCTGAAGCCTCTGATTCAGGATCTCCCTCCCCAGACATTTTCCAGTGGAGCAAGAGGGAAATTCCCATTTTTATTCCCCATCACTCTCTGGACCACATTCCCCTGGAAGAGTGGAAGACACATGATAAGCACATCTTCAATGTCTATCCTTTTTCTGATGAGGCATTGTGGTAGTTGGCCTCCACCTGCACTTGATTCCCCAATATCTCACCTTGCCAAAAACACCGCCTTGCCTCTGTCAGACATAGCAGCTCTTAAGGATCAGACAGATAAAGGCTTAGAATACATATTGAGGGCAAACTTTGATGCCGCTGGGACTGCCGTCTGACCCATTTTTATTGCTGCTTTGGTCACTAGAACTGTGGCTATCTGGGGTAAACATCTCTCAGATGTTCCCAAAGAGGATCTATTTGTTATGCTGACCAAATTCCTGGACATACCTTACAGAGGTAAATTCTTTGACACCTTGGTAACTGGCCATCTCACTTTGGTCTGCTGATCAATATTTCAAAACATCTTTGGCATCCCTTTCCTTTGTGGAGAAACCACTTGACCTGCGTAAGGCCCATAGTAAAGCTACTGGAGGCGAAAACACACTATTGCCTCAGATCCATCCTAAGTGTGCCTTTCTCCCCAAAGAATATGTGTGATTTTTCCTTACCCCCTCCAGTTTGGGCTGCTTACTGTGCAACTCCCCCACAGGCCTTTCAGGCCCATCCTGCCCCAAAGCCCAAATAGGCTTGGCAGAATAACAAGTCTGCTTAGAAACCTAAAGCTGACAAGCCCACCTCGGCATAACTCGTGAGGTACTGGCATATCTCTGCCCATTGGGGGTCGCCTCTGTCTTTTGCAAGACACTTAGGAGACTTTGCCACTGGTTTCATACCATGAGGGTCCATTGATATAATATGACAGCAGTTGTATATATTAGACACCAGGGAGGAACCAGAAACAAGTCGGCTTGGATGGAGATTCAGGAGCTTCTTCAGTGGATGAAGCTCAGTACTGACTATCTTGGAGGTTCACATTCCAGGCAATGAAAACATGGTCTCAGACTTTCTAAGTCTTCTGCATCTGGATCTTTGGAATTGCGTACTCAACCAGAGTGGGTTTGAGTTGATTTCCCATCTCTGACAACTGCCATCAGTGGACCTCATGGCTTCCCTGAAGAGCTGAAGAGTTCCACTGTTCTGTATCAAGCTAAAGGATGCTCTCGCATTTGCGATGGATGTGATGTCCAGACCATAGTATTTTCATCTGCCAAATGTGTTTCCTCTAATCCCCCTGATTCTCATGGTGCTGAGAAAGAGCAGGATGGAGAGAGCTAAAGTAATCCTTATCATTTCCTTTTGGCTCTGCTTGGCCTGGTTCATTTATCTTTTCTGTCTGTCCATCGTGGAACCCTTTTGTCTCCACTGAGACAGAATGTACTGACTCAAGGTCTGGTTTGTCATCCTCTGGTGGTGAGGTTGGCTTTGACTAGCACTTGATGCCAGCATCTCGAAGAAGAAACACTTTTTGGATGCTGTAATCTCTACAGTGCTCCAAGCTAGGAAGCAGAGTTCATCCAAGGCCTATCATAAGATTTGGTTGCTCTTCTACAAGTGGTTTGCTTTTCAGTCTCAGTACAAGTTATATCAAGGTTCAGATCTTGACTCTCACCATTCTTTTTCAGAAGTGTATTGCCTTTCTGCCTGATGTCAAGATCTTCTTTCAGAGGTGGCCCATGCCTACCCTGCCTTCAGGGCTCCCATTCCACAGTAGGATTTGAATTTGGTGTTCTTCAGAAGCCTCCCAGCTGCTGAAATTCACCAAGACAAGGCAGTTCTTTACTCTCCCAGGGGCTTTCTGTCCAAGGTTGTCTCGGATTTTCACATCAAGCGGGAAATTGTTCTTTCTTCCTTCTAACAAAATGGAGCAGGATCACCACTTGTTGGATGTTGTGCGCTCCCTAAAGTACTACATTCATCATATACAGCCTTTTTAGACAATATGACTCCCTTTTCTTCATCGCTGAGGGCGTTTGTGTCGGCCAGGCTGCATCCATGGATATCATCACTTCCTGCATCAAGGCAACCCCATCAGACAGATGTTCTTGGGAAGAAATCACTTTATTTCAGACTTACAGTGCACTCCATCAGATCAGTTGTGGCCTCTTGGGCTTACAAGTACCAGGCCACCACTGAGCAGCTGTGTAAGTTGGTGACATGGTCATCCCTGCACACCTTCACCAAACACTACAGGGTGAACTTCTGCTCATTTTTCTACAGAATTCTGAGCCTCTTTTTGATTGGTGTGCGAGTTTGGTGTTCTTTGACACCTGCGGATTATATGGTACCTATTAGTCCTGTGAAATACTGGTCTTCAGTGGAAGGGTTTTTTCTCTTTTTCCCATCCCAGGAATCTTGATGGTTGCTTTGGTATATCCCCATGGTCCCTGTGTTCCAAACTGGATGCAAGAGAAAAGAGAATTTTAAACGTACCGTTAAATCCCAATCTGAATGCAGCGCATTGCATAAACTTGCATACTCGGGCATCTCTCGGTGGGGATCTAATTCACTAAGGCAGTACAGATATTTTCTCTTAGTTCCTGGTAGAGACAAAGCGATCAGAGAATAGGGCTGGCTAGGGATAGTGTATGAAAGTCCCACTGAAAGATGGCTGTGCATGTATGTTTTTTAGCAATGTGCTGCATTCTCATTGGTTACTACATATATATAGCTCTGAAAAAGTATTTGCCCTGTCACATTTTTTTGCATTGTTGCATATTTTTGACACTGAATGTTATCAGATCTTCAAGCAAAATCCAATATCGGATAAATGGGAACCCGAGTGAAGAAACACAAAATTCTGCATTCTTATTGGCTACAGCTATGTCTACTGTTCATACCCCCTGATGAGCTGTGCAATGGGGGAAGAGATTTGGAGACTGAGGAATTTATAAGATGAGATAGGATGGCCCGGGTGAGAATTTGGATGGTAGACCGTTCTTTAAGTGTCCTGGCTGGTAGAGTAGTAGAGAGCTTTATCCCATTTTCCTGTTTACCCAGATGAGGTTTAACCCTTTGAGTTTTTGAGAAGTATTGCAATGCGTTGGCTACCTCCCTGGCACTCAAAGGGTTAACCCCCCCCCAAAAAAAAAAAATCTTAATGGTAAATACAAATATCACCTTTTCAGTATCTACAGGTTGTAGAAAGCCCACTTTAAATCATAAATAAGGTTTGTTTGTATATTGTGATTTTCGTCCTCTTTTCTAATACATGCTTCTAAACGTTTCTTTGATAAATTGTAATCTGTGATTGCTAACCACACCATGATTTCCACATATTCCATTAGCCATTTGTATTTGTAAAAGTAATCTTCATTTAGATTGCAAAAGAGTAATAATTATTACCAGACCGTGTTAATCATAGCAGCTAATGCGTATCCAACATAAAATGGCAATAGGTTACTAAAGATCTGCACATTCTTAATATATTTGCCTGTTTATTTTAACCGCAGATGGTACTTCTCTTCTGGAACAAACAAACTAACTGCACCTTAGGAGGAGTCAAATAAACATTCTCCAGATTGTCTTTGATTTAGATGGGCGTTTTTAACACCTTGAATGCAAAGCAATGCATGGAAGACCTCTAGTATTCAAGGGGTTTAAATCCCCATTTAAATAAATGAAAATGTTTTTTCTTGTTTGTCTGTCCCCTGTGGTGCAGTTTCTTTGCTCCAGAATTGCTCCTATTTAGATTTCTGTATATGCTATTCATTTATTTTAAAATAGCTTTCTGTACATTTCTTTTAAGGATTCTCAGTCCAGTATGGGTAGTCCTTCCACTCGCATGACACAAAGCATTATTGGTGCGGAGGATGACGATTTTGATGCAGAACCAGAGCAGGTTTGTATTTTGAATAACAAATTGAGGAGATATTTCAGATAACAGGAATGTTGTGTTTCTGAATTTTGATACTTTTGTGTTTGTAGAACCTTTGATTATATTTGTGCAGATTGTGTTGTTTATTTAGACATGGTGTATTTTTTAAAGGGAAAGTATTTATTCCCTTGAGATGCATTCATTTAAAAATCACATTCCATGGTGCCCTGAAATAGTTGGATATAGTAGGCCATCATATGTGAGTTTCCCAGATAGTCCAGGCACCAACTCAGCATGCTGCATTAGTAACAGAGTAGTAGGGGAGGATCCATGTCTCTCCTTTTCCCGTATCTGAGATGCTGTCAGAGTGAGCATCTAGCATGCTTGTGCGGGACTACATGCGATAATATGAAATGAAAAATGAAATCAGAAATTGAGGAGAAGGTTTGAGGGAAACAAATGGATGAGCATGCGAAAATAAGCTCACACTGCATCAGTGATGCAATGTAATGGGATACATAGACTTTTCCTCATATCTTGCTCCTAGTTTAGAATGTCCAGATTGTGACCAAGCTATCTGTAGAAGTCATTTACTGTAGCATGATGTACTGTCTCAGGGTTTCTTCAGACATAAGAGTTTTAACACTTATCTCATTAAATTAACATTTATAGATGGGTGTTTCTTACAGTACTTGTTTACCTGCATTTTCTTTGCAGTGGCGCTCATATCTATGGTGTGTAAGAGATTTATGTGTGTTTGCCAATCTCTGGTTTGTTATACTTGTTTGTAAGCTGCTGTATGTTGCACTTTATGTGCTTTTGAATGTTATTAGAGCAAAGAGTATATGTTTATATGGTCAGCCTTTCCTTTCTGTGTGTCTATGTGTATGTATCAGGAGGGACACATTTTATTTTTGGAGCAGTGATGGGCAAACTGGAGTCCTTCAATATTGTTGACTCCATCTCCTATCATGCCCAAACAGCTGGAGATGATGGATGTTGTTATACACAACAGCTGGAGAGCCTCAGATTGGCCGATCCCTAGTATGGAGTTTTAATATCTTCCTCCACTCTCAGCAGGTGAATGGTCAATGCAGCTGTTTCCAGAGCATGGAGCTCTTGAAATCCCACCCTGCTCACTTAGCTGTGTTTATACATCATGTGGTCTCCCAGTTTGACCCAGCATCTCTGGTAAGTGAGTGGAGCCTCACCCCATCCCATCACAGAACTGATTGCTTGTTTGACCACAGCCACACGCAAAATCTAATTCCAATGCTCTTTCTTTCTCTAGCTCTGTTATCTGTATGGAGACTTGTACCAACAAACGAACTCCAAAGAGACACGGAGGGTCTTTCTGGAGTTCAACCAGTTCTTCTTGGACCGAGCAGCAGTGAGTATGGTTACGCTTATTTTAGCGTAATTTGTTGGGATAGAAATAATTATTAAGATTTATTAGACCACAACAAAACCCGATAGGAAAAGGAACACTGTGTTCGCTTTAAGTAGTGTGAGTTCTGTCTGTACAGTTATTTGCGTCTGCTTGTGTGTACAGTAGAAACATATCAAGGTGACTCTAAGCTTTTTTTGGGGCCCTAAGTGAAATATTTGCATGCTCCCCTTACTCCTGTAATTGTTTTAGCTGTCCCCCATATTGCAGTTGGTTTGCTGTACATTTACTCCACTTTGACTCCGTTACATAATGCTCAATGGGCCTTACGTATAAAGAAAATGGAGCAATTCTGTCCCAAACGAACTGCACCATAGCTGACAAATAAAAATTCCCAATGTTTGCATTGATTACATGGGGTGTTTTAACTCCTTAGATACTAGCAGTCTCCCATGCATTTCTTTGCAGTGTGTTATAGACAACTTTAGAACTGAAGGCTTTAGTCTTCATTTCAGTCAATGGAGTATTCAGAACTGAGTTTTCAGCCAGGTCATGCCAGGCTGATGACCCAATATGCCATTATATAACCCCAACGCAGCAATACAGTTGTATGCTGCCAGCAGAGCAATACAGAGTTGTATGCTGCCAGCAGAGCAATACAGAGTTGTATGCTGCCAGCAGAGCAATACAGAGTTGTATGCTGCCAGCAGAGCACTACAGAGTTGTATGCTGCCAGCAGAGCAATACAGAGTTGTATGCTGCCAGCAGAGCACTACAGAGTTGTATGCTGCCAGCAGAGCACTACAGAGTTGTATGCTGCCAGCAGAGCAATACAGAGTTGTATGCTGCCAGCAGAGCAATACAGAGCTGTATGCTGCCAGCAGAGCAATACAGAGCTGTATGCTGCCAGCAGAGCAATACAGAGCTGTATGCTGCCAGCAGAGCAATACAGAGCTGTATGCTGCCAGCAGAGCAATACAGAGCTGTATGCTGCCAGCAGAGCAATACAGAGAGCAAAAGTATTATGTTCCACTAGCAAAGCAATACACAGTTGTATACCGCCAGCAGAACAGTAACCCATTATATACCACTGCAGTAACACCCCCCCCCATTCCAGTTCACAATATATGCCAAAGTAGGGCGTTTTATGCTCATAGAAAAACAGTTGGCAACTGAAGTGGGTGTTAATAATTTGTCCTTCCACTTGCATGTGTGCCCGTTTGGTGACGCAAATTATTCTAAATATCATCCACACTACATTCTATAATTCTGGGCACCACATGCAAAATAGTTATACCCGTTGCTGTTGCCAGATAGACTCCTATGAGCATAACATGCCCCACTTTAGCATATATTGTGAATTGGAATGTTTTTATGTGTATGGGGGAATGTGGCACTGCACATTCATTTTAATGCCACAAAAAAAATGAAAAAAGGAATCCGTGTATAACTGTGGGCTAACTCATTGAGTTAACAAAGCAATGCATTGTATAAAACTCTGGCACCCAAAGGGTTAAATACAACAAAATTACAGCCGTTATTTTATTCTTTCTTTAAGTGCTACTGAGCTAAACAATAAAAGTACCTCTAATCTGTTTGAATATAGTGTATTAATTTCCTTTTTTGACTTTTTCCAATTAATTTTAACGAGAAATCTGATGGGTGATGAGGCTGCAGTGATGGTTGTTTTCTTCTTGTAAATAACTGTTTAAAATCAAACCACATGTACTCAGTAAAGAAACTCATGGAAAATGCGCTTATCTTCACTGAAAGGTTTAGTATATCACAACCTTTTTAGTGCTGATAAGCGCATGTTTTTCGAATTTCTTCACTGAGCAAATGTGGTTCTATTTAAAGGGGAAGTAAATATTAACCCTTAAGGTCGATGACAAGAACATGTTTTATGAGTTTCTAAGTTCACTGAGCACATTTGGGTTCCATTTTAAACAGCAGTCAGTGTTATCGCTTATGTCAATCACTGGAGGATGTTTTTTGAATGTCTTACAGAATGCATGTGGTTCTGTTTTAAACACAAGTTATCCTGATAAATACAGATTTGTCTGATTAATTTATGTTTAGAAGAGGTGTGTTCAGTGAAGAAATTCATAAAACATTGCATTTGATTGAACTTAACGTCCATTTAAAATTGAACCATATGTGCTCATTGAACTTAGAAATTCATAGGACATGTTCTTGTCATTGAACTTGAGGGTCAATATTAATTTCTGTTTAAAACAGAACAATATGTGGTCATCAGTGAATTTAGAATTTCATAAAATATGAAACTCTTAAGTTTATTGAGCCTATATGGTTCTATTTGAAACAGAATAGTGAATATTATTAACCCTCCACAGGGCAAAAACATGTTTTAAACATTCTCCACTCTTACTGACTCATCTCAGCCTGCCTGGGTTACTGCAGGGTTAATCTTAATTTTTGCTAGAATAATATTTCCTCTGTGTGTTTGGAATCTAATAAATTATTAAATTCAAAGTTCATTTGGTTCTATTTGAAACAGAAGTGAATAGTATTAACCCTTTAATTTTAATAATAAGACAAGAAAGTGTTTTAGATATCCTGCGTCCAGACCTCCACTTACTGACTTGCTGCCTCCTCAGCCAGCCTGGGGGTGTAGAGTATCTACTCATTGGTGACAAGTCGCACAAAACAGCAACAATGAGACAGTGCCTACTCTTCATGGGCTTGTTACAGTGCAGGTATGATGTCATGGCACGTGACATGACATCATGCCGACGCCAGCAGACTTACATCATTAACACTTTTCTCTTTTCGGCACACACTTTGCTAGGTAAGGCAAGGCACCGAGAGAGGCCATGGCACTCTTTTTCTTCACGGGGACAGGGCCACATTAGGAAATAAGTCTTGTTCACACACATTAAAGTGTTTCACAGTGCATTGTGGGCTTGGCTAGCTATAATATAAGCATGGTGGCCGCAGGGCACTCTGACCAATTAGGTGCACTAAGCAGCCGTTTCCTTCGCTTAAAAGGTAGCCCTGCCACTGAAACCTATTCTCCTTTGCTTGTGATCCCATATTTTTCTGTATGAGAGATGTTTAGCTTGTAAGCATGCGGTAAATAAATGTTTGTGTTTCACTGGCAGTGCTTTGTGTTTTTGTGATGATATGTGAGCTTCTGACCCTCTTTCTGTTGTAGAATCTACGAGTTGCTGTCCCAGAAGATCTTGCTCTTGAATTGGGTAAGTTGGGCAAACTTGCACTGAGAAGGTCAGAACTTTATTATCTTGAAAGTGTAGAAGTAGAAGGAATATTATTTTACCCTTTAATCGACATGGAAAACTTGCACTTTGTTGAAAAATGTATAATTGTTAAATGAGACAGATATAAAGCAGCTGTTAATAATTAGAAGTAACGAATGCCCACCATCATCTTAGTAAGACAGAGGGAGTCAGTCAAATACAGAAATAGACATACATACATATAATAAGAGAGAGAAAAACAGACCGTAAAAGAATGCTCATGCAATAGATGGTGCACACAAAAGATAGAGGTGCTCAGAAAAGAGAGAACTCGCGCAAGAGCAAGCAAGAATGAACTCTCAGGAGAGCGCATCTAAGAAATGCAGAGCACAGCAAAAAAGTACATGCCAGAGAGAATGCACATGAGACAGAGAGAGCATGGAAGAGAGTTAGAGAGTACATGCAACGCATGCAGGAGCGAGTGCACGCAAGAGATCTACGTAAACTGTGACTGCAAGGCCCCAATAACTAGTGAGGAACTTACATGTGTGAGAGTGCCAGAAACATTGAACTTGTGTTTGCAAGACAACATTGACACTATGGTGTGTTGGTGTAATAATGTGTATGTTACACACCCCAGGAAATGCCAGGGCATTTATGTTAGTGTGTATTTATATGTGAACTAACATATTCACATACGTGTGTTCAGATGCAGCCTGCAATGGGACTTTTTTTGGCAAACAACCAGCTTATAAACAAGATCTTGTACTAATTTAGGGTCAAATGTATAAAAGTCAGAAGTGGAGCAATTGTAAGGAGCAAACCAACTGTGCCATAGAGAACAAACAATGTGTTGAAGAACTGCAGCATTCAGGAGGTTAAATGCCCCATTTAAATGTAGTGGACATTCTGCCAGTTTTTATTTGTCCCCTTTGGTGTAGGTATTTTTTGCCCGCAAATGTGTAATGCTATTGCTTCATTACATGTTATTTTAAGAGTTCTGTGTTTGAGACCTATTGTATTATTCCATAACATTAACATTAAGTGCTGTAATTTCAAAAGCATATGGGAGAATTTACGAGGTAAACAAAGTGCCCTAAAGGAGAAAATTAACAAAAATTCCACTGATTTAAATTGGGATTTTAAAGGGATAGCATTGGCTCAATTATACAAAATGTCATCTTGTAGCTATTAAAAAAATAAGTAAAATGATGCCAGTCCCATCTCTCAAACCTTCATGGTTTGAGAGATAATCTTAGCTAAAGTTCCCCCTCCCTCCCCTTTCTCATGCGCTTTAGCTGACAGAGGCAGATCCTGGTCCTGGGACAAGCCTGCGGCTCTTCAACAGAGCCGAAATAGCTCTATGTAAAATGAAATACTTCATTGGAACGGTCTACAAAGTATGATTGCAAACCAGGCACAGTTTGTAGACCGTTCCAATAAAGTATTTCTTTTTAAATGTCACTGTTTCGACTCTGCTGAAGAGCCTCCGCCAGCCATAAAGGTTTGAGAGATGGGACTGGCATTGTTTTATTTATTTTTTTTTAATAGCTACAAGATGAAATTTTGTATAATTGAGCCAATACTATTCCTTTAACACCCTCAATCTAGAGAGATCTCCAATGCATTGTGAAGCAATGTGGTAGTGACCTGTCTAGCATCCAAGGAGTTAAAAGTCACATTTAAATCAGTGTGAATTTTTCTAATTTTCACCTCTATAGTGCAGTTGGTTGCCCTAGGAACCCTCCATTTTTTTTCATCATACAGCTCTAAGTGGGGAATATATGAATGTGCAAAAGTATTGCAAACACACTTGCTGTGCCCAAGTCTGCAGAGCAATGCGTTGCGTACCCCTCTGGCACTCAAAAGGTTAATAGAGGCGCATTTATATCTCTGGGATAGTTCCGCTTTAACCTCTTTGCTGCCAGAGAGATATCCAACCTGTTGCTTCTCAGACCTCTCTAGCAGCCCAGAAGGTTAGTTTTATAAACAATGTGCGGATGTTTTGTCTCAGAATTGCTCCACTTTAGTACATATATGTATGTCCCTGATTGGCTGATCAGCTAAGAAAAATTGGGGCTATACTGGAGTAAACCAGCTGAACCATAGGGATCTTCACCTCATTTTGGAGCAATGTTCTGGAGAACTTTAACGTTCAAGGGGTTAAAAGCTTTGTGGACTCTGCAATGTGCTGTTTGGAAAAAACAAAACAGAGAAAACAAACAAACAAAAATACCCTCACAAAGTTTAAATCTCCCTGCAGTGCGAGTAGGCAGGAAAATCCCTACACTGTTTTTCTGTATTCCTCTAGTACATCAAGTTATACATTAATGCAGGAGTAGCCAACTCTGGCCCTCAACATTTGCCAACAGTGCAGGTGTTTAGGACATCCTTGATTGAGCAAAGGTGGGTCAATGAAAGTGACTGATACAAATTAGACCCCCCCCCCCATGTTCAAAACAAGGGATACCCTGAACCTGCACAGTTGGTAGCTCTTGAGGACCAAGAGTGGCTGCCTCTGCTTTATTATCTTTCTACATTAATTCCACAATTTATCTTTTGTCACTTTTGTAGATAAGCGGAGACCAGAGTTCATTCCTGAGGAGCAGCATCGGCAATACATTCAGACAATGCAAGATAGGCTATATCCAGATGTTCAGAAACACTTGGAGGATTTCAGGTAAACCTAAACTAGCCCTACTTCTTATTTCTGTGAAATGGTCCTTCTTAAAACCATAGCATTGATTCTCCACCCTGTACTCTTCAGGCAGAAGCGTAGCATGGGGTTGACCTTGGCAGAGAGTGAGCTGGCCAAACTGGATGCAGAGCGATTCAGAGACCGCAACACTTTGGAGAAAGAGCGAGCCTGTGCAGAACCTATCCTGCAAAAGATCGAGGAGGTCCTGTAAGTGACTATAGGCTCGAGCAAAAGAAGTTCTTTATTGCAGAATGGAAATGGAAGGGCTGTGTGCACAGCAGCAAAAGCGGATCAATTCTGGGGCAAAGCAACTACACCATAAAGAACAAATAAAAATTCTGATTCATTTAAATTGAACTTTTAACCCATTGTATGCTAAGTAGGTCTCCAGTGCTTGCTTCTTAATGACTTGGAGACATTTAGCAATGTAAGCATTAAAGGCTCCATTTGATGAAGATTTACCATATTTCCAAACCATCACCTCAAAAAAAAAAAAAAAAAAAAAAAAAAAAAAAAAAAAAAAAAAACAAATTTGCATGACCATAGCTTCCCAATAATTCACTCCACCAACAGCCCCAAACTAATAAACCAACATTTTCTGAAACCATTGTACTGATTGGACAACAATGAGCACAATGTCTAGGAAGTTTACTGTCAGTAGATAACTTAAATGAGACTAAAAGCTCTATAGATGAGTTATCCATTATAAATGATAATTTTAATGTGTGATCTGTGGTAGTCAATTTTCCTGAAAGCCGCTCCACTTTCGTGTGTACAGCACCTTGTATCAGCTTACACCCTACTTGCTGTGAAATGTTTCAACCTTATTGATACTAGTTTTGTTTTCAGTATCCATTTGTCTGTCCCAGGCTGTTTTGTATCATTTGTGTCATTTCTATGAATCACATTAATGGAATGTGGGGGGGTACTATGGTGTGATAAAAGTTAGACTTTCCATTTCATGTGTTGTTCAGTGTGATCGCTGCGCTAAATCAGGGTGATGCAATACGAGGCATTCCAACTGTTGTGGACTGCAGCTTCCATAATCTCTGGCTAGATGGTTGGAGTTATAGTCCACAATATTTGGAAGGCCTCAAGTTGCCCATCACTGCACTAACTGCTTTCCAGCCTGATAGATCTTTGCACATAGGTACCATAGAATAACATAGGAAATGGAAAGATGATCACACTGGAGAGTTTTTCACCTCAGTTCATCTGCTCCACCCCCAAGGAATTTGCGCTTTCTGTGAGAGCCTGACATTGATACCTACCTCTCACTTCTCCCTATTCGTGTTGAGAGGTAGGTAACCCTTCCTTTTGGAAGTTTGCATAATGACAAAAGTGGACGTGTTGTGGTGCAAACCAGGTGCAGCATGGGAAAAGCAAACATTCCTGTTTATTTCCATGCACCTTTTTTTTTATTTATTTATTTTTTTTATTAAATTTGCATTTTATTAAAGATTTTACAAATACAAGTGAAGACAAAATACAACATAGGGCAAAACACACAGTTGAATGTAACTTCAATGTAAAAATAACCAAGCCTGAACTACACTATATCTGCTACCGGGCACAACACAGAGTCCACCTAGGTTATTATAGGTACTATAGCACATGGGTGGACGAGCACACATAGGTAGTGGAGAAAAGAAAAGCTGATCAGAAAAGGAAAGAGAGGTATAAAGAGAAAAGGCTAGGAGAGAAAGGGAAGGGAGAGAGGAGGAGAAGAAAGAAAGAAAGAAAGAAAGAAAAAAAAAAAGGGGTGGGTGGGAGAAGGAGCCGCCTCAAAACTAAGCACCCACACTGAACAGAAACTCCCAGGCACACGACGGGTAAGCTCAGCACAATAGGAGCTCCCGACAAAAATCAGGGGGATAACATTATCTACCCAAAGAGCCTAAATACGTAGATAGGAGGATGAGGAATTATGCGAATAAGCAGTCAGCTTCTCCATCTTCAATAATTGCCAAATTCTGCCATCTAACTGTATCAAGCCCGGAGGTATCAATTTCCAGTGGTAAGCCACATGACAACGTACTGCAGCACAAATCCTGAAAACCAGCTGGTTCTCCATTGCCGACAAATCACATTCCCTGTAAGGTCTATTCAAGAGACATGTCCAAGGCTCAGGTACAAGCGTAGCACCAAGAGCCACACTTAAACACCGAAAGGCATGAGTAGGGCAAAGATACCAGCGACATAGTACTTTATAACTATTTTCCTTGATTAAAGTGCAGGGGGTCAATCTGGAGGTGTTCTCCGTAATGGTCAACCATTCCTCTTGATCTAACCTCTCTCCTAGGTCCAACTCCCAACAGCTGCGATAGGTCAGAGGCTGAGGAAATGAAACAGACAATAAATGTGATCTTAGAAAGAACTCCTTTACAGTGGGGCAAAGAGTTGCATAAAACCTCAAATGACGTACGCTGAGAGGAAGCGGAACTACCAAAATAGGATTTCCAAGCACATTTTAAAGGCTTTGGAACACCTTGTTATACTAACGCCCCACTTTCTTTAATATGGGAAGAAAAGTTCAAATTTGTGCCTTGCTCTTTGATTCAGTAGATAACATCTTCCATCCATCTTGCATGTCATGCCCATGTTTTTGATCTGAAACAGGTAGAGTGCATGAGTCTATTTAACCCTTTAAAGCCCGGCGAGGTGTGAAATGCATAACGAACCAAGGCCTTTCACACCCCTCTTGTCTGTAAAGGCTTAACATTACTATGGGCATCAGGCCAGCATTTGAGGTCTCCTGATCCTTTCTAGCACTTGTCGTGTGGTCACCTCCATGGTCATGGCATCCAGGGCTGACTAAAAATGTTATCTCTTGAACAAAGATACCATAGTAATGTAAACAAAGTGTTGAGAGGTGTTATTAGGAGGTCTTGCTTCTCCTTTGGCATTTTGGGACATTTATTTTCTCTATATGGTAATCTTGGTTTTCCCCAAAATTGCTCCGTTTTCAAGATGTGCATATGGCCCCTAGTCTCCAGACAAGCATAGCTTTGACCAAGTTACTATAGATTACAAATTTTAATCTGTCTTCCCTCTTTCTTTTTTTTATTTATTTAAAGGTTAACATCACAGCTGCCTGAGGATGAGAAGAGGTAAGATCTAGTCTTTCTGTACACTTGCTGAAAAGAATATAATTTGCTTGTTTCTCAGAAGCATGTCAGCAGAATTTAAAGGAGTAGCAAAGCTTTATTTATTTATTTTATTAAAAAAAAAAAAAAAAAAAAACTTTTCCTGCTGTGTTTAACAATGGAATTCTCAGTGCTGGCAGTTGTTCTGTTCAAACGTTATGAGCTTTCAAACAGTGAGGAAGTAAGGACGCTGTTACTGTCACATTCTATGGAAAACTGTACCCAGAGGTTCACTTCTTCCATAGACTGCAACAGAAAAACTACGCTACCAGAGAGCCCTTTAATATAAGAGAACCACCGTTAAAATATTTCCCTTACCCACTGTATAAGGTCTCTCTGAACTCTCATCAAACATATGGAGCTGGACTCCAGAGCATCATGCAGAAACAGGTCTCTGCTACCGGGTGATGCCAGAAGTAATTGGGCCAAAGAAATTTGTTTGATCGCAAAAATAAATTGATACCAAGCACTGGAACATAAGATGGCAAAGAATAAACTAATATCCAGTAGCATAGAACAAGCTTTCTAGCCCATTGCACTGTAGCATAATCATTGCTGCTGAACTATGTGCCCAGTATACAGACACATGCCACTACAATATGCAGATACAAACACCAAACTATGCTCTCATTATGCATAATAAAAATTAGAGCCAAAATCATATGTTTGAGCCAAATATTACATTGAGTACAGCTGATGGCAGACCTGTTGAACCTGCATAGACTGGTATTCAGCATAATTTATTATGGTTCTCAGTGTATAGCACAGCAGCCATAATCATTGTTACCGAAAGACACACTAGGGTCACAGGCACACGCCACCCCAATATACTGAATACAAACATTAATGTGTGCGCTCCTATTATTCGGGACCCAAGACCTATACTACAACGCACATTATTGCAAATGTCAGTTTATCACTTGCTTGAATATGTCAAGTAACTCCATGAATATTTATATAAAAATAAGTATAAACCAAAGGCTAAATACTACTGCTAAATACTGTAGTGCAGTTCTGATGCAAAGTGTAATGAATGGAACCAGAGGAGCAGAAGAATAATCCCTTGTAGCTCTATACATACAATTTAAAAAGTAGATTAATTCTGGGGCAAACTAACTATACTGTAAATGTATCTTCATCATTCCCAAGTAATATAACAGCACAGGGTTTTTTTTCTTTTGCTTCTGTTTCTCACAGTATTTTGACACAATGTGGGCCTCAGTGGAAGGAAGTGAGGATTCTTTTGAGAGAGGATTGTGCTGGGGGGAGGTATCTGCCAGCCCTCATATTTTTTTATAACCAAAAACTTTTGTGTATAATACGCACCCCCCCCCCCCCCACTTCACATAAGGTGAAGAGGAGTAAAATTGTGCGTATTATAGCTGCGATTTTACGGTAAATATTAGTTTATGCATTTGGGCTGCAGAAACGCATGCTAAATATACAGTAAATGGGAAACCACTTGGGGGTTTTCATTAGAGAATGATTTAGAGGTACTGATGGACAGTGTCTGTCAACCACTGCAAGAGCCAATAGGGTTCTAACTGAAAAAAAAAAATAAGGTATAGATGCGCAGTATGGGACTATAATTGTACCTCTATATAAATACTTTGTAATGCCTCATCTAGAATATGGAGTACAGTTTTGGGCAACACTTCTTGAAAGATACATAATTGAACTGGAAAAAAAGTGCAGAGACGGGCAGCAAAACTGACAAAGGGACTGAAGGATCTGAGTTATAAAGAGAGTTTAGCCAATCTAGGTTTTTTGTTTTTTTTTGTTTGTTTGGGTTTTTTTTCCTCCACATTGGAGAAGTGACATCTAAGATGTGATATGATTATCATGGACAAATCTATTTAATACAGATAACTGCTGAGCAAAAAAAATACAGATCAGCCATTAACTCTTTGAGTGCCAGAGGGGTACTGAAGGGTTAAGAGAGTCACTCTATATAAATCCTTAGTTATTCTTCATCTAGAATATAGAGTACAGACTGGGCACTAGTTCTTAAAAAGACATTATTGAACTGGGAAGAGTGCAGAGGCATTCAGCAAAACTGATATGCATTATAAAGAGAGAATAGCCAAACTGGGTTTTCTTACAGAAAATTATATGATTGGGTGATATAATTATCATGTACATATATATTTAAGGTCAGTTCAAAGAATGTGTAGTCAAAAGCTGAGGAAAATAAAATAAAAAAAATCCATTTAAAGTAAAGGCTCTTTTGATTAAAACTAACAAGAAAACAGTTTTGTTTTTTTTGCTTGTTTGTTTTTTTTTTTTTTTTGTTTTTTTTCTATGTTGGGATATGCATCTTTCCAGAATTGTTACCGTATAAACAAAAGTTTCAATTCGTTATTCTGTTGTATTCATGGTAGCGATGAGTCTCTGACAAACAATTCTCAATAGAATGCAATGGTAACATCTTACTTATTTTATTCGCTTACTGATAATTTGAGCAATTATAACTTTTGAATGAAATGGCTGACAGCAGTGGGCTTATCCTCATTTTTCTCATCAGGAAAAGCCCTATAATATTTAGATTTTTATATCTATCCTTCAAAGTAGAACTTTAAAAACCAAAACACTATTCTAAGAGAGGGCAGATTTTATTTGCAAAAATACTGTGATATCTGTAAAACCTGTTTTTGGGCTTAGAATGCCTGACCCCAGCAACACTTTGCAGAATTCATCAGCAAGTTCAGTTTGCCCAAGACTGTTCATATGCATGCAGCCTGGAGTTCAGTGCCTTTAGTAGGAGAAGGACTTGCTCATATGAATGGAATGTTCATAACTTGCACGCCTTTAATTCTGTGAACTGGAGACATGAGCTGGAGGTGTTTTGACCTTCAAATACAAATTTACGATGTATCATAGTGTCATCAGACGAACTGAAAAATGTGAAAGTTCTTACTTAATCAGGATTCTTAACCCCTTAAACACCCATGATGTGCCAGGACTGTCATGAGTGAACTTGCCATAAGGACCCATGATGGTCCTGGCACATCATGGAATTCAGAGCTGCCCGTGGCTTCACTCCGTTCGGGGAGCCCTGAATCGATTCCTAAAAAAATAAAAAAAAAGCCCCGTGGTCCTTAAGGGGTTAAAGAAGGAAACAGGCAGAATGAATTTAATAGCTTTACTGGCTTCCTCTACCATCCCTTGTCACATAATTCAGAGACAGGAAAGTTAAAAAAACCCAAAAAATAAAAAAAACCCTCTTAAAGCCATTTCCAATTAAGCACCAAGTGGGTAAAACTATTCCTTCCCCAATATAAAAAAGGCTGTCAGATATTTCCCAGAAACCACTTGTCATAATGCTCAATATTGTACCTGGTTAAAAAAGTATCCATTATTTTTATATAAACCATTTGAATGCCAGAGGGGTGTGCACCCTCTGGCACTCAGAGGCTTAAGGCAACTACCGTAGTATCCCGTGTGCAAAGAAGTCCCAGCTTTCTTTTAGTAAAAAGGCTTCTCCTATTGTCCTATTGGATGATCACTTTTTTTTATTTTTTGCTGAACTATTTGAGAAAATAGTTCCTCAGAGTTTTTTTGTATGGTACCCATTTGCCTCCCATCATTCTTTGGACCTGGTTCTTCTGGAAGAATGCAAGATGCCTCATAGAAGACGCATGTTTTAATCTGTATCCCTCTTCAGCTGAGGCTTTGACGTAGTAGACTACCACACCAGTAGTTGATCCCCCTATCTTACCTTGTCAAGAACAATGCTCTACCTCTGTCAGATTAAGTGGCTCTTAAACTCTCTCAGTGCCAGGAGTTTGGCCCATTTCTTGTACCCTGTGGGCCAGATGCATTTTCAGCATTTTTGCTATCCATTGTTTAGACTTCATTTCTGTTGGTAACTTTCTAGTTACATATGGAAAACTATCTTTTTGTAAGAACGAATCAAGATTTTGAATTGTTGCCTCAAATTAAGTATTGCATTGTACAGAACACAATGATGTCAAAATTGCAAGAAAGTGAAAGGGGGCGTGGCAGTTATTGATCTCCTAGACGATCGAGCTGAGAAATCTGTATTGAGCAACGCAGGCTGCTACACTCTTACCCCCAACTGGTAGCAATGAACAGGACTGGGGAAAGCCTTCTTATGTCACCAGTGATGTGAGGAGGCTGTCCGAGATCCCACCCTCTCCTACCTGGAAGTTCAGTTAGGAGTGAAGGGGGGAAAGATCTGCTGCTCTCCTGTGTTGAAACTATTGATCTTCCACAATCAGTTGGGAGATCAATAACTGGGGGGGGGGGGCACACCAGGAGAGGTCCTGATATCCCCCCAAACAAGGCTGAGCATTTTTATTCATTTATGTTTACTGCTCTCACTGTATGCCACTAAGTGCCACATTTAGACCCTACTATTTACTGGCTAGGCACATCAGTTACAGCTGTCCAAGCCTGTACACAGTGGTCTTTGCACTCAAGGGGTTAAGGATTAAGTAGATAAACCCTTGCAATCTTTATTGAAGACATATTTTGCAGCCACAGGTGCCATCCTGTGACTCATTTTTTGCTACTGCCTAGGTCTTTAGAGTTATGGCTATCTGGGGTGAACAGCTTTCAAATGTTAACTATGGGGACATTCTCAAAGAGTAACTGTTGGTACTACTTGCCAAAATTCTTGAGGCTAAAGCATATCTTACGGAAGAGGCATTTGATTCCTTCAGGTTCTCTGAAAAAGTCTCAACCTTGTCAGTGGCTGCGTGTCGCACTCTCTGTCTCAAGATTTGGCTGGTGACCAATCATCCAAAAAAAAAAAAAAAGTCCTTTGTGTCTCTTGCCTTTATTGACAGACAGCTTTTGGCTCTGACTTAGACAAGGTCATCCGTCATGCTAGTGGAAGAAGTTGTATGTTGTTTCCTCAGTCTATCCATAGAGCGCCTTTTTTTTTTTTTCTTTTCAGTAAAAGCTCTCATGGTTTTTCCTACGCCTGCCAATATGAGTTGTTTTGGGTTCAGACCCTTCAGGTTTTCCAAATGCTCCCTACCTTAAAACCCAAGCTGTCCCGGCAGGCAAGAAGATGCCTAAGACATTACTGGCAGGCTCCTGGTCTGCCTTCTTCTCTTTCAAGACACATAGGCGACTTCAGTGACAGTTCAGTGTGTTTTGCAGGTTATTTTGGAAGGGTACTGCATAGACTACAAATGTTTTCCTCCTAACCATTTCTTTTTGTCACAAGTTCCTCTGGATTCAGCTTCTGGGCTTCTCTTTCTCAACTTAGTATCTTTCCTGCTAGAAAAGAAGCTGTTCCCATTTAATCGCAGGAAGGCTTCACTGGGTTCTACTTAAACCTTACCGTCATTCCCAAAAATGACAGTGGTTTTCATGCTATTCTGGACTTAGTGTCTCAACCACTTTGTGTTGGCTCCATGGTTCAAAATGGAGTATCTGCAGTCTGTCATCGCAGCTATCTCTCTCAGGATGTCCTTTGCCTGCCTAATCCTGCAGTATGCTTGCCAACACGTTCCGATTCATCCAGATTATACATGATTTATGCACTGTGTATTCAGGGCAGCCACTTTCAGTTCACTGCCCTCCATTTTGGTCTAGCGTCCTCCCTGAGGATCTTAACAAAGGTCATGTCTGCTTTGGCAGCTCAAGGGATCTCCTTGATCCATTATCTAGATGGCTTCACTTTTAAAAAGTTGCATGGAAAATGTTGTGGGGCTAGCAGCCGCATTAACCATGTCACTGTGTTTAAAATGGCAACATGAGAATCTCGCCCTGCATAAAAGTGAGAAGTTCTCATGTCGCCTCTTTAAATGTCGCTACCTTTGTGCCCTCATTAACCGTGTACAACTCCCATCATACTTATCTTACCCCTTTATGGTGCCTTCTCTGCACTGTAAATGTAACCATGTAATGTCCTTTTATTTCTTAAGTGCAACATGTGTAACCATGTAATCTTGCACAGCTGTGTCACTGAAATGACTAGCAGAACACAGCAGAGAAGGCACCATACTTGACTTTTCATTTCAGTAAAAGTTAATTTTCACTTTGTTCCACTTAATGTCCAGCATTGCAGAATATGTTGCGCTTAAGAAATAAAAGGACATTACATGGTTACATTTACAGCGCAGAGAAGGCACCATAAGGAAGCAAGGTAAGGATGATGGGAGTTGTATGAGGCAACATGAGATCCTTGCGCTTTTGTGCAGGGAGAGATTCTCATGTCGCCATTTTAAACACAGCAACATGGTTAATGCGATTTTTTTTTTTTTTTTTTTTTTATTATAAAGGATTCCATCTAGATCAGTGGTTCTCAACTCCTGTCCTCGGGACCCACTAACAGGCCAGGATTTGATGATTTCCTTGTTAGAGCATAGGTGAGTTAATCAATGTGAATGAGCCTCTGATCACCACACCTGAGCTCCAGCAGAGAAATCTCTAAGTCCTGGCCTGTTAGTGGGTCCTGAGGGAAGGAGTTGAGAACCACTAATCAAGATGACATTTTACTTGAGGCTCCTTCACAGGCATAGCCGTGCTTGCAGATTCAGGAGTCTGTGTCTGTTCTGGTGCATCATGGTTGGGTGCTCCACTTCAAGAAATCCTCTCTTGTTCTCCCCCAGGTCCTTAAATTGCTAGGTATGAAGTTCAAAAAATTCCAAGGGAAATCCAGCCCTTGTCCCTTCAGGTGTCTTAAGCCAGGGATCTACAGATTTCTAGTCACCGTGGCGACTAGAAATTATCTGGTGCCCAGTAAGCTTGCTCTGTATATAGGGAAGAAGTCTCTGTACACTGCAGGGCAAGATTTATCATTTCTAATGCCTTATAGCTCTCACGAGCATTTGAGTGATCCTGTATATAACAAAATGCACATTGTGCAGGATCTCTTGATACTGCAATATGTTCGGTTCACAAAAAAATAAAATAAAATCAGACCCTTTGGGTGGGACAGCTTGGCAGTCAACACCAGGGGGCCATCAGGAGGGTTATTGATGCTCCCCCACAAGGTCTAATTTTACAGAAGTTACAAAAAAAAAACCCCAAAATTGGAATAAATAAAATGAAAAAAAAAAAAAAAAATCACAAACCCCCACTCCCCCCAGCCAGTCCTCATGGCAGCCATATGCTGTCTGACACCCCTCCCTCCCCTACTATCCTTCATCCCTTGCCCACAGGTAGCACAAATCACCACAAACACTGTCTGCCCATCACAAAGTCTTGTTACCCTACTCAGTGGTAGCCACAGATCCTCACATATACTTCCTGACCCCCTAGCCTGGCTCCACTGCCCCTGGTAGCCATAGATGGCCCATATACACTGTCTGATTCCCCGCCCCCTCAGCCTGGTTCCACTGGTAGTCACAGAACCCCACATACACTGACACCTATCCTGGCTGCATTGCCCCTGGTAGCCACAGATTCCCCATATACACTGTCTGACCCCAAGCCTGGTTCCAGTTGCATCCATGGTAGGATAGAGCGTATGACCGCTTGTGCCACAGATGGCTGCAATAGCTGCTAGTTTTAACCCATTCTCTGGCGCTTGAGCTTATGTCCTGCTGTTTTAATTATATCTTGAGAGTCTTGAGGGGGCTCCTAGAAATCCTCACAATATTTATTTATTTATTATTTACAACTTACATTTTATTTCAAAACTTAGATTTTATTAAATTGCACCTTTAAGAACAGGAACCCACATCATGGCCATCTATACTACATAGGTTATTGTGGGAGTAACTTCTCAGATCACTCTCTGTCTCCTGATCTAATCTGTGATTGTCCACAAAGCGTGCCGTGACCCAGGGCTAGGGAGCCACGTATTACTAGGCCTAGCAAGTAATGGGGAGCACTACAATACCCATAATCCCTTAATCTTTATTTAACCTAAGCAGAAGCAGACTCTCTTGCTCTCTTCTACCGTTTAACCCTTTGCATAGCAGATAAGTAGTTTTAGGATCTTTCTTGGGGCTTTTATTTAAACTGGGGATACTTTTTAACTAGTTGTGTGAGCCTAAGGGGCATATGGGGAAATCCAAAAAAAAAAAAAGTATTTAGGGGCTTCTCTTACCCACTGTTCCTCATGCCATGCTGAGCTTCCATGGGAATATTCTATGCCCCTCATGTACTGTGGCTCCTACCACTCCACCGGGGCCATCCAGCACTGACCAAGAGTCTGCTTGGGTTAAAACCCTGATGACCTCAGTGGCAGCCATCCAATCTTCCATTTAGGGGGTTGTCCATTCCCGGAACCCTTACCTCACTGTTGACAGGCTCATTAGAGCAGTGTTGGAGACCCTCTAGGTCTCTGAGGCCTCTGATGGGGATCTACTCTTCCAAATATGTTCAAGAGGTATAAGAAAGACTTCCCTGTCTTTTCCACCAATAATCTCTTTGATCAGATTCTCCTGATCAGAAACGTTTCCTTAATAAAAATGTGTCTAAGTTTTATACCCTTTCATGGATGAGAAGCTAGCTCAGTGAGCTTCACCACCAGCAGTTTAATACCCCCCCCCCCACACACACACACACACACCCACACCCACACACACACACACCCACACACACACACCCACACCTATTTCATGTCTGGCTAAAATTTG
Source organism: Rhinophrynus dorsalis (assembly GCA_037306005.1). Taxonomy (NCBI): domain Eukaryota; kingdom Metazoa; phylum Chordata; class Amphibia; order Anura; family Rhinophrynidae; genus Rhinophrynus; species Rhinophrynus dorsalis. The sequence goes on along the minus strand of CM074724.1, from coordinate 247,393,345 downwards.
AAGCCTATTTTTGCCTCCACTTGGGTCAACAGAGCCATTGCTGTGTGGGGAGAGCAGCTTTCTGAAGTAATTTGTTTTGGTACTCCCAGAGAGGATCTTCTTACCATGCTAGCTAATTTCATGACAGCTAATGTCAATATTACTGAAGGCCTTTTTGATGAGTCTACAATCTCGGGCAAATCCTGAGCCTTCTTTGCTGCTGCATGTTGCAGCTTTTGGCTCAACGCCCAAACTTTATCCTAAAATAAACAGGATTTGTTTCTAAACAAAGTGCCTAAGTCCCCTAGTATAAAACGTCATAGACTATGGAGATGTACTGTATGCTTCTGCCCCACAAATCCATGTTTGTAAATTTGACACTGTATAATTCATTAAGCTGCTTTGTCCTCCAATATAATTACACTGCCTGTCATTGTCATAAGCTTAAAGAGATAGTAATGTCATAATATAAACATACATGGTATTGTTCAATTTACTTTTGAATAATGCATAGTATCTTTCCTACTGCATCTACCTTTGTATTCTTCTTGAAAATAAAGTTAAAAGTTTCCCTCCCTCCCCTTTCCATCACATTATGCAGATTTCACTGAGATCCGAAAGCTGGTCTGGACAGATTGAAACGAGGAACAATATTGTGTCCAGATAAGGAAAACCATGACCCCCCTCAGCAAGGGGAACAGGGTTTTCCTTACACTGATACAAACAATATTGTCCCTCATTGCAATCCATAAGATCAAGCGACTGGCTTTTGGGTCTTAGTGAAATGTGAATGACGTGATGGAAAGGGTGGTAGGGGGAAATTTTAACTCTGTTTTCAAAAAGAATACAAATATACAGGAAGTACGGAAGATACACTGCATTATATAAAAGTAAATTGAACAATCCCATGTATGTTTATATTATGATATTACTATCTCTTTAAAGAACTGAAGTGGCTCGCACACAGATCTAGACGTACCCTTCACCTTTCTTGAATAGTTTATAGCCGCTTCTCTAGAAAGCTACCAGACTTACCTGTGCAACATGCTTACTTCAGCTTTTCATACTAACTATAGCCTCCATTTCAATTCTAACAACTCATTGATATCCCACATTACAAAAAAGAAGGTAGTCGGTCTGCCTTCTGCATCAGAGTTCTGAAATCCTGGAATAACATACCCCAAAAAATCGAATCTTTTCCCAGTCTAAAATCCCTAAAAATAACTGCTGCTTTGTATCTAAAACAATTTCTAACTGTATATAATTTTTTTCATGTGTATATATTTTTTGTAACTTTGTATTGTAAAAGCTCTCCAGGACACTAAAAAGGAAAAAACATTAAAAAAAGAAAAAGTTATATCTGCTAATTTCTATATATATGGTTACCCTTAAGGCTTGTCTGATATCTCGGGGTAAACATGTTTACAAACTAAAAATGGACAGAGCCCATAAAACATGTTGATAATACACAATATATACTAGCAACATCAAAATGTTTGAGAACTAAGATGGATGTTCCTGAGTATGTCATTACACTTTAGCATGTAGATTGTACTAGAGACCATTTTCTTTTAATAATAATGAATTACACTGTTTCCTTGTAGCAACACAATACAGTATGTGATCTTAACCTATATGAAACATCTTGGTGTGAAGGTTAAAGAGCCGCGAAGCCTGGAACAAAAGCGGGGGCGCATTGGATTCCTGCCCAAAATCAAGGTATAAACAAGCTATTTCTTGAATGCATGCAAGTATACTGTTTAAGCAAACTGTATTCATTTCTATGTATTTCAGTGGTTTTAAGCTGGGATTCAAATTAGTATGTAATAAAGAAGTCACAAGAGTGATATAAAGGTGATAGCTTTTAATTGTTTAACCCCTTAAGGAACGGCCGCCCGCGCACGCACGCGGTGGTCACTTAAGGACCAGGGACCTTTTCTTTTTCTCGAATCCGTTTCCGGACTCCCCGAACTGTGTGCAGCCGTGCGGGAGCCCGGAATTCCATGGGTCCTTAAGGGGTTAATGAGAAAATAGAAAGTGCAGGCTATCTCAATGGTCCTTTCTTCAGATATGAGTCCCATTTCTGTAGAATGGTGCTTACTGTACTGAAAGCTTGCACTTTCTGTGTTCTCAGTTAGCCATTAAAATGTGATATCTTTAAATAACTCTTGTGAGCTTTTTATGTGGTGTTAAAAGCACTATTTAAATCACTGTCCATTTTCATTTCATTCCTTTGGTACCACTGTTTTACCCCAGAAATGCTCGTTTTTTTTTTTTTTTTTTATTTTTTTTTTTTGTTTTTGTTTTTTTTTTTAAACGTCCTATGTAGAACACAGGAACCATGTGGTAAAGTATCCTCGTGCAGGAGGGCAGTGCAGGGCACTTGCTTCAAAAGGATTTCAGTGTCTGAGACTCCTTCCTTGCTTCACTTTACCCCAAACCATGTCTTATATTTTTAAGTACTTTGCTACTAGCCAGACCTGAAAAGGTACTCGCTACTGCAAGCCAAAACATACCCACCAGGGCTGAATTTCTACTCACCAGGGCTAAATTTTCACTCGCCATTGACTAGTGGTGAGTGGAAATTTTGAGCCCTGCCCCAGACAATCTAATCCAATTTTAAAAGTGACCTTCGAGAAGTATGCTTGGTCAGATATTCTGTCTTCGTTTGCCCTCTTTCTTGTTTTTCTTTAGGATGGGGCTGTCTAACATCCCAATAGCTTGACTTCTATCTATGGCCTCCAAGGTTAGTTTATACCAAAGAACAGACTTAGAGACCTGGATCTGTTAGACGATGGCTTGCATTATCAGCTGTCTCCTCTAAGTTAGTGCTTAGCTGTCTGATCAGACATTTGTATGGTAACTAAGAGCCTGAAAACTGAAGAGAGCAAGCTTTTCTGCATTCAGATTGCCCAGGTCCTGCGAGTATGCCCGTTTGTTTGGCAGCCACGTTACCATTATCTGTGGTACTTTGGCTGGACTTGTATATTTCTATACATCTGTCTGTCTCACTATCTTCCTCCTTTATTAGAGGGAGATTTTCATTAGTTTTATTTATTTTTTTTATTTGGTTCATTTTACATCATTTGAACAAATGTTCATTCACTTTTTCATTTTATTTCATTTAATCCTATTCTATCTTTTAACTTGTGTTAAATTCACCTTTGGTTTTTGGGGGTTGCGGTGCCTTTAATTACCTCTGTTAGTTCTCTCCCTTCCTCCTCTTTAGGTGGAATCCCTTCATTGAGCTTCCTTTGAGTTGAATTGCCTAGTTCACAGGTGCTGTGCAGACCTTTCTTTCCCTGTGGAGGTTGACTTTATGACAAGTCTGTTGCTTATGGCTGATTCTGAGATTCTGCCCTTTCCTTATGATGGGATCCTGAAGACAGAATATAGATGAATAACCCCTTGAGGGCCTTGGTCCTCTGTATTTCCCATTCTGAGCGATCTTAAACACTTCTTGTACATATACTGTGAATACGTACTCATGATACTAATTTTTCTTCATGTGGGTATGAAATAGAGATGGCTACTGTCGTTGTATGATAGTTGATCTTTTCACTGCTGTTCTGATTATGGCAGTGGTGTTGGGTGCTTTGGGGGGCATATTTCTTCTCCCCCACTACTAGAACATTTGTTGTTTGTTTGTTTTTTTCACTCCCTCAGATGTTCCCTGGGGGTTTGGGGTCTTTTCCTTTTATATTTTAATATTGGATTGATTTCTGTCTAGTGACTCCTTTTAAGCACTGTAGCTCATCCACGACCATCTTTTTACTGGATAAATTTATTTGGGCCATATCTCTGCAACCGTTTAACCTTGCGACATCAGACTCATTTTACTTGTCTGCCCTTGCTCTATCATCCATTTAATGTTTCTAGTTTGTTGGGGGGCTCAGGGGGCTTCAGGCACTGTTTGGGATACTTTTCTGGGAAAACTACATTTCCCATGAGCGTTTGCTTCGCGCTCTCATTCCTGATTGGCTCCCGCTGCTGCAGCCATTTTGTGCTCTTTCCAGAACGAGTATCCTACGCAGGGCTTGGACTTTCCTTCTCTCCTCTGCTGATCAACCCTTCGCCTGCCAGATAAGTCTATTTTAGCAATTTATGGGGTGAAACTTTAATCATACACACTGTATTTGGGTGATTTCTAATACAGTAAGGTTATTGACACTGTGAGAATGTCTATACCATTGGAGCTTGGGGCCAGACATAAGACTAAGGATGCTGGGGTCTCTGTATCTCCTATTGCACATTGCTTTTCCTGTCATTCAAGGTTACCTAGAGAATTCTTAGGTCCTTTATGCCCAGCATGTTCTGATGTCCCTGAGAGTCTCCCAGGGATCTCCAGCCACGCATTAGAGCAAGTTTTTGTACAAGAGTTCAAGGCTGCTACTAGGGACCTTAGGTCCACTTTGCAACTCTTTCCATCCCTGTTACAGGGGGGTCTTTCATTCTTGGCAGACCCCCTCCTTCGTCAAGTCTTCCCTGCCAAAGCCTCAGGGTGTATCTGACCTGTCAGATTCCTCTGAGGATGAACTGTTTGTGGATTCAGATGTTGAGGAATGTTCTGTGGTGGGCTTCTCTCAGTTTTTTGGGGACCCTTTTGAGGCTGATCCTGAACCCTCCACTGAGGGTCTGATCAGGGCTGTTTTAAATACCCTAAACATTCCCTTAGTGCAGGAGGTTCCTTCTGACCCTTCTGATTTCTTTCAGGAGCCTAAAAAGCCTATCGCTTGCTTTCCACCTATCCCCACTCTTGACCGCCTTGTGTCCGAAGAGTGGAAGTCTCCGGACAGGAAACCTTCTTTCTCCAAGAAATTTGCTAAGCTTTATCCCTTTTCTGAGGCTGCACTTGCTCAGTGGGTTCATCCTCCTAAAGTGGATTCTCCTATCTCCAGGCTATCCATGTCTACTGCTTTGCCAGTGTCTGATGCATCTGCTCTAAAGGACTGGACTAACAAGAAACTTGAGGTCTCCCTCAAGTCCATGTTTGCCACTTCTGGTTCTGCCATGCGTCCAGCATTCGCAGCAGCATGGGTGAACCGGGCCATTGAGGTCTGGACTGAACAGCTCACTCTTGCTGTCCACCAGGGTACTTCTACTTTGGATAAGTTGTGCCTCCTTGCCAACATTTCTGGGGCATAGCACTATGTTTCTGTTGCCCTATTTGATGCCATCCATTTGGTGGCTAGGGTTTCCAACATGCCTGTGGTTGCCAGATGGGCTCTTTGGCTCAAGATCTGGTCTGCTGATACTGTTTCTAAGAAAGCATTGCTCTCCTTGCCTTTTCAAGACACTTCTTTGTTTGGGCCAAATCTCAAGCATCTGATCAGTGAGGCTACAGGGGTAAGAATACACTTCTACCCTTAGTTCCTAGGAAGAAAACACCGCTTAAGCGTAACCGATATTTTCGTTCCTTTCAGAATGAGACACGTCCGGTGAACCAGACGGTTCCCTCAGCTCCGTGTACATCCTCCAAGATCAAACAGCAATGGCAGCCCAAGGTCTCCTCAAGCCCAAAGCTTCCAAGCCTTCTTTGGCATGACTCGCCGAACCCGAGTCCACACTCTGCTGTGGGTGGTCATCTGCGTCACTATCACAGCATTTGGGAGGATTCAGTGACGGACTCATGGGTTTTGCAGGTAGTGATGGAAGGGTACAGGATTCCTTTCGTCTCTCTTCCTCCCTTTCACTTTCTTCCTCCCTTTCACTTTCTTCCTCCCTTTCAATTTCTTCCTTCTCAAACGCCTCAGGGCGCAGAGAAACGCCATCTGTTCGGCGCTGTTCAGGCTCTTCTGGACAAGGATGTTCTAGAACCGGTTCCAGTTCAGGACAGAGTTATGGGTTTTTACTCAAACCTCTTTGTGGTCTCCAAGAAGGATAGTGGTTGTCGTCCCATTTTGGATTTAAAGGATCTCAATTACTTTGTGACCCAGACTCATCACCAGGTATCACTGCGAACGGTGATTGCTGTCATGTCACCGGGGGAATTCCTTGCATCTCTGGATCTTCAGGATGCATGCTTACATATTGCCATTCATCCAGAGAGTCGGCAGTACCTCCGGTTTGCCTGTGGCCGGGGACATTTTCAGTTCTTCCATTTGGTCTGACGCCAGCTACTCAGGTCTTCAACCGTGTCCTGGGAGCCTTAGTGTCCGTCCTCCACCGAGACGGCATCAGAGTTACTCCATACATGGACGACCTGCTTCTGAAAGCCCCTTATGTGGAACTTCTTCATCAGCAGGTTCAGCAATGCATTCATGCTCTCACCCATCACAGGTGGATCATCAACTTGGACAAATCAGATCTTGTCCCATCCCAGAGTCTGGTATTCCTGGACCTCCTTTTCGATACCCAGAAGAACATGGTGTTTCTCACGGATTAGATGGCTCACTAGATTGCCCAGAGGGTTTCTGCGATACTGGCTCAAGATCCAGTTCCAACCAAGAAGCTGTCATCGCTCCTGGGGAAATTCATTTCCACCATATAGGCGGTACCGTTTGCCATGGTGCACACCAGGGAACTCCAGCGGTTTGTGATCCAGGTGTGCAGGGGTCAGCTGGACCTTCTGAAGACGTTGGTGTCACTTCCTCTTCATGTGGAACTGAGTTTGTCCTGGTGGCTCGACCTCTCCAGTCTTCTGAAGGGCAAGTCCTTCCTAGTTCCCTTTTGGACCACGGTGACGACGGATGCCAGCCTTTCCGGATGGGGAGCGGTCCTGGGTCGCCTGAGTGCACAGGGTTGGTGGTCTCCGGAAGAATCTCTCCTTCCCATCAACATATTGGAGCTTCAGGCGATATTTCATGCCCTTTGTCATTGGATATCTCAGGTGGAAGACTGTCCAGTCTGGGTAGAGTCTGACAACGCCACAGCAGTGGCTTACCTCAACAAGCAGGGAGGAACAAGAAGTATTGCCGCTTGGTTAGAGGTCAAGGCTATTTTGTCCTGGGCAGAAAAACACGTTCCTGCCATATCCGCAGTGCACATTGTTGGAGTAGACAACGTCATGGCAGACTTCCTCAGTCGACACACAGTGGACAGAGGAGAGTGAGAGCTGCACCCAGAGGTGTTCACCCTCATTGTTCAGAAATGGGGTCTTCCTTACATCGACCTGATGAAGACAAGACACAACAGGAAGGTTCCATGGTTTTGCTCTCGATGGAGGGACCCTCTAGCTCTGGCGGTGGATGCAATGGCCATTCCTTGGTTATTCCCTCTGGCCTATATCCTTCCTCCCCTCCCCATGTTGCACAGGGTGTTATGGAAATTACGACTGGAGCGTTGTCCAGTCATTCTGATTGCTCCGTACTGGCCTCGCCAGGCTTGTTTTCTGGAGCTCCTGGATCTGTCAGTGGCAGAGCCATTCCAGCTCCCTTGCTGTCCGGATCTTCTACAGGGTTACCTGTGGAAGGAGGATGTTCATCGTCTAGCGGTGACAGCTTGGAAATTGAATCCTCAATATTGAGGAAGAAAGGGATTTCTTCTGGTGTGGTGGCTACTATGCTCAGTGCCCGCAAACCTGTTTCTTCCAAGATCTATCATCATGTCTAGTCAACCTTTCTATCTTGGTGTGCTGACAGGGACCTGTCTCAGGGATTTGATCTGCCTATGGTCCTGGCCTTTTTGCAGAACAGTGTGGATAAGGGCCTCAGTTTGAGTGCCCTTAATGTTCAGATGTCTGCTGTCTGTTTTCTTTCAGAGGCGCATTGCCATCCTTACTGTTTTTTACTGTTTTTGTTTAATGCTTGGCTAAAATTATGTGACAACTTTTCCCCATAATCATTGTAGCCTAAACATATTTCATCATGAAATTGCGACTTTAAATTATAATCATAGAGTTTATTTGCGATTTGGGGAAAAAATGTCTGCAAATGTATTCAAATAGTTTATTTATTAGGGACACGTTTTATTTAGCTTAATCTTTCTCTTTATCCTGTTGGCTCCGTACTCTGTTTACAATACAAACCTGTGGTCCTTAAAGGGATTGTAATATCCCCAAAAAAGTATCTTCTAAATGGTAGCTGCGATAAAAATTTTTTTAATGAGCTCAATCCTTTCTCTCAAACCGTTATGGTTTGAGAGATGTAAGAAAATAAAGACCTCTGCTCCCTCCCCCTTCTCATGCGTCCGCTGTACAGTGGACGTCATGAGATCCTGCTTCCGGGACCAGGCGGTGGCTTTTCAGAAGCGCTGTCATCGAAATATCAAAGTATAATTACTTTATCGGAATGGTCTGCAACGTGTGCTTGCAAGCCAGAACACATTGTAGACCATACCGATTAAGTAATTATAGTTGGATATCCCGGTGACAGAGCTCCTGAGGAGCCGCCTACAGTCGGGCGACCGGATTCTGCCTCTGACAGCATTACAGCTCATCTGGCAGAAAGGGGAGGGAACGGAGGACTTTATTTTCTTATATCTCTCAAACCATAACTGTTTGAGAGAGAGGATTAAGCGCATTAAGTGTTTTTTTTTTATTGCAGCTACCATTTACAGGATACGTTTTGTGGGACTTTACTATCCCTTTAAAGGGAAACTATCATCCATGTAAAAGTTTTGCTCATAATTATCTTCATATAGCGATAACAGTATTAGTGGTCTTAATTCCTTATAAAATGCGTGCTATGGCTAAATTTTAAGTTTTAGAAATGATCCAGGGCCTTACTTCTGGACAGACTGTGGTTACAGCTCTGCACCGCAGTCTATCAATCTTCATCTGCTGCCCTCCTTTCCCCATGTAGCGCATCATTCCAATTATATATTTTTGTTCTCGTACCCTTTATCAAATTGACAACCTATAAAAAATTTGGTGTGCCACTAGAATGTCAGACTGCATGCTAGGGGTTCCTTGAGCCAAATAAAATTTGAGAACCACTGAGCTCATAGTACAAGGGACCAATCTTGTACAGTTCATGTAAAGTTCCACTTTTAGGATTATTTAGAAAAAGAAAGTTGGGGTGGGGTGATAGTTTTATGATGATGATTCAGGGAGAAATTCATTTGCCTTTTTTAACCTGGATGTTTTTTGTCTTTTGATTAATGCCTTGCGGAAAATTCCAAATGGCTTCAGTGGGGTTTGTTTACTACCTATCTCTGGATTATCTAAAGCGATCTGACCAAAAGTATTCTAAGTGGGTCATCTTTTTTCAATTTCATTAGCTATGTAACTAACCATTATAACCTGTTCTTGGCAGTTATACATTCTTGACTGAAAGAATGTAAAGGGTAAGTTGGAGACAAGTGAATTTGATCTCCATCAAATTTTGTTTTAAGTACCAAAGTGACAGGCAAAATAAACTCTTCAGCCAACTAATAACTATTCTCTTGCTGGTTTTAGCAAAGCATGAAGAAAGATAAGGAAGGGGATGAAAAGGGGAAGCGCAGAGGATTTCCCAGCATCCTTGGACCTCAAAGGAAACCCAGTCGGCAAGATAGCAATGCAAGTATGTATCAGTAACGTTTCCACACCTAAGTCATTATAGACATGTACAAACTTTAATCTATGTATCAAACAGAACCCCTTATACGCTAAGAATTACTCCAATGCATTCCTTTTACTAAAGGCTTACATGCTATGTGATAAGGGTAATAGTTTTATGTTTTTATTATAGGATACCCTTGCATGACAAGGTTGTCCTAGCAGTATGATGTTTCACATACAAGGGGTTCTGTTCTAATATACATATTTGTTTTTCGCTTTATCAATAATAATTGTTTCACACACAATGCCTGGAACTTCATTTTGGGTTAATATCCTCATTTTCAACTAGAGGATTTCTATCGCGTAAACATTCTGGTGCTCAAGGCAACACTCTCAATAAAATATCAGGCCTTGGTTCCGGAAGAGGTTATTGCAGTTTTTTCCATAAATCAGCATTCTCGAAAAAGGTGTAAAAATGACCAGTACAAAATATACTGAATTTGTTTGATTTGCAAGTCCTAGGAGTGCTGATTTATGGGCAAAAATAAATTGTAAATTTGCTAATGTAAATGTGTGCAAAATGTTAAATGTATTTAAATAAAAAGGGTGGGATTATTAGTCTGGTAAAGCTGAAAGGGGGCATTGTTTCACAAAGTTAAGAAACCTCTAAGGTATGTTATGACTTCTTTTGGAAGCTCATCTAAGTTGGAGAGTGACAGGATTGATACTTGCATTATATGCTAAAGTAGACAGGGCTCCAGGCCCTTCTAAATCTAGAGGGTGACTGGAGTCCTAATCCCATCTAAAGCCGGACAGGAGTCATAAGCCCACCTAAAGATAGAGGGTGACGGGGGCCATAAGCCCACCTAAAGCTAGAGGGTGACGGGTGACATAAGCTCACCTAAAGCAGTTCACTGTTAAATGGTCACATTTTAAATATCCCACGGCTGCACTCCACATTAAATGTTACCTGGATTAAAACTGCAACATTCTCATGTTGCCTCATTAAATGCCTCATTACTTATACTGCCCGTCTTTGCCCACATATCTCTTTGGTGTGTGGAAGCGGAGCCCAGGAGAGACAGCTCTGTACCTCTCTGTGCACTGAGACACCCCGCTCCCTGTTGGCCAGGACAGCAGCCCTCACTCTGGTTCATGTGTCACTGACAACTCGTGTCTCACTCACCAGCCCTGTTTCAGAACACACAGAAGAGAGACAGGCAATAAGAGTGCACAGAGACCATCAGCAAGGAGAAACAGATAAACAGTAAGTATGCACAGCTGGTTGTCTGCCATTTGAAGCGGAAAGCCTTTTCCGGGCCCCTATTAGACAATGAGACAGATCAGCCAGTACTCTCCTCCAGTTACACAATTCACCACCGTTAGTTTCTCTACATTAGTATGCACTGAGATGATCTTTCTGCCTTACTGTATTCCACTGTTATGTTCACAATGCTGCCCACTCTCTGCACTGGGCACGTCACTCAAGTAAAATCAGGTATGCAGCATTTAATGAGGCGACATGAGAATATGCAGTGCGAGATTCTCATGTGGCCTTTTTAATCCAGGTGAAATGTTTAATGAGGTGTGCAACCATGCAATATTTAAAATGTGACCATTTAAAAGAATACCCCTAGCCCACCTAAAGCTAGAAGGTGACATAAGCCCTCCTAAAGCTAGAGGGTGACATTATCCATAATCCCTTCTAAAAGTGGAGGGTGATAGGAACCATAATCCCATCAAAAGCTAAAAGGCGATTGTGGCCATAAGCCCATCTGAAGCCAGATGTGGACGGGACCCAGAAGCCCATCTAAAGCTAGACAGGGACGGGTTCCAGAAGCACATCTAAAGCTAGAAGGCAATGGTGGCCAGAAGCCCATCTAAAGCTAGAGGTTGACAAGGGTCAGAAGTCCATCTAAAGCTTGAGCGGGAACAAGTTCCAGAAGCCTGTCTAAAGGTAGACAGGGGCAGGGGCCACAAGCCCGTCTTTAGTAGATTGGGGGGTGGGGGGCAAGCCCATCTGAAGCTAGAGGGGGAAGGTACGGGGAAGGTACAAGATGCCCATCTGAAGCTAGAGAGGGATGGTAGCCAGAAGCCCATCTGAAGCTAGAGAGGGGCAACGCCAGAAGCCCATCTGAAGCTAGAGGGGGCCAGGAGCTAGAAGCCCGTCTGAAGCTAGAGAGTTCCGGGTGCCAGAAACCCATCTGAAACTAGATAGGGCCGGGTGCCAGAAGCCCATCTGAGACTAGAGAGTGATGGGCGCCAGAAGCCTATCTGAAGCTAGTGATGGGGGCCAGATTTCTAGTTAAAAATACAGGATGTATCCCTAATTATGAATCACGTTAGGAAACCGAACCAGGATGTAATCATGTAGGAAACTCATTTGTCAGAGGGAAAAACATTATCACTTGGGAGGCTACAGTCTCACTACCATTCCACATACTCGACATATGCTAGAACAGTGTCCCTGTTGGTGGCTAAACGGACCGTATTCTAATTTATAGCTCTTAAAACTGACCCGAAGGGCCTGTATGTGTTTTTAACTTGTAAACTACATGGAGCTCTGTTTGTCCTGATCTGTATTTACATTCCACCTCCTTTTGATGCCATGGTGTTGCGGGGAGGCCTTGGCCTATATCTTAGACAAGACTACCTATCACATAATTTGTATGGGTGACTTTAATATGGTAATGGATGATGTGCTTGATAGACAAAGTGCTGCAACTAAGGATAGTCCTACACATATTTGGCAATTCACGGCACTGATTGAGGATATGTCATTACTTGATGCCTGGCGGTTGTTGCACCCAGATGAGAGAGGGGTATCCTGTCATTCTTCTACACACAGAGCACTCGCTAGACTAGATTATGTGTTTGTTTCCAGATCAGTATGGTCCAAGAATGTAAGTTCCTTCCTAGGGTAGCATTGGATCATTCCCCCCTGATATTGACCTGTTTGGTGGGTGAACGCGTGGGTCAGAGGGAGTGGAAATTTAACACCTTTCTGGCTGACTATAGATTGCATTTCTGACTCACATCATACCACTCTACAATCCTATTTTGATATAAATGTGGACTCTGTGCCTCAGGATGGGATGGGATGCGGCCAAAGCTGTGGCTAGGGGGTCCTTTATAGCTGACATTTCCTGAAGCAGAACAGGCTGAAAGGCAGTATGTAATGCAGGGTGACGCTGAATCTTATGCTAAATTTGTGTCTACTTCATCTAACCTTTTGATCAGAGTAGCTGAGCTTAATGCTGATCACATTTTCTTTAAGAAGCATAACATTTTTGAAAACCGAGATAAAGCAGGCAAATTAATGGCCCTGCTGGTCAGGAGTAATAGGAGCCCTTCACATATCTGCTGTGTTTGATGAGCAGGGCGCTCTGGTGCTGAACCCTACCTGCATCCTTGACTGATTTGCTGCCTTTTATAGGCATCTGTACCAATCTAGAGATAGTTGGTCTGATGACCAAGTTGTTGACTATCTTGACAGCTGTGACCTTCCTACCCTGACGGTGGACAACAGACTGATGCTAGATTCCCTTATTCTACTGCGGGAGGTGGTGGAGGCCATTAAGACCTTGCCTCCTGGTAAGTCTCCGGTCAGGGATGGGCTTCCGGCAGAATGGTATCAGTCATTTGTTGACCCAGGCTTACGTAACACTTTTTAAGAGGCATTGGATAGGGGGGCCCTCCCGGGCTTTCTTACGGAGGCATCCATTGTTGTCCTGCCCAAGCCAGGAAAGGATCCAAGGTACTGTGAATCATATAGACCTCTCTCTCTCTCTCTCATCTATGGATGTTAAGACCTTGGCAAAAATTTTGTTCAAACGACTGAACCTGGTAATGTCCACTCTGGTGCACGAGGACCAGGCGGGATTTATCCCAGGCAAATTTACCATAATTTATATCGTCTGTATACACACCTGCAAACGGCACATAGCAATTTGAGCGATAGGTTGTTGGCTTCTCTGGATGCCTCTAAGGCGTTCGATTCTGTAGAGTAAAGAAGAAAAACACACAGAAGGCGCTCCTAGTGCAATATCGTCTTGAAGAATTATATCACCATCCCATCACCTGTATTAGAATTATACTCACAGAGTGAAGAATTCAACTGAGCACTTATATGCCAGCTGAAAAAAATCTTTTGGGGTATTTTCACTGTCCCCACCACAGTACTGGCCCACTGGGCTGCTCCTCAATACAACTCACCAGGGAAGTAGCATGCAAATGAAAACACAGAAAATGGCGCCCAATAGTGCCTGTTATCTTATGGCAACAAATCTGTTTTACAAATCAAATTTTACTCACAAGTGTGATGGTTATGAAAGGACATACGTCCAAACACAACAATGCGAGACTACAGAGAATTCTCCTGTCTCTGCTCAGGTGGATCAGATGTCTGTTCAATAAATCCACACCATGCTGCTTTTCAGTCTTAAAAAAACATTTAATTTCTCAAATTAACAAAAACAATAAAATGATTTCCAACAGCTTAAAATTATATTTTCTCCACAAAAGGCTAACTTTTCGTGCTATCACAACCACTTCTTCAGAATTAGCTATCAGCCTCAAACAAAGACACAAAACAAAGCAGCATGGGAAACACAATTTTTAAAATGTTTACATCTCATTATCCAATCAGAACAGAGAGTGAATTTTAAAAATTGTGATGCTCTTCCTTGCTTGTTCTTACTATATATTGATTGTACAATATATTGTTTTGACTGTATTCTTATATGAGTGACCGGATTTGGCCTAGCCCATCAATAAAAACATTTACTTAAAAAAACAAAACAAAAAAACCAAACAATACAGGATGTATAGGCTCAGAAATATATCTAAGTTGCCATACACTGAAGCTAGAAGTTGGTGGAGACTAGAAGTCCATCTAATAGTTCATGCTAGGAGGCTAAAGGATGAAGAGACAGAGGTATGATGTATGATGTTTACAGCAGCTAGGAGATTGTCACATTGGTTGAGTCTATGTGCTATCACATTCTGTATTTCTGTGTCTGGGTGATTTAGTGAAACAAGTGGGATTTGACTAGTCTGTGTCTGCAGTTGGCAGGGCCATGGAAATGCAGAGGCAACGACACCCAAAGCACTTATCCACATCCTCGTCCAGCAGCCCGGAGCCTGCAGATGGCAGCAGACTGCGCTTCAGTGGAGGATCCATGGAGGGTTCTGACTCCTTCCACACCCCCTTCTCCCCATCATCTAACCTGGGAGCGTCCTACAGCTCCCCAGAGTCGAGCAGGGAAATGGAGGGAGGTGAGTGCAGAGCATTTACTGGATTTATCTGTAATGTAAAGGGAAGCAACAACTAACTCCTCTTTTACCCTACAATGGCCAGAGAATCCTAATGATACTTGTCCTTGTGCCTTTTCCCAAGAGAAAACATCTTGAGAGAGAGAGAGAGAGTGTGTGTGTGTGTGTGTGTGTGTGTGTGTGTGTGTGTGTGTGTGTGTGTGTGTGTGTGTGTGTGTGTGTGTGTGTGTGTGTGTGTGTTTTTTTTCCCTTTTTCAAATTGAAGCAGACAGAATGCATGAGTCTATTTAACCTTTAACGTGCCAGAGGCATTAAGAAGCATTACTTTTTGCACCCTCTGGTACTTAAAGGGTTACGATTACCATATGCTTTGAGTGGAGTTTGTGTCATGTGGTCCTGACCACAACTGTCATATCCGCCTCCATGGACACGTAGGATGGATTGATGTTCTCTCTTGAATCACGGCAATAGGGGCCACTCAGATTTTCTTGCCAAAGAAATGTGTTTTTCTGCTTCTGTGTTTTTGCCAGTGTCCTCTGCCTGTCTGTCTCTGTCTGTGTGTCTCTGCCTGCCTGTCGGTCTCTGGCTTGGTCTCTGCCTTTTGTCTGTTGGTCTCTGCCTTTTGTCTGTTGGTCTCTGCCTTTTGTCTGTTGGTCTCTGCCTTGTGCCTGTTGGTCTCTGCCTTGTGCCTGTCTGTCTTCTGTCTGTCTGTTTTGTGTCTGTCTGTCTGTTTTGTGTCTGTCTGTCTGTTTTGTGTCTGTCTATTATTGAGTGCTACTTTGCCTTCCTGTGATGACAATGCCATTCTACTTCCAGCCACAAAGCTTTCTGGTGAGGGCTTCTCTTCATCTGACACATGTGATGGCGCTTCCCGCACACCTGGCACAATGTTTGACTTCCCATCTCCTTCACTAGATCTCTTGCAAGAGGAATGTGGAGAACCTGATAGGTAAGAGCAGAATATAAATATTTCTCCATTTGTGTTCTGTTATCCGCTGGAGTAAATTAAATCTGCTACAGGAATAAAGGGACCCAGCTACCTAAATACAATTAGTGAAAGAGATTTCAAAATGACCTATGTTGGATTAGCCATTTCTTATTTAGGAAACTAGTTTTTGAGATCTAATATGCATTTCTGCATATCATAAGTTAGTGAGCATGATCTATACATCTAAGTAATGCAAAAAAATAAATAAATAAAACTGACTAATACAACAAGTGATTTTGAAATCTCTTTCAAATTGCCAGGTTGTTTTTATGTGTGATTTTTTTTTTTTTTTAATCCAACACACACACGCACACGAGAGAGACACACGCTCGCACGAGAGAGAGACACACACACACACACACACACACACACACACACACACACACACACACACACACACACACGAGAGACACGAAAGAGAGAGAGACACACTCACGCATGAGACACACACGCTCACACGTGAGATGCGAGAGACGGAGATGCACACACTGACACGTCACACACGAGCTCAGACGCGCTCACACACACACTCACACCCCAGACACACACACATGCTCACTCGCTCACATATGCACACACACCCCAGACACACATGAGACAGACAACCCAGACACAGAAACACACACAAACACACACACACACACGAGGCACGCACACTCATACTATAGGCACACTGGAGATATGGCAACCTTTGCAATGTGTTGCACCTCTCTGGTCCTTAAACCATTATATTGGCTCAAGCAATTTACTTCCTTCAGTTTAGGGAAAAAAAAAAACACCAGCAACATGACATCTGGGTGAAGATGTTATGTCTGAAACAAAAGCACATTGACAAAATTCACAAGGGCCATTAGGATTTTCTAAACATATTTAAGGTGAGTGGAAGGTTGTTAGTATTAGGATGTTTTCTCTCCTTTTAACCCCTTAATGATCAAAGGTGTGTGCTACACCCCTCTGCTCCTTGAAGGGTTAAGGTAAGACAATGGTTTGTCATTTTTCAGCAGTATGTGGAGAACACATTTCTTTTCATCCCTGTGTATCTTGGACACATCAAAGAAAGTGTAGTCAATTGCTGGACCTCCAACTATTGGGGGCTAAAACCCCCATCAGCTAACCAACCACCAATCAGCCAAAAATACTTGACTACCCCTACAGTAAAGTATGGCCTGCTGGCATCTGACTGCTGCTTTGCCTTACTACCTTTGTGGGGTCTCTGGGAGATGGTCACAGAAAAACCTACTTTACCCATTCTGCTACAAAACAGTTTAGGGAACTTCAGTTGTGGTCAGTATGATACAGTATATTAGTGTTATAACATGTAACATCTGTTGCTTAATGCAGAACCCTTTCTCGAGTCTTCCATTACCCTAATTTGTCATTATTTTTATTTTTTGTTACTTTTTTTCCCCAGATTTAGCGATCAAGGGACACCTAAACCTTTCAGGAAGTGAGTATACTGTTAATTTTCTTTATAGAGTGCAAACTCTTACCTGGATTATTGCTCCACCTTCTGTGTCCCCCCTCATCTCCATCCCAGCTATAGTGTCAACACCTTAACTTTCCTTCTTGCTTTTAGCCTTTCTGACAAAGTGGAAAAACATGACCCAATAAATTTTGTTGCTTATGCCCACAGGTTGGACACTCTAGTTCTTGGTGACACTCACAGTGATGATGAACCATGTGACCTGGACCAAGAAGTGGATCCCCCCAACTGGCAGCAGCTTGTGAGCAGAGAGATACTTCAGGGCTTGAAACCACATGAGATCAAGCAGCAGGAGGTCATAAATGGTAAGGAGAAGTGAGGGCGGATATAATAATCATTGATATGAGAAGACTGCTATCCATCAATAAACTTTATTTTGATTGGCTGCTGGTCTGGATTTCATGAAAATAGTTTTTTAAGGCTTCCATTGTCTTTTCATCACTACTATAAACACATTAAAATGGCAACTCTATGGGAGCCAACCAGAAAACATTGCAACTTTTTATACTTATTCTCATATGTGTTATTGGGTATTACTTTGATTGGTGGAAGTATTCTACACACCTTTCTATTAGCCAATGAGAATTTTAATTATTTTCCTGCTGCCTTCTCTAAATGATGTAGCTACAGGAACACTGTAAAAAATGTTGTCAAAATATGATCAGTTTAAATGTCTGAATAATAAGTAAAAACAGAGGACCCAAAAATAGTGTTATCTAATTTATAATGCAGTTGGTTTGCCTCAGAATTCCTTTGAACATTTGACTCATAGGTCAAGGAGGACACTGCCTATGACAAAAGGCAGCTGGATATGGTGATCAAATGTCTATTATTTGACGGTGTTCATATGTATAGAATTATTGTAAATAATTTGATGTATAAATATCTGCTCATACATATGTTTGCTAATTGTCTTGTGTCAAGTGTGGACAGAAGGACAACGAGTTAACTATAAAACAGCAAACAACTCCTCCCTCCTCCTACTTTGCTTTAGTTTTCATCCATTGTAGAACACAGGAACCATGGTTGTATAGTATCTTCCTCTAGGAGGCAAGGCACTTGCCCACAGAGGTGGAAACTCCCTCCCAGGTCCACTGTCTCCTGGCTAGTATCCTCAGTTTTAAAGGTGTCCTGGTAGGGGACAGCATGGTGAACATTATGGTAGCTTTCTTCTTATTTTTCTATCTTCATGGGGATGTTCAGTCCCACATTAGGCAGACTGCTATTCCCCATACCTCTAGGCTGAATATTGAACAGGAAACAGGCCTTCTCAGGACATGGGGTCTGCTTGGGGATTGCTTTCAGACTTCCATTACCCTCTCTGCCTTCCCTTTTTTTCTTCCTTAGACAACTAAAGAGGGCTACAGCTTTAAAGTTCACAGTTTCTGTGAGTACGTCCTATTTGTGTATCTGGCAGCCACAATTTGAGGTCTGTGGTTTGCTTCTTTATTTGGCACTCTGCCCCCTTTTAAATGTTATTTACTCCATTCTTTTACAATTCCTGTCAATGACCATGGGGTGGATTTCATATATTAATATTTTCTCTATTTTATTAGGCTTCTGCACCTTTAAGAACAGTGCTCACAGCCCCTATCTTGGTGGTAGCATTGATTGATTAATTCTTAGCCCCATCTTGCGGCACTGTGTGGGCTCAGGTTCATGGGAATGGGCTGTTGGAGCATATTGAGACCCTGTTTCTTGTGAGACCCCCAACAGGGGCTCCATCTCCACTATGTGTGGGGGCACAAATGGCTGGAGAGCCACCTTACCATATTTGTTTTTGGAGGGAAATATTTTTTCCCATGAGGCTTAGTTTTTTTCCAGGCCTCAGGGAAGGAAGGGGAGACATTATTGCCTCACCTCTTCTTTTCTCACTTTGTGGAGCAACCCACATGAGGTACCTGGCCTACAGACTCTCTCGTTAGGTGGCTGAATTTCCCTCCAAGCACCTTATCTTCCCCACAAGAGACAAGTGTTTTAGTCTTATTTTCTGCCCTGATTTTCTCTTTGGGAGCTCCTTCTTACTATGTCCGAATAAACTGGAGATACAGGGAAGACTTAAGGCCAACAAGGTTCCATGGATTTCCTAATGTCAGGCTAGTCTCCCCAGGATTCATACTGGTGCATTCATTTCCTCTTGTTCTATGGCCCCTACACAGCCAACTCTAGCCTCCTCTTCTTCTGAACCGGAGTCTGCATGTGTAAAACCCTTATTTGCACCATTACTACTATTCCTACATCTATTAAAGGGATCCTTGAGCCATAGAACCAAGAATTGTAGAAATGGTGAGGACAATATCCCCTTTTGGAGAATCCCAATACACCAAATCCAACAACTGGTGCTGTCAGATTTGTTGACAAGACCTTAGCACTGTCTGTCGTAGCAATCTAACCTTTGGTTGAAGCTGTTTTGTTGGAGGCTTTGCATACATAGCCGTGCATACATCCATACAATAGTGATAACATAACTTCTATAGAACTCATACAGAATGAAGGTAAAGCACAATTTATGGTTTAAGAATACAACAGTGCTCCTTTGTTTGCATGTTTTCTTTTATTGCAAACAACCCCCAACCTAAATAAAAAAAATAATAAAAGTCGGGAAGAGGGCCAACAGTTCCTCCAAAACAATTGCTAAAATACCCACCATTGTCATTGATATCTGTCTATTGAGAGTCTCTGTCAGAGTATTAAAGACCTCAGTCTAAAACCTCAGTACCCTGGGGCACTCACAAGTCATGTATAGCAAAACAGCATTTTCAATGCATCACCTAGGACACCTACTTCCTCCCTTTCTACCCATGAGGCCCA
Source organism: Rhinophrynus dorsalis (assembly GCA_037306005.1). Taxonomy (NCBI): domain Eukaryota; kingdom Metazoa; phylum Chordata; class Amphibia; order Anura; family Rhinophrynidae; genus Rhinophrynus; species Rhinophrynus dorsalis. The sequence goes on along the minus strand of CM074724.1, from coordinate 247,373,389 downwards.
ACTGTGCTGTTGTGTAATATACCCTGTGTAAAACTTTAAGTTGTAGTCTTGGCCATATCCACTCCCACTCCTCAAGAGCCCCCAAGTCCTCCTCCAACTGGCACCTCATGCGGGAATGGTCAGACTGTGTGTGCGTGGCCACCTATAAATGAAGGACATAGGCCTATTTGGCCAGTGGGCCATTGCCGAGGTTATTAGTTGAAGGCCCACTAGAACATGAGACTGCCCAGGCCATTGAACCTGCAGTGCATGTTGAAGACATAAATAGGAATAAAATAAGGAGTTAGGAATTCCATATTCAGCATGAAGTTGCTCAGATTTTTTTAAAGCCCCAATACAGCTGTCCTATAGTGTAGATGCAAAAGTCAGACCAAAAGACCCTGAAGTCCAGGCCGTGAAGGTGGCCCAGGGAGCTGTTGTTCCAAAGTGGTGTTGCATGCATCACCCCCCCCCCCCCCCCCACACACACACACACACACACACATGTTCAGTATTAGCGGGTAGTGTCTTATGGATGCAAGCATCCGGCCCTACTAGTAATTTCTGATATAGGGTATAGTCTTGATGAAGAACAGATTTCTCTAGGTCTACAAATTTGTAGGACATATCAGGGTTAGCCCAAGCAAATGCACATTGTCCCTGAGCACATAAAAATCTGTCAGTGCGATACTTCCATCCTCCTGCGGTTTATGTAGTGTCACTAAGCTACTGCCAGGCCTCTTCCCTCCCAAAAGAAATTGAGTGGTTATTTAAAATGCTTCTTGGGTATGTGTATATGTATATTTATATAAAATTGTGTGTGTGTATATATACACCAGGGTGCTCTGAAAAATATAGAGTAATTTGGGAAGAAATACCATTTTTATCAGAATAGAGCTTCCTATAACATTAAGTGGGAGATTGCACCATAGGTGAGTTTTATCCTGAATGCATCTATAACCGGAACTAGATTGTCAACCAGGAAGTGGTCCATCGGTTTAGAGAAATAAAGAAGAAACAGTGAAAATGTAAACAAGTTGATCGTAAGTCTGGAATATTGCCCAAATCTATCCACCAATTCTAATAGTCTAGTCAAAGAACTACCTGTGTCTACCAGGAACAGTAGCATATCGTCCACATACAAAGCAACTTTTTGCTCCAGTCCTCCAACACAGAGTCAAAAGATAACAAGTCATATTGGACCAGTGAGGAACGTGGTTCAGTCTCCAGGGCAAAGAGTCCCAGTGAAAGCGGGAGACCCTGCAGTGTTCCCCTTTGTAAATGTCCAAGAGGTCCTCCCTCCTACATGCCAGGGGAGAGCTATATAGAACCTGAATCCACTGAATGAAGGTGTCTGCAAACCCAAAACGCCTGAAGACTTCCCAAAGATAACCCCGTTCCACTGAGTCAAATGCCTTTGCGGCATCAAGTGAAGCCATTCCTCTGTCATCCCTATTTTCATGTGGTAGATACATATGTGTAAACAGTCTCCTAAGATTGTACATAGTTGATTCCCAGGCATAAATTCTGATTGGTCTGGGTGTATAAGTTTTGGCGAAACAGAGTTCAGTCTGGTCGCAGAATTTTAGGGAATATTTTGGCATCTGTGGTCAGAAGCGAAATGGGTCTATAGGAGTCACACAATGTAGGGTCTTTACCCAGTTTCAGAATAACCACATTTGACCCAGCACTGACACATGCCGCCGGTATTCCATCTACCCTCGGAGCCTTACTGGTGGGAGGTGACTCTATTTCTTCTACCACCTCCCTAAATGTTATCGGGGGAGGGGGGGTTCTAACACTTTCCTATCATCTAACTCCAACCGGGGAACGGCACAATCTGCAAAATACAGAGGTACCTCCAAACCATCTTTCTGCAGCCTTAAGCGGTTTACTTGTTTGTAAACATTACTTAGTTTATTCCCAAAATCATCAGCATGTCTCATACCGTTCATGACCAAATGAGCCATCATCTTGCCAGCTTTGTCTTCATTTCCAAAGATGTTCTGCCTTTTGTGGAACATCTGAACAGCATTTAAGTCAGTGAGATGTAGCATTAGTGCCTCACTGGTAGTTAAGACTGTCGCAGCCATCTGGACATACTGTTCTAATTTAATGATTTGCTTCCACTTGAGTTTTCTGTAAGTGTATGTGAAAGAGATCAACAAGCCACGTGCATATGCCTTTGCTGACTCTCAGAGTATATCATCAGACCTGGAATTAGAGTTGAGCTCAAAGAAATCGCTCAGATCCAATGTATGCCCGTCTGCCATCTGTTCTACTGCCATTACATAAAACAGGGCCTCAGTCAACATCTGTGTAATAGAGAGGTGGTATATAAATTTCATTAGCACGGTCAGAACACCTCCCAACTTGCAGATCAGGAATAGATATCTACCCATGGAGTCAGATTTGATATCAGTAAATTCAAATTGTATTGTTTTCTTTATCAAGATTGAAACTTCTCTAGTGTACATGGATGATGATGATATGCCACATATGGACCGCATAGGGATAGTATCATCCGACCACAGAGATGGGTTCCCAAAAACATAACAATGTCTGTGTCCTGTTTCTACACATAATTTAAAATTAAAGACCTTTTTACATTCTCATTCAATCTTCGTACATTCCATGAAAGGCATTTATAAATTTACTTATTTGCCATATAATATTGTCAGGCAAGTATCATGCAACATGCAATCCAAATGACCTGCCAGAGTCCAGAAGGAGGAAGGTCCTCATCCCACTCCAATTAGAAGAACATCTTTTACCCTAACTGAGGAGGATGCAACCCCCCAGCCAAAAGCTGAACACTGATAACCTTTCAAGGGAGTTACGTCTTGTGTAGTGTCTGGCCAACGTGAAATCCCTTCCTTGTCCCCTGTGCCTCCTCCACGGGATTTAGCAACCTCCAGGACGTGCATATCGGCACATTCTGTGTGAACGAGGGACATAGAGTATGGCACATCACGCTAACCATGGTGATGATGATGATAAAAACAAACAAATTGGGGGGAAAAAAACTACAAAAGGAGAAAAGCTGTCATAAGAACACAGACAAACCATCAAACATGACTGGAAAAAAGTCAAATGCAAACAAACAGGACAACTAGATAAAGACAAAGCGGACAAACAACAAAAAGGCAAGAAATACAAGTGACAGCAAAAAGCACACTACAAATAAGACAAAAGGGATGTCAATAAGTACAAAGTAAGTAGTCAAAGCACACTACAAACAAAACAAAAGGACAGACTACAAAAGAAACATAAATAAGCACAAAGTAAATAAGCATGCAAAAGACAAGAAGAAGAAAAATAAACAGAAGGAGGGATTAAAAAAAAAAAAAAAGAGTAGGCTAAAAACAAAGAAACTGCACAGTGCAACCTACAGGCATCAGAGATAAAGGAAACACCCTGCCACTCTCAAGCAATTAATGACAATGGCCCACATAGGCGCACTCCAAGAATTTAGAGAGAGAGAGAGAAACAACGAGTGAGAAGAATCATGGGCATCATGCATAGTGTATGGAGCATGGAATGTGCTGAAACCCTAAAGGACAAGAGATGGCGATGAAGGCAGAGGCTGATTCATATTCTCTCTCTCACACACCAGTTTCCTTTGAAGAATGTAGTGTGTGGTTTGGCTGACAAGAGGTAACTTCCTTGTCCCCTGCTTCTCCTCCAGAGGCCGTAGGATTTGTCAGCCTCCAGGATGTGCATATCGGCACGTCCTGTATGAACGAGAATATCCGGTATGTCACCGGATGTGTAAAAATGTCTAATATTGTAGATATTAACAAGAGAAATAGAATAACCTACCTCCCATCTTTCAAACCTTTATAGTTTGAGGGATCGTAGCATTTAAATTTTCCTCCCTCCCTCCCCTTTCTCATACGTCAGCACTCTAGCTGACAGAGGCAGATCCTGGTTCCGGGACCAGTGAAGGCTCTCCAGCAGAGCCGAGATATCGCTACTTCAATTGGAACAGTCTACCAAGTGTGCCTCCAGCATGCACTGCAGCAAGAATGAAGTTCTAGCCTGAGGAGCTGTTTCCTGTGTTTGTTGGATGTGACAGCTGGCAAGTTGCTAGACCACCGTTCAGTTAATCTATGTCTTCCCCCTGATTTTCTTTAAATATCTGCTTCTCCAAAGAAAACTGAAGTCTGTGCTGTCCCTGTGCTTCTCCACATGATCTCATGATCTTGCAGCTCAGTGAGTTACAATCCAGTGTTCACTTCATCGTTCCAGATGGCCCTAGGCAAATACCAACTATGAGGATTACTATAGCCTAGTAGATTAAATGGACTATAATGTACACCCATGTCCTTATACCCAGGCCAGTACCTTTCAGAGTTGCCAAACATACCACATGAGTATTGCTAGACATGCAAGCCTCATTCTTTTTACATATCCACTTTGTAAAGCAACTGCTACCTGGCTTTCTGCACATATGTTTATATAATTCTACAAAGCTTAATTGGTTTGCTTCAGCGGATGCTGGATTTGTAACCGATGTTGTGCAAGCCACAGTTATTTAACCCTTTGAGTGCCAGAGGGATATGCAACGCATTGCTCTGCAATGGGTTGCATACCCATCTGGCACTCAAAGGGTTAACCAGTTTTCTCTCCCTGGGATTTCTGTGGTATGTCTGTTGGTCCTTGTTTCTCCCATTGAATGCAAGAGAAAAGGGAATTTCTGTATTTGATAATCTTTCTTTTTCTCTTAGTACAGTGGGGCATGCCACCCAGGGAAAACGTGTTCTCTGTTGGGTACTGGTTGGCCCTGCTGTTTCATGGCTTCTCTTTCCTGGTGACACATTACCTTTCCTGTAGCTTGCTATGTAAACTATCTCCTAAGTTAAGTTGCTAGTGGTAAAATACTGCAGATTAGAGGGAGAAGTTTAGAGATTACTGCTTATGTGTCTTGCCCTATGCACCCTTTGTTCCACAATGAACTAAGAGAAAAAGATTCATCAGTGTGTACAAAAATCCTCCTTTCTTGTTAAGTAAGACTGGGGTAATCCCACTACTGTGACAAATTTCCTTTAAAAACTATTACAGCTCAAGCAATTTTCTGCTGTGTTCAGCAGAATGTACTGTTACTGTCACTTAGAGTACAGTATAAAAACACCCTTTAGACACCAGCTGGCATTGTTGCTTAAAAAATGGTTGAGATGCAATTACTATTGAATTGAAAATCTTCTTTCACACAGAAGGAAAACTACCACAGTATATATTTTTATGTGAAAATGTTTACTGCTATTTTCAGTTATTTCTGGTAATCTCTGAAAATTCTGTAATGGGGAATGTTATTTTAGTTTGTACATCTCATTAATACTCTCTTTCCTTCTCAGAGCTGTTTTACACTGAACGTGCACACGTACGCACACTCAATGTCCTTGATCAAGTGTTTCACCAACGTGGGATCCGCGAGGGCGTCCTGACAACTGTAGAAGCACGAAGTGTCTTCTCCAACCTAGAAGAGATCTTGCAGCTGCATGGTTAGTCCTGATTGAAAAAATAAACTGCAAAGAGGCAGGATTTTAACTTCATCTTAACACAACATGAGAATACAATTTGTGTGTTTGTTGGGGGGGTGGGGGTTTCACTTTCCTTGAAATTGTGTATGCATGAATAAGAGTTACTTTAATATCGGAGGTTCATACAGTGTACTGCTAGATAGAATGTAGAAACCTGCAGAAGAAGTGGGATTTGCTTAACCCTTATTTACTAGGTGGGATTTGCATAACCCATCTTTTGCTATCTTCACACTTCTGTACAACCACACGGTAATATTACATGATCCCCTTTAAATGAGTACAGTAAACCACCAAATCAAAACCTTTAACATAAAGACATGTTGTCCTGGCAGTTGTAATAGTTAAAATCCTAATGCAGACTTTGAGCAATGTGAGATTTTCCCCACTCATACACTGTATTAGAGGTTGGAAATTAAATCAGAATTAGAGAGAGTCTTCAATATGCCTGGTTTTTCAAGTTTCAGAAGTGTTACTTATCCTAGCCTGGGCAACCTGACTTTTAGATTAAAGATTTTATTTAGAGTATTTACTGTTCCTTTACAAATACTCCCCTCAGTTGGTGCAGCTGTCATCTTAATTTACAAAGAAGACTATATGCTCTGACAGCCTTTAAAATAGGAGATGGGTGATTTCTGGACAGATAAATAAGTATGCAGTTTGAGTCCCAAACTACTAGACCAAAAATCTCTAAAATTATTATGCCGTTTGAAAAGCAAAACACACAAGGTATATGCATTTAAAAATATATACCTTTCATAAAACTAAAGTAGACACACAAGCGCACAGGCAGACAGGCACAAGAGGGAACCACTGTTTGCTTAACATATGTATTGAAAACTACAGTCCCCAGAATCCCGTTTCCTAGGTTTTTTTCTGGGGTAGAAGCCATCTTGCTTTCCTGTTACATGCACTACACAGATCCTGGTCACTTCTCTTTCCTTGCCATTTAACCCTTTACAGAGAAGTACTTATTATTTCTATAAGTACTTTTATATTACTTTCCTGCTACAGTGGACTGTTTTATCCTGCTTTTGGGGGGATTCCATTGAACAGATCAGATCCCAAAGATCACTGGGGTAAATCTAAAGCGAAAGATTCTGGGGTCCCCTTAACCTTTCATACATTGCTCCTCATGACAGACTGGCCTTCCTAGGGCGTACTCTGGTACCTTATGTCCTCCTTTCATTGTGGCCACCATTCCAACTGCACTGCAGAACAGAAACTAATTTTTTTCTTCAGTTGCCTCTATCCTCTCATCTATTAACTCTTGATCTGGGGCCCTTGTTAGGCACGTAAATCCTATATTTGGGGGCATTCAAAATGGGTTGGGGTTTCCTCTTAGGAGACAGTGAGACTGATGGGGACAAATTAGATTCCTTGGGACATATCTATGAAGAGAATTATTTCCCCTTTCCTGTGGATGCTTCAGGGCTCTCAGGCCACTGGTTTTAGACATTTTCCAGAACCTTAAAAAGGAGGCAACCATTATTCCCTCCCATCATGTCTGAACCAAGTTCTTCTGGAAGAATGGAGGACACCTGATAGAAAACTGTGTCTTAACAGATGAATCTCTAATTGCTATACTTTTTTGGCTGAGACATTGACGCATTGGACTACCCACCTGCAGTGGATCCCCCGATTTCTCACCTTACCTTGCTAAGAACACTGCTTTGCCTTTGGCAGATGTTGTTTCCCTTAAGGATCAGACAGATAAGCTCTTGTATTCCTTACTCAAGGATAATTTTGTGGCCACTGGTCTTGTTCTGTGATCGATTGTTGCTACTGCTTTGGTCTCTGAAATTATGGCTATCTGGGGTGAACATATCTCAGATGTCATCCAAGGGGATGTTCCCAAGGAGGAACTGTTGGTATTGGTTGCCAAAATTTTGGTCAGATGCATACCTTAATGAACTGGCTTTTGCTGCTGCCAGATTTTCTGGAAAAGCTTTGTTGGGAAACAACGTTTTGACTCTGACCTAAACGAGTTTATCAGTCATGCCTCAGATTCCTCAAAAATGTAATAGTTTCTCTAAGAAGATGCATGGTTTCTGTTACCTCTGCCCTTATGGGGTGCCTAGGGTTCAACACCTCCAGGCTTTTCTAGCTGGCCAACTTCTTTTTGATGGCTACACTGTTCAAAGTGGAGTTTCTGTACTTTCTCATTGCAGCTATGTGTCCAAGGGAATTCCGTGCCTCCCTATACCTCCAAGACTCTTAGGTATACATTTAGATTCATCTGGATAATCAGTGCTTTACCCTTCTGGCATTCACTTTAAGTTCAGTTTGACAGCCCACGTTTGAGCTCAGTTAATGTCCTTCACTCTTTATCAAGGTAAACTTTGACTTAAGGCTTCTTCAGAGGTGATCCTACACTCACATATTCAGGAATGTATCTGCATACTGGAGAGATTTGGTTGGATACTCAATATCAAGAATCCCCTCTAGTGCCTTGGCAGGTTCTGCAGTTCTAAGGCATAAGATTCTATACCTTCCATGTGAGGGTATTTCATATAGAGACCAAGATCCAGTCTCTATCACTTTTGGTGTCTTGAGCAATTGCCTGGTTGTCTGCAACAATTCCAGGAGTACAGCAGAGGTCTAGACTATGAAGTTTCTGCTTTAGGAGCTGTTCCATTTGCTCAGTTTCACACAAGAGAATTGCAGTTGAACATTCTCAGGAATTGGCCAAGACAACTTTCTTACCTGTCTCATCTAATATCTCTGTGTCCATGGATGAAGGAGGACCTTTGCTGTAGCTTCAATGCTCCCATCTGACACTAGGATTTCCATTTGTCATCCCACAGTGGATAGTGACCAACAAAGACCAGCCTGATGAGCTGGGAGGCTACCCCAGGTCCCTTGACAGCCCATTGCTGTTGGACTGGAGAGTAGAGTATTCTTCCAGTCAATTTCCTGGCGTTAATAACAACTCATATAGCACTGCATAACTGGTCTTTTAGTGGTCCAGCTCTCTGGGGAGGATCCGGTCAGTCAGTGAGACAGCAGTTGATTTCATCGAACGTGAAGGAGGAACCAGAAGAGCTTCAGCTTAGACTGATGTTTGGGAGGTGTTCTAGTGGACCAAGACTCCTATTCTGGCTAGTTCTACTGTTCATATTCCAGGAGTAGAAAATGTAGTTGCAAACTTTCTAACTTGCCAACAGCTGGATCATGGCAATTAGAAGCTCAAGCAGACTGAAAATTCTCTGCTTTGTGTTATCATTGAATCTCATGACTTCCCAGCTGAAAAATGTATCCGTTCTCTGCCAGATCAAAGTATCCTTTTGCATTCACCATCGATGCGATGTCCAAACCTTAGAATATTCATCTAGCATATGTGTTGCATTCGATCTCCCTGATCACCAAGGTCCTCAGAGTGTTCAGGATGAAAAGTCCTGAGAAAGGTCAGTATGAAGATAGTTATTCTGATTGCTCCCTTCTCGTCCCATCAAGCCTGGTTCTCGGATCTTCTTAACCTACCAATTTCAGAACCTTTAAACCTCCTTCTATGGCTGGATCTTTTGATCCATGGCCCAGTATGTCACCCTCAGGTGAAGAAGTTGGGTTTGATGGCCTGGCTTTTGAAGCCAGCATCTTGAAGAAAAAGGGTCTTTCTAATGCTGTAATTTCTACCATGTTTCAAGATAGAAAGCTGGTTTCATCCATGACCTATTATAGGGTTTGTTTCCTGTACTATTAGAGGGGTGCTGATTGTGGTTTCATTCAATGCCTTTCAGTCTTTCCTCTGTTTTTTTGCTCTCAGCCGTAGTTCCATCAAGGTACAGATCTTGGCGTTGGCTGTTTTTGACAGCAATCCGTTGCTTTGCTACCTGATGTGTGCCACACCCTGCATAAAGGTCTTAACATCTACCATGTTTTTTGGGATCTTGATCTTTATTGGGACTTGAATCTGGTATTAGGAGTGCTTCAGAAGCACCCTTTCAAAACTCTCTCCGCTTCATCTCTGTGTCTTCTGATGCTCAAGACTTCAGGCCTTGTCTTGCAAGTCTCCTTTTCAGGTTTTTCACCAGGACAGAGTGATTTTGTGAACTGATTTGGCCTTTTTGCCCAAGGTTGTTTTGAATTTCACACTAACCAGGAAATTGTTTTTCCTTCCTTCCTTCTGTCCATCTCCTTCCAACAGATAGGAGCATGATTGCAGTCTATTAGACACATTATTTTGCTTGGAGTACCGCATTCATCGCACACAGGCTTGTAGCAGATCTGACTTTCCTTTTGTTATCCCTGAGAGACTGTGTATACAGCTACCATTGCTTCCTGAATCATAGCGACTATCTTCCAGGCAAAAAAAAAAATATAAAAATATCTGTTCCTCTTCGTCACTGGTGTCTCCACTAGATCAATGGGTATCTCTTGAGCCTACAAGAATAAGGCCATTGCTGAGCAGCTGTGCAAGGCAGCAATGTTGTAGTCTTTGTATACTTTCACCAAAATTAATGGGTAAATGTACTGGCCTTGGCAGAGGACAGCTTTGGTCAGAAGGGCCTTCAAGCTGTGGAGCCTGTATAAAGAACTTTCTATTCATTTTTTCTTCTACAGATTTCTGAACCCTGTTCATTCTTGTTCAGTTGTTTGGTGTGTAAGATGGGTGTCCGTTGACTCCTGAGGTTCATGTTGTACCAGGTAGTCCTGAGTGCTGACCTCCAGTGGAGGTTTATTTATTTATTTATTTATTTTTCCTCTCTTTTTCCCTTCCAGGGATGCTTGGGATATCACCATGGTTCTTATGTTCCACACTGAATAAGATAGACAGTTGGATTTTAATCCTTTTCCCTTAGTCCGTGTGGAATGCAGGGCTCCCACCCTGATGAAAAACATGATGGATTAAGTCCCCAGGCAGAGGAGGTCTTCTTGGGGTGTCTGTTCAGGGGATTTCCTTCTTTCCTCTCGCTTCTTCCTTCTTTTCACTTTGCTATATGTTGACACTGAGAATAGGTGGCACTAAAGTGGAGGGAAGATGGGAGTTTCTGCCTTATAGGCCTAACCTTTTTTGAAGTGCTTTGTCCTCCAGGTGGAGGGAACTTTACCCCCATGGACTAAGAACATGAGTTAACTGCAAATTCACTAAAATCCTCTTATTAAATAGTATATAAACACACATATACACATAAAATATTGTATCTTTTAAATCTGCCTATATGTTAATCAAAAGACCAATAGTTGCATAGTTTAGTAGATGATTATTCTTTGTATGGTGTGTTCTCTGTGTATGGTACTATATATTTATGTTTAATTAAACTTTCCAGTGTGGTTTTGTTTGCTAAATTCTGTTATGTATCACTTTTCAGAAATAAAAGGATCAATATCTCTTAATCTGTGCAATGGTTTGTCTTTTGGTTATTATGACAACCTTGACAGTTCTGAGTGAAGTTTTGCAAATATGCGTAGAAATTCAAGGTGGCTAGTCCACTTTAAATATTCAATATCCCTATACTTTGTAGGGTTAAATGAGGGCCCTTAAAACCCAGTGTATTAAGTGTTCTATTTCTGTGTCCACGTGTCCCATTTAACAGAAAGTGCCACTTGATATTCTCCTTTCACTTTTTCTCTCTTACTTTAGTTGGACTGAATGAGCAAATGAAAGCAATTAGGAAGCGTTATGAAAAGTCTGCCATTATTCAGATTGGAGATGATGTTCTGAGCTGGGTAAGTTCCCCCGCCCTCCTCCTTTTCCAGTTTTAAATATATTCCTTTCCTTAAGGAACCCAAAACATTCACCTACTTTATATCTGCAGTTTAGCGGAGCTGAGGAGGAAAAACTGAAGCAGGCAGTAGCCACCTTTTGTAGTAACCAGCCCTTTGCCTTGGAGATGATAAAATCCCGTCAGAAAAAAGACTCAAAGTTCCAAACCTTTGTTCAGGTGAGAACATCTTAATTTATTAAATAACTAACAGGTGACCCAAGGAAGGAGGAAGCCCTCTGAGCCCTCTCTTGCTTCCACCAGTGTTAACTTCTATGGTCCTCAGGCTTGTCACTGGTTCTTTGAGAACAGTAGATCATTTCCCTCTCCATAGATTATTCTAATGCCAAAGACCACGCATCCTTGCGTAAGAGCATACCTCCTTTCACTGTTGTCCTTTTCAGCCTTAAAAGAGAAGCAGGGTTTTTCCTGCTGTGTAAAACAATGGTGCTTAAAGGGATAGTAATACTTAAAATGTAAAAAAATATATGTTGTAGAGTTTATCCCCCTGAGTAAAACAAGGGCACTCCCACTGCTGAAAGGTGTTTCATTCAAAAGTTATTAATTTTCAAAGTTGAATTTTTTAGGTGCAATATCACAGTGGCCTGAAATTGTAGAGTGGCGCTGTTGCTACACCATCCTATGGACAGCTCTGGTCAGTTGACCATAAATCTCCATAGGATGGTGTAGCAACAGCGCCACTCTACAATTTCAGGCCACTGTGATATTGCACCTAAAAAATTCAACTTTGAAAATTAATAACTTTTGAATGAAACACCTTTCAGCAGTGGGAGTAATCTTGTTTTACTCAGGGGGATAAACTCTACAACATATTTTTTTTTACATTTTAAGTATTACTATCCCTTTAACTCTTTGAGTGCCAGAGGGGTATGCAGCACATTGCAGAGTTAAACCACTGTCAGTTGTTTTAGTCAAACATTATTACAGTTCAGATTATCAGGAAGTGAGTCACAGCATAATTACTTGCTGAAAGTTCAAACTGACAGGATGACTCAGCAGTTTGTATCACATTCAATAGAGAACTTTTTGTCACCAAGTCACCTCTCCCACAAAATGCAACAGGGTAAGTAACTGGAATCCAATCATTAGAGGGCACCGTTAATGTATAAAAATAGTCTAAACTGTAATAACTCTGGAAATATGCATCTGCAGTGTGAGCACCCTTGTTTTAGTAATAGTAATGCTTCACAAAAAAGCAGCTTAGATTAATCTTCATAGTATTTGGGCCTTGGAGAGTGTTATTTCAATTCTGTCAGAGTTATAGTTCAAGAGTAATTGAATGATAAAGTATCCCACTCCCATCCCTTTTACCTAGTAAGTTGCCTCCCCTCAGATGTGAAATCTGGTCTCTTGACCAGATAAGTTGCAGCAAGGGACAGTCTTCTTACTGTGAGCATAAGGAAAACCATGCACCCTTGACAGGTTATTCCTTATGCTTACTGAAGATTGTCCCTCTCTGCAATCCATCTGGACAGTCTTGCTGCTCTGAGGTGAGTAGTGTTACATCAGTAAAAGGGACGGGAGGAGGATATTATTCAATTACTCTTGAACTACAACTTGGACAGAATAGAAATAATGCTCTCCATGGCCCAAATACTATGAAGATTAATCAGAGCTGTTTTTTTTGTGAAACATTACCATCCGTTTAAGAGGAAAAGCCCTGCAATGTACAATATATTTTTATAAAGAGTTTACTGCTCCTTTAAAGGGATAGTAATACTTCGTTTTAATTTTATTTTATTTTGTAGGCATTAAAAAAACATGAAGAATGATATAAGTCTTATCTCTCAAACCTTTATGGTTTAAGAGATATTCACAAGCAAAGTGTCCCCCTCCCGCCCCTTTTACTGATGTAACACTTCTCAGCCAGGGCAGAAGGGAGCTGCCCAGGTAGACTGCAGAGAGGGACAATCTTCAGTTAAGATAAGGGAAAAACCTGAAAAGCTTGTCAAGGGGGGCAGGGATCTCATTGTTTTCATAGGAATGAGTGTCCCCTTCTGTTATCTGTCCAGTCTATGGACTGCATTCCACATCTGAGAAGAGATTGTTTACAGTAGGTAAAAGGGTTGGGAGGGGGAAACTTTGCTTGTGAATATCTCATAAACCATAAAGGTTTGAGAGATAAGACATATCATTCTTCATGTTTTTTTAATGCCTACAAAATAAAATAAAGTTAAAACGAAGTATTACTATCCCTTTAATTCCTAGGTTACTAGTGAGGTCTCCAAAGCAATGCTTTGCAATGTGTAAGACATCTCTTTAGCATACAGTGGATTAATCTGCCTTTTCTTTTACCTTTTGATAAAGTTACATTGTTAGAAGATTGTAGAAAAAAAAACATAGGTGCTGATGAACTAAGGAGAATGGTGCATTTATGGAATAAAGCAGCTACTACATCATCAGCTACAAATACAAATTCCCATTGATTTAAATGGGGATTTTACCCCTTGAAAGCTAGACAGGTCTCTAGAGCATTGCTTTGCAATATGTTGGAGACCTGTGTAGTATTCAAAGGACATATGCGGAACTTTTTTATCCTCTACAGTAAAGTTGATTTGCTCCAGAATTGAAGCATTTGTTCTTAGTAAATCAGCCTTAAAGAGATAGAAATGTTTCATAATAAAAGAATCTCCAAATAATTTTCATAGTATTTGGGCCATGTAGAGTTCTGTTTCAATACTGTTAGAGTTGTAGTTCAAAAGTAATTGAATGATACAGTATCCCCCTCCCACCCCTTTTACTGATGTAACTGCTCAGCTCAGAGCAGCAGGGTGGTGTCCATGTGGATCACAGAGAGGGACAATCTTCAATTAAGATAAGGGAAAAACCTGTCAAGGGGGACAGGGCTTTCATTGTTCTCACAGTAAGAAGATTGTCCCTTGCTGTGAGCTGTCTGGTCAAGTGACCAGATTCCACATCTGAGTGGAGCTGGCTTACACTAGGTAAAAGGGCGGGGGATACTTTATCATTCAATTACTCGACCTACAACTCTGACAGTAATGAAATATCACTCTTTATGGCTCAAATACTATGAATATTAATTGGAGCTGCTGTTTTTGTGAAGCACTACTATCCCTTTAATGTTCAGCCCTTAAGAGGACTTGAGGAAATCTGGTTTCCTGTTACTGGTGCCTGTAAGGAAAGAAAAAGATTTACATCATAAAAAACAAGCAGGAGTAAAATAAGAGATGGTTCTCTGAAATCAGTAGGTGTTAAGCCAGGGATCTGCAGCCTGGCATCCTCTTACTGTTTCTGGACTACCATCATCCTCAATTTTAGTTCAAAACCAGCTGGAGAGCTACTTATTACTCCTTCCTAGTTGTAGGGTTATTGATAATAATATTGAAAAGGTAGTGAAATTATGGCTCTTCCCAGTACATTTGGTAAATGCATGCATTGACTTGCTAACTTAAATGGTGGGTTAAATTAGGTCTGGTGTTTTACAGCAGAAGAAAGGCGGACAAGTAGTAAGTTGCTAATGTTTACTGCCAGTCCTGGGATGAGTGTTTTGTGTGTGTTTGTCGTGTGTCTTGCATGTGTCTCGGGTGGGGGTGTCAGGTGAGGGTGTTGGGTGGGGGTGTCTTGTGTGTTGGTTGTGTTGGGTGGGGGTGTTGTGTGTGTGGGGGTGTCGTTTGTGTTGTGTTGGGTGGGGGTGTGTATGGGGTGGGTGGGTCAGTGTGTGTTGTTTCTTTTCTCTGCATATGATGTCTGCTGTCTATTGCTAGTTGATCCAGATATGTCTTTAAAAGGCAAGAGATCTTCATAAGCCTTTTAGGACTGTAGAATTCTGTTTGCTGTGAAGAGATAGGAGTTTCAGTCAAAATCAATATATACAGGCAACTTCAGGCACAGTTTTTTGTAATATAAACCGATACACTAGACTGTTTTGTGAAAGACGCCTATCAAGGTAAGGCCCTTCTACTGAACAAAATGATAGCCACGTGTTCTGAAGATTTGGGGCCTAATTCAGCAAGTTCAAGTGGAGTAATTTTAGGAAAAACAAACTGCACCTTAGAGGAAAAATTAAAATTCCCGTGAACTGAAGTAGGGCTTTTAACCCATTGCATGCTAGAGAGGTTTCCAGTGCATTCCTTGTGCATTCCTCCAACAGTGTGTTGGAGATCTTTCTAATATTCAGATTGGCTAAAACCCCCATTTAAAGCAATGGTAATGTGCGAGATACTAATTTCTCCTGTGTGGTTCAGTTGGTTTGTTCCAGGATTGCACCAATTTAGCTTATTGAATTATGCCCTTTGGGTTTTACTCAGGAGTCTAATGAGGTGCAATTCTAGAACAAATCAGCTGCATCATAGGTTTGAAATGAAAAATCTGCAAATTCAAATTGATTTTAGATGGGACTTTTAACCTCCTTGAATCCTAGAGAGGTCCTTAATCCTTTGTGTCCCAGAGGGGTACGCAACACATTGCTTTGCAATGTGTTGTGTACCCCTCTGGCACTCAAAGGTTTAATGTATTGCAGAAACCTTTAGCATTCAAATCCCCATTTAAATTAATGGAAATGTGTTCAGTTGGCTTGCTTGATGAATAAGGAACATAGTTCCCCTTTTAAAAGAAATATTAGGATTTTAAAATAATGTGAGTTCAATGGGTTTTGTGTATGCTATGAGCTTTTTATTTGTTCACTGGAACTTAAATGTAATGCAATAATCTGTGTCAGGGAGGACGTTAAAGGCATATGATCATTGAATGAAAATAAATGTAGAGTGTAACCATTCGTATGGGTTATGCACAATAATGATTTGCCAAAGGTTGTGTGAAATAGAAATAGTGATTTGGTTTTCATTCAGGAACCATCTGTGATCCGATTCCAATACTCATGGTAATAGAAATGACTTTGGGTGACCTTAATAGTGTTGGTGACACACTGTATGGTCCAGGAGCTGCTGTTTCACAAGTTGTAGTTCTGATAGATTGCTGAGTGACTTGTCTTATATTTAATTAGCAGAGAAGCGAAGTAAAAGATGTTTCTGAGAGAAATTAATGGCGCATGTGCGTGTAATCACAGCTTAATAATAATGATAAATGTGTCCTCGTAGGATGCGGAGAGTAATCCTCTATGCAGACGTCTGCAGCTGAAAGATATTATTCCCACCGAAATGCAGAGACTAACCAAGTATCCCCTTCTGCTGGATAACATTGCCAAGTATTCAGGTACTGTAGGGCATGTATGTGTGTATGTTTTTCTTTTTTTGTAGATATAGTAATAACAGTACAACTTAAAATGCAAGACATGTTTAAGAACATCAGACTAAAGTGTGGCCATTGCGTTATAAGTAGGAGGTAAGGTCAAACATGTAAACCGTACGTTGGGAAGGGGACCGTGCCCCGAAGAGGTTACAGTCTAATTAGTAATAGCAACAACATATAGAAACAGTAGGAAGATCATAAGTGCGAGTGAAAGAGGATTATAAGCTAAATGCATACATACCAACCTCATCCCTACTTCAGTATCTTCACACATTACAGCAGTGATTCTCAATGTTAGTCCTCAGGACATACCAAAAGGTCATGATTTCACTACATCCATGCTTGTTCACAGGGGCCAATTCAATGGCTCTGTTTTTTTGACTGCACTAACTATGATTAATTATGGATTGCCTTAAAACCTGTTCTGTTGGTGTGTCCGGGCACTGGAGTAGAGAATCACCCATCAGCCATTCATGGAGGTCACAATCTGACCACTTCAGCTGGAGCGGTGCTTTCGGTCCTAATACAGCTGGTCTATGGACCAGATGGGATTCACCCAAAGCTATTATAAGAACTTAGTGTTCTGGCAAAACTTTTAACAGAATTACATTAGTCCTTATTGACAGGAGTAGTTACAGAAAATTAAAAGGTATCAAATGCAGTACTGCTTCAAAAAAAAAAAAAGGTAGCAGAGAAGAGTCTGACTATTACAGTCCAGTAAGTCCTATCTCCATAATGGGACAATTAATGGACATTATGTTAAAGGAAATAATTGCTAAATATCTGAATTTAAATGGCTTGCAAGGTCTTAAACAGTGCAGGTTTACAGCAGGTCGATCTTGTCAAATTAGCCTCACAGATTTTTTTTTCCACTTGGTATCTAAAATAATAGACATGGGGGAGCAATAAATATACATTATTTAGAGTTCATCAAGGAATTTGACACTGTCCTTCACAGAAGACATATTAATAAATTGCAGGGTTTGAGTCTTGATTTAAAAGTAGTTGAACGGATAAGGCAGTGGCTGAGTAACAGAAGACAGAGGATTATAGTTAATAGAGACTATTCAGAAGAACTTCGTGTTACTAGTGGGGTAACTCGGGAGATCTGTACTGGTGCCTATTCTTTTTAAAGTGTTAGTAATGTCCCAGAATAAATATTTATCATCTTGTAGTGCTTAATAAGGTGAACTTAATGAAAAAGCACTATCTCTCAAACCGCTATGGTTTGAGAGATATTCATTGTGAAAGTTTGATGTTTACAGCTGACAGCAGGAGATAAGTGTCGGCCTACATGATGAGGCTCTTCAGCAGAGCCGCAATTGCGTTATTTGAAACAAATTACTTCATTGTAATGGTCTACAAAGTGTGCTTGCAAACCAGGCACACTTTGTGGACGTTTCCAATGAAGTCATTCTTTTTAAATAAAGCAATTGCGACTCTGCTGCAGAGCTGCCAGTTGGTCCCCGGACAGGATTCCCCTGCAGTCAGCACAGTGCTGACGTCAGGGAAAGGGGAGAAAAGGGGGAACTTTGAATAGGAATATCTCTCAAACCATAGCAGTTTGAGAGATAGGGTTGTTTGCATTTATTTCAACTTATTAAGCACTGCAAGATGGTAAATACACTAATATTTTTATTTGCGATATTGCAAAGTTCTTCAAGGTAAGTTATGCCTTTTTGAGGATGATACAAAGATCTGCTACAGAAAAGACATCCTGGGGGAATAAGCCAAATGGAAAATGATTTAGGGGAATTAAAAGAATGGACAGGAGTGTGGCAGCTGCAGGTTAATGCTGATAAATGTAAAATTATGCACTTGGGACATAAAAATCCAATGGCAGAATATAGCATTACTGGTACTGTGCTGTTGGTGACAACAGAGAAAAGGGACTTGGGAGTAATGTTTCTGATGACTTAAAGGTAGACAGGCAATGTAACAAAGCAGTGAAGAATATAAGCATACAGACCTACCAATATGGTTCAGTTGCCCTTTACATCCAGTTGTGTACACTGAGCTTCTGTGTACTTGTCATGAGTTTCCACCATGTGTATAATGTTCTTGGTCATAGTGGTGGCTGGTATTGTTCTCATGTTAGAACACAAGCATTATTCTTCTTCTGGCCTCTGCTGTTATGTGTACACCAAGTTTGGTTTCCTCTCTGTCATTATTATATGGCAGCTTGTCAATAAAATATACTGAACTAACACATATAAGGACATATTCAGGAACCTAAGGTTGAGCTATTGCAATGCGTTAGAGGCCTCTCTAGGATAGAAGTGGTTAAAGGCACTTCATATATAATAAAATATGGGCGGGGGCCAAAGGCAAGGAGTTTGCCCTCCCTAAACTGCAGTCATGAATAGAAGGGGGGAAACAGAAAGCCATGGAGAGAGAGAGAGAGAAAGTCACACACACACCAACAAACAAACACCCCCTCACTCGTACCTCTTCTATGCCGGGGTAGGGGGGGAGTGATTTTGACAGTAGTGGGCAGGGGCCAAAGGCGAGGAGTTTGCCCTCCTTCAACTGCAGTCTGAATAGAAGGGGAAAAAAAAAGCCATGGCGTGCAGACACACATACAGACATACAATACCCTCACCCTGCACAATTGTGTTATGTTGTATTGTCATTAAACTCTTCAGCACTACAGAGGCATCATTCCTCTTGCATGCCGGACAGCTGTTGTACACGATAACCCTCTGGCATACAAGGGTTTACTAACTGATGAATTTTGCCACAGAGGCAACACGTAACACCTTCTATATCCAATTTTACACTCATCAACCCTTTCATTGAGCAAGGTTTAAAAAAAAAAAAAAAAAAAAAAAAAAAAAAAAAAAAGCTGAACACCATCCCCCTCTGCTAGTGTTTGATATTTAGAGAAATTTCACCTCATTTGTTTTAGTCATTTGTGTACTTTTAAATAATTATGGAGTTTGCTTTTCTAACTTCTCTTTTACTCAGCTGTAGTGGATTAATTAAATAGACTTCATTATAATAACACAACAAGCAAGTTTCTGTTTAGGAAAAGAGGAAAACTTAAATGTTTCACCAACGGTCATTTTACTGGAAGAAGTGAAATGGGTACAGTCTTCACTGCAGTCTTATAATCCAAAATCATTCTTTTTTTCATCAGATCGTCCAGATGAGAGAGAGAAAGTGAAGCAGGCTGCAAACCACTGCCGGCGAATCCTAGACTATGTAAACCAGGCAGTGAAAGAGGCAGAGAACAAGCAGGTGGGACTGAAAGTAACATTTTATATGAGCCAGGGCTCCATGTTCTGGGCTCCAGTATAACTGGGGCAAATTTTTGGGCATACCAGCTGCACCATAGGGAACAATTCAAAATTGTCATTGATTTAAATGGTGCTTTTAACCCCTAAAATATTTCCAATGCATTAGGTTGCTATATGTTGAGACCTTTAGCATTCAAGGGGTTGTTTTATTTAACCCTTTGAGTGCAAGAGATGTATCTAATGCATTGCAGCACAATACACTGGATACCTTTGTGGTAATTAAAGAGTTAAATTCATTAGAGATTTTCTATGTCCCTTTGTGGTGCAATGTTAGTCCCAGAATTGCCACTGTTTTTGTTTTGTACATCAGCCTCAATTACTCTTGGTATGAGGTGGTAGAGGCCTTCCCTATCTGCTATTATACATTACCAGGACACAAGAAGGGCAAAAGTATGATCTCTGTGGCCTGGTATGAGTGAAATTTCACGAGTGTTAACAATTCCCCAAAATGTAATAAAACGCAGTCTAATAGATCAGAGTGTCTTGTTATTTGCCATTAAAGGGACACTTTCACATCATAAACATTTTTTACCATTTGTTTAAACATTTAAGTAGTATTCGGAAACGTGATTTTTATTTTTACTTAAATTATAAGATCTTTAATGTCCACGCTGTGCACTTCCGCATTCTGTGGCACCGCGTAGCTTGTTGTAAAGCTTGAAGCCGTTCACAGCACACCAAAGGAAAGCGTGAATGCACTGCCTGGGGCAGCTGGGAGGGAGGTGGGAGGAGAATGAAATAGTGCTAGGAAGTCCTGAGAACTGTGCCGCAGATACGCAGTGCCGCATAATGCGGAAGTGCATGGATTGGACGTTAAAGATCTTACAAATTACATAAAAATAAAAATCACGTTTCCTAATACTACTAATGTTTAAACAAATGGTAAATAAATCTTATAACGTGAAAAATCCCCTTTAACACTGGGCACTTATTAGGTATAGTGTTCATTGACTTCACGTTTCATCTGACTTATACCTCAAGTTTAAGCCTTGGCAGGGGCAGATCACCCTGTCATGCATTCGATGGGCTGAAGAGCCAGCTGGAGAGATCAAAAGATTTTACCCTAACCTGCCCATCATGGTACTGAACTTTTGAAACCTTTTCCAGCACAGACCACTGTATAACTGTTCCCTTACAGTCCTCACTCAGTCCAATAATGTAGAGCACCAGGAAATTGAGGTATCTCCGTGCTCTGTATTACTAGGTTGAGCAAGGATAGTGAGGGACCACTGATATAGATGTGTGCACCAAAGGCCCCCTTGTTTGTCAGGAAAGGAATAAGGAAAGACTGAGGGGGATTATAAAGACTGCAGAGCAAGGGACACTGTATACTACAGGAGAGAGAAGAGGGACTGTGGGGGACAGAGAAGGTTTACTTTTGAAATGTTGCCCTCTATTGGGCGACATGCAAAAAACGAGCATTACAAATATCCGCCTGGTTGATAAAAGGTGGGATCAGAATGTTGCCCGCATGAAAAGGGCGACATTTTGATGTTGCATGGTAATAGTGTCCAGCCGCAGATCATTGTTTTTAAAAAGCCCATAAATATGTCACTGTCACCACAGTGCACTCCCACAAGTAGGAATCTATTCACTGAACTATTTTTTGTTACTCAACATGATATTCCCTCTGGGTACATTTCAGTAGTGAACCTTTCCTAGCACACATGATATTACTCTTATGTTCCCCAAATCTAATTCTAAATGTTCTATTTGTTTGGCTAACATAGATTTTACTGCAATGGCAGTTGAGCACATATGCAGCTTGTGGTGTGCTATTTTAGAAAGCATTGAAGCTGGAAGCTCTGCTTTTTAGGGGATGTCTGAAAAAACTCTGCTTCTATTTCTGCATTAAATCAAACAACATCTTTTTCTTCTCACATCCAGAAAAACACTGTTTTCTTTGGTATTTATCAGCAAGGTCAACTACTACAAACACATTACCTCACCATTGCTTCTGTTTGAGCCCCTCTGTCACAGCTCTTACTCACCTGTCTCCATAACTCGGTCTCCATAAGTCTATCGTGGCCCTGGGCCAAGGGAAGCATTTGTTCGCAAGCTGTTTGAGAAGCACACAGGTTAGGAGACCCCCTCAGCCAGGGCAGTTATGCCACTGTGTTGAGCCGTGGATCATTGTTTTTAAAAAGCCCATAAATATGTTGCTGTCTGTGTGCGAATAATCTGGTTTAATTTGGAAGCAATGACCCTCTGCATGCATTTTTTAATATACTTTTGTACTGCTCATTGTACAGACTGAAAAAAGCAAAGAAAATGAATGTACTTGACCTCCAAGGCTGCACAGGACAAGGGACGTGACCGTTGTCTGTGTTAGGACTGAGATTTCAGCCCAACCTGTGAGCAGTGGAGGGATACAGGAGATGACAGAAACACTTAATGCCCACTCCCCTTCTCTTCCTCGGCAGCTCAGGGCAGTGGTGGAATCCATGCTGCAGCAGTAAGCTCCTGCCCTGATATAGGAGAGGATGAAAAGAAGGGTGCTGGCCCTCCGATGGCTGCAGGGGTCTCCTTAAGGAGCCAGTTAGTGCCTAGCGCAGACATACGTACTGCAGACCCTGCCTGAGGGGGTAGCCGAGGAGCCAGTGCAGTGTGTGTAGGGGTGATATGGAACGTACACCCAGCAGGACCTGTTTGCTTCTCAAGCAGCTAGCGGACAAATGCTTCCCTTGGCCCAGGGTCTCGATAGATTTATGGAGACCGAGTTATGGAGACAGGTGAGTAAGAGCTGGAATAAAGGGGCTCAAACAGAGGCAATGGTGTGGTAATGTGTTTGTAGTAGTTGACCTTGCTTCTAAATACTAAAGCAAACACAGCTTTTTTTCTGGATGTGACAAGAATAGGATGTTGTAGTTGTCATGGCTGTTTGATTTGTAATGCAAAATAAAAGTAGATTTTTTTCAGACATCCACTAAAAAGCAGAGATTCCAGCTTCAATTCTTTCTAACATAGCACACTGCACACTGTGCATATGTCCTCGACTGCCATTGCAGTAAAATCTGTCAGCCAAGCAAACAGAACATTTAGAATTAGATAACTGCCATTGCAGTAAAATCTGTTAACCAAACAAATAGAACATTTAGAATTAGATTTCAGGAACATAAGAGTAATATCAGGTGTGCTAGGAAAGGTTCACTACTGAAACGTATCCAGAGGTAATATCATGCTAGAGTAACAAAAAATAGTGCAGTGAATAGATTCCTACTGATGTGAGTGCACTGTGGTGAAAGTGATATATATATATATATATATATATATATATATATAGGCTTTTTAAAAACTATGATCTGCGGCTCGACACTTTAACCATGTGACATCAGAATGTCGCCCTTTTCATGCGGGCAACATTCTGATCTGATCTGAAACAGGCTGAAAAAGTATTGTGAGGGAAAATAGCTGAAAGAGGGAGAGACTGTGGTTGCATACGTTCAGGGATATGTATATATCCTATATAATAATTCGCTAAGGATGTTTGTCAGAAGCCGTCATGCGCAGTAGAGACGGCTGCAAGCGCTGCAGTCATGCGCAGTAGAGACTGCCCGCCCCGCGGCTGATATGGAGCAGGCTGAATTCAGACCGGAATCCTTTCTGTGCAACTTCCTGGGACCGCTTGGTCCCAGGAAGGTGCGCAGAGTGGACTATGGTCTGAATTCAGAGTGCTCTACTCCATATCAGCCGCGGTGCGGACAGTCTCTACTGCACATGACTGCAGCGTGACCAGTGACGAGAGGATCTGGCCACCAGCCGAGAATGCTGGGTGGCACTGTGGCCCATGTACACGGGCTTTTCAGGTAGTAATATAGAGAGACATAGAGAGTAAATGGAATACCAACTAGTGGGACACTTTATATAAGACAAAAAGTCCCCAAGGCTGGTATGCTGCAAACACAGCATTTTTTACGATTACTTGTACTGGAATTGCTCCTCATAGTGAAACGATACTTCATCTTAAATTGCAGCTAGCTTTGTGGCCTATTCAACACGATCAGATGGGAGCGTGCTCACAAATGAAAATCCTCTTCTTCACCCTCTAGTGGGTTTTTTTAATTTCCTGCTACAGTAAGCCTGAACCCATTTTATGTCCACTGGTCAAATAATCAAAATCTGGTGTCTGACCATTAACCATTTGTTACTGTGTTATTTGTGCAGAGACTAGAAGATTACCAACGTAGGCTGGACCTGTCCTATCTAAAGCCAGGGGAATATCCCATGATAGATGAATTAAGGGTAAGTAGTTTTCATCATTGGTTGCTATGATATTGGCACATATCTTCATATAGATGGATCCTAATACTCAGCCATTACTGTGCTGCAGACCAGAATTTATTGGTGATTATTCTAATGTTCTCATTGTGTGTTTAAAAAAAAAAATTGACTTAAAGGAGCAGTAAACTTATTTTTATGAAAACACGTATTTTATAGAGCTTTTCTTGCTGAATAAAACAGTGTCACGCCCACTGCTGTCAGATGTTTTATTCAAAATGTATAGCAGTTCAAATAACCAGGAAGTAAATTTACTGTGTTTACTTCCTAATAGTTCTAACGGACAGGAAGTGACAGGCAGTTTCTATCACATTCTATGGAGAACTGTATGTCTCTGACTTTTCTCTCCATTAGAATCTAACAGGAAATCTAATTAGAATTTGACCACTAGAGGACACTGCTAATGTAAAAAAACATGGGTTTAAACTGTAATAACTCTAGAAATATAAATCCATCGGCAATGGGAGTACCCTTATTTTACTCAGTAGGAAAATCCCTACAATATATATTTTTTCATAAAAAAGTTTACTGCTCTTTTAAACTCTAGAGAATGTTTCTGGTGTGACTTAGTGCCATGTGAAGAAATCATAAGACGACTGGAGCAATGAAACTGCACCACATAGAACAAATGAAAATTCTCATTAATTTAAACTGGACTTCTAACTCCTTGAGTTACAAATGAGGTTTCCAGTACAATGTGAAGCAATCCATGGAGATCTTCCTCTCTATCATTTAAGGGGTAAAAAGTCCAGTTTTATTTATTTTATTTTTCTTTTGTCCATTGTGGAATGCAGTAACCATAGGGTAAAGTATCCTCCGGCCAGGAGGGCAGGCACTTGCCTTAATAGGCTCTCTGGAGGCAGAGTCCCCTTCCCCACTCCACTTTACCACCACCAGACAGGCTCAGTTTTAGAAATGACCTCAGAGGTGGTGCATCAGGATTCTCTTTGTTAGCTTAGCCTTTATTCTTATTTTCACTGTCGTCCAATACAGGTCACTGGTACTCTGGGAGGCGTAAGTCCCCTTTAATAGGCAGGAACAATTATGCAAATAATTTGCAAGGGGCGGAGCCTCCCCTCTTACCTAAGCCACCTTCTGGCCAGAGCCACCCATATTGATTTGTTCCTGGTGTGCTTCCACACCAGGTAGAGAACATCTATGCATCTTAGTATTTTATTATTTTTTATTCAAATATGGAATACCACCATTAGGAGGGTGACCATGGCTGTGAATTGCCCTCTTTAAAGTGGCTGGTGCAGCTTCCAGGGATTTTCTGTGGACCTATACCCTGAAGAGGGGACAGCTTGTGTTAAGCAGCTCCCCTGTTGGGGAATTTACCTCTGGTTCTTTCCCTCCCTATCATGGTCACCTGAAGACAGAAGTCAGCAAGGAAGGTGAGTCACCCATTGAGTGCTGAAGGTCCACTTGTCCCCACAGTGTCCCTTTGATGGGCTTGTATTTGGGAGTTTTAATACACTCCAGCACTCATAGGGTGTTTTTATTGCATTATTAACTGTTTATGCAATTTCTGTGTTATTCTCTGAGTTTTGGAGCATTGGGTATTCATTTATTTATGTTTCTCATGTGTTTCATGCTTGTTTGGGCACTTTTTAATGTTTTCTTAAACTTTATTAAAAATGGTGTTCCGCGCCTTTAAGCGCGGCTTTTTCCCGCTCAGACGCAAGGGCTCCTTTACTCTTTATGGGAATTCACAGTATGGGACATATCTCTGGAACCGCTTGTCACAGCAACTTCAGAGAGGGCTCATTTTAATTCTAGGCTCCTGCTCTATCATCCGGAATGTGTTTTATTTATGTGGGGTGTTCAGGGGGGCTTCGGGCACTGTTTGGGGTACTTGTAGGGAAAAACTACATTTCCCATGAGCGCTTGGTTCGCGCTCGTTTCTGACTGGCTGTCACGACGGCCGCCATTTTGTGGTACTTTTCCTAGGCGAGTACACTACGCAGGGACCGAGCCTTCTCTCTCCTCAACAGATTAACCCTTCGCTGGCCAGATAAGTCCGTTTTTAGAACATTTCTGGGGTGAAACTTTAATCTTAACACTTTTTCTGGGTGATAGTGTTATTAGTGGAGTATATTGACGCTGTGAGCATGTCTACTTCACTGGAGCTAGGGGCTAGACCCAAGTCTAAGGAGGATGGGGGGGTCCGCTACCCCCATGGCGTTTTGCTCCTCTTGCCACATTGGGCTGGATGGCGATAATGTGGGGGATCTATGCCCTAATTGTACTGGTCAAGATAGCAACCCTGGGCTTCCCAGCCACGCTATTGAGCCATCTTGGGTGAAGGAGTTTAAAGCTGCCACTAGGGATCTCAGATCCACGCTTCAACTCTTTCCCTCTCAGGTACAGGGGGCTCTCCAGGTCTGGCAGACCCCCTCTACTATCAGGACCTCCCTGCCTAAGCCACAGGGAGCTCCTGATATCACTGATTCTTCTGAAGAAGAACTTTTACAGGATTCTGATGCTGAGGAACGTACTGTTATTGAATCTAACAGGTCCATTGGGGACCCCTATGAGTGTGACCCTGAAGTTTCGGCTGAGGGTCTGATCAGAGCGGTTCTGAATACGCTCAACCTTCCTCTGACTCAGGAATCCACTTATGATCCTACTGATGTTTTTCAGAAAAAGCCATCTAAGCCTGTTGTTTGTTTTCCAACTAACCCTACTCTTGCCCGTCTGGTCTCTGAGGCATGGAAGAATCCTGATAGATCTTCCTCTGTCTCCAAAAAGTTTGCCAGACTTTACCCTTTTCCTGAGGCGGAGCTGGCAAAATGGGTTCATCCTCCCAAAGTGGATGCTCCTGTGTCTAGACTATCCAAATCTACTGCTTTGGCTGTCTCAGATGCCTCTGCCTTGCAGGACTGGACGGATAAGAAACTAGAGCTCTCTCTTAAGTCTATTTTTGCCTCCATTGGCACAGCCATGCGCCCCACTTTTGCTGTGGCATGGGTTAATAGAGCTATTGCGGCCTGGACTGAACGACTGACTGAAGCGGTTCGCCAGGATGCGCCTGTATCTGAACAGTTACAGCTTCTTGCTAATATCACTGAAGCTCAGAACTATGTTGCTGATGCTGCTTTTGATGCTGTGCGCATGATGGCGAGGGCCTCCACTTCTTCTGTGGTGGCTAGACGCGCTCTTTGGCTGAAAATTTGGTCTGCTGATACAGCCTCTAAGAAGGCTTTGCTTTCCTTGCCCTTTCAGGGGAATTTGCTTTTTGGGTCTGAACTCAAAGAAATGATCAGTGAGGCTACTGGCGGTAAAAGTACTCTTCTACCCTCAGTCTTTAAGAAAAAGTTTCCAGCCAAACGCAATCGGTCCTTTCGTTCCTTTCAGACTGAGACACGCTCCTCGGCCCAAACGGGTCCTCCCACTACGCGCTCCTCCTCCAAGCCCAAACAGTCCTGGAGGCCCAAAGTTGCCTCCAAGGCCAAGACCTCCAAGACTGCTTCGGCATGACTCGCCGAACCCGGGTCCGCATCCGGCTGTAGGCGGTCGTCTCCGCATCTTTCGCCGGACTTGGGAGGAGTCAGTGGCGGACCCATGGGTTCTTCAGGTGGTGTCAGAGGGATACAGGATCCCTTTCTCTTCCCTTCCTCCTTTTCGGTTCCATTTTACTCGTCCTTCTCAGGAACCCACAAAAAGGCGTCTGTTCGACGACGCTATTCAGGATCTCTTGGACAAAGAGGTCCTGGAGGCGGTTCCTCAGGGGGACACAGGTTCAGGATTTTATTCCAACCTGTTTGTGGTAGCCAAAAAGGACGGAGGAGCCCGTCCCATTTTGGATCTCAAAGATCTCAATGCCTATGTGGTGACTTCCCACTTCCGCCAGGAGTCCCTGCGCTCTGTGATTGCAGCAATGTCTCCAGGGGAGTTTCTTGCCTCCCTGGACCATCAGGATGCTTATCTTCACATCCCTATTCATCCAGAGAGCAGGCGGTATCTCAGGATTGCCTGCCACAGGGGACACTTTCAGTTTGCAGCGCTCCCCTTTGGGCTGACTTCAGCCCCTCAGGTCTTCCAGAGGGTGTTGGGCTCCTTGATAGCGGTGCTCCATCAGGATGGGATCAGAGTGACCCCCTACATGGACGATCTCCTACTGAAGGCCTCCTCAGCGGAGCTTCTCCACCAGCAATTACAGATGTGCATGCACACCCTGAACCGTCATGGCTGGATCCTGAATCTGGACAAGTCGGACTTGATTCCATCTCAGAGGCTTCTGTTCCTGGGTCTCCTGTTCGACACTCGCCAATGCATGGTGTTTCTTCCAGAGGACGTGGCTCACCAGATAGCTGTCAGAGTGGCTGGAATTCTGGACCTGGACGTGATTCCAGTTCCGAAGTTGTCGTCCTTAGTGGGGAAGTTCATTTCCACAATCGAAGCAGTACCATTTGCCATGGCCCACTCCAGGGATCTTCAGAGATTCGTGATCCAGACGTGCAAGAATCATCCAGATCATCAACATCTGTCTGTTTCTCTTCCTCCTCATGTCGAGTCGAGTCTGCACTGGTGGTTAGATCTCTCTCATCTCCTGAAAGGGAAATCCTTTCTAGTTCCTCCTTGGACCACAGTCACTACGGATGCCAGCCTTCGGGGCTGGGGTGCAGTCTGGGGTCGCTTCAGTGCTCAGGGGAAATGGGGTCTGGAGGAATCCATGCTCTCCATCAATGTTCTGGAACTTCGAGCTGTCCGGCTGGCCCTGAGGCACTGGGAGTCTCAATTGACCGGTCTTCCAGTCAGAGTGGAGTCCGACAACGCCACGGCGGTGGCTTACATCAACAGGCAAGGCGGCACAAGAAGCGGTTCCGCCTGGTGGGAGGTCAAGGATATTTTGTCTTGGGCAGAAGATCACGTGCCTGTCATCTCTGCGGTTCATATTCCAGGCGTGGACAACGTCATGGCAGACTTCCTCAGTCGTCATACCGTCGACAGCGGAGAATGGGCTCTGCACCCAGAGGTGTTTCACATACTTACTCAACGGTGGGGGATGCCTGTGGTGGATCTGATGGCTACCAGACACAACAGGAAGGTTCCGGTGTTTTGCTCCAGGTTGAGGGACTCCCTTGCTCTAGCAGTGGATGCCTTGTCGATCCCTTGGGACTTCTCCCTGGCTTACATCTTCCCTCCTCTTCCTCTATTGGTCAGAGTTATCCAGAAGTTGAAGAGGGAACGTTGTCCTGTCATCCTGATTGCTCCAAACTGGCCTCGTCAGTCCTGGTTTCCGGAATTGATGGCCATGTCAGTGAAGGATCCAATCCCACTTCCAGCCCGTCCGGACCTGCTTCTTCAGGGGTATCTGTGGAAAGAGGATGTTCACTCTCTCCATTTGATGGCATGGCGGTTGAATCCTCGATTCTAGCTAAGAAAGGCTTTTCTCCTTCTGTGGTATCGACGATGCTCAGTGCTCGTAAGCCTGTGTCTTCCAAGATCTATCATCGCATTTGGTCAACCTTCGTGACATGGTGCTCTGACAAAAAGTTGTCTCTTGACTTCCATCTTCCCACTGTCCTGGCCTTCTTGCAGGACGGTGTGGATAAGGGGCTCAGTCTGAGTTCCCTCAAAGTTCAGACCTCTGCCTTGTCTGTGTTTTTCCAGGAACGGATTGCTGTCCTTCCTGATGTGAAAGTCTTTTTCCAGGGTGTGACTCATGTTCGACCTGCCTTTAAGAGTCCTGCTCCCCAGTGGGATCTCAATTTGGTGCTGGGAGTTCTACAGCGACCACCGTTTGAATCCTTGGCTTCCATTCCATTACGTCTTGTGACTTGGAAGATGGCCTTCCTCTTGGCTGTGGTGTCAGTGCGCCGGGTAGCAGAGTTACAGGCCTTGTCTTGTAAACCTCCTTACCTGGTGTTCCACAAGGATAAGGCTGTGCTTCGCACTACCAAGGAATTCTTACCCAAGGTTGTGTCTGAGTTTCACATCAATCAGGAGATTGTGGTTCCCTCTTTCTGCCCTAATCCTTCATCTGACAAGGAAAGAGATCTCCATCTGTTGGATGTGGTGCGTTGTCTTAAATTTTATGTTCATCGCACCGAGTCTATCAGGAAGTCTGACGCTCTATTCGTCATTCCTGAGGGGCCTAGGGCAGGAAGACCGGCTTCCAAAGTTACCATTGCCTCTTGGATTAAGGCTACCATCCGTGAAGCCTATAAGTTGAGGAATAAGCATGTTCTCTTCCGGGTGACTGCCCATTCCACCAGATCTATTGGGGCCTCTTGGGCCTACAAGAATCAAGCTTCTGCTGATCAACTGTGCAGAGCGGCCACTTGGTCCTCTGTGCACACCTTTTCTAAGCACTATCGAGTTGATGTACTGGCTTCGGCTGATGCCAGTTTTGGAAGGAAGGTCCTGGAGGCAGTCTTGCCTGTGTAGGTCTTCCGCTCTGTGATCCTTAGTGCTTCTTTACTGTTGAGCCCGGTTGGCTCTGGTTCTGTGTGCTGTGTTAGTTCAGGGATTGTTCCCTTGGTTGGTGTCCGTTGACACTTACAGTTTGGGCTATGTTATCAACTGGTCATAACAGTTCTAGTGACTTGGGCCTTGCGCCTGGTCCTTGCCTTACTTCCCGCCTCTGGATCAGCTCAATGTTTGTACATCCCAGAGTACCAGTGACCTGTATTGGACGACAGTGAAAATAGGATTTTAGTCTTACCTGTTAAATCCTTTTCACTTAGTCCATACAGGTCACTGGTCTCCCACCCTGTCAAGGGACCAGTCTTGGCTCTCCTGTGGCATTCAGTGGGAGACCGTTCGGGCATGCTCACAGGAGTCTTTCTTTTTGCTTACCTGAGGTCAGTTCTTGGGGTCTCAAATCAATATGAGTGGCTCTGGCCAGAAGGTGGCTTAGGTAAGAGGGGAGGCTCCGCCCCTTGCAAATTATTTGCATAATTGTTCCTGCCTATTAAAGGGGACTTACGCCTCCCAGAGTACCAGTGACCTGTATGGACTAAGTGAAAAGGATTTAACAGGTAAGACTAAAATCCTATTTTCTTAACTTTTATGGGGCTGGTTTTTTTTTTGGTAGGGAGTCTTAGCTCATTATCCCTCCCCCCCCCCCCCCCCCCCGTCCCATATTTACAGTGTTTTTGGTGTAGGTGTTTTGTTTTGTTCCTGCTATGTCGTGTAGCAGGCAAATAAAATATTGCAATAATCAATATTCCCATTAATTTGAATGGGGCTTTGAACCCCTTAAATGCTACACAGGTTGTGTTGCAAACCTTTTCGTGAGTTCAAGGGGTTGAAAACCCTGCTTCAAGTAATGGCAGTGCTGGATATGTATTTTCCCTATGGCATATTTAGTTTGTCCCAGATAATTCTCTACGTTTGTTTTTGTACATATGACTCCCAAAAAAATGGGTTTACATACTAGTCATATCTGTTTCTTAACAGAGTCTGGATTTGACCAGGAGGAAGATGGTTCATGAAGGGCCCTTGACCTGGAAGGTGAATCGGGACAAAACAATTGGTGAGTCAGCCCGGGAGAAGGATTTGTTAGTGTAAATGCTATGTTTCCACATGTTAGAAGATGGGTAATGTACACACTCTAATCTGTACTGTACACGTTTGTGCATACTATGGGTATTCTAACGGTTTGAGTTCAAGAGGAGTATCCAGTGCATTGTGATACCTTCTGGCACTCAAAGGGTTAATTTATATTTTCACCTGTGTTTTTGTTTTGTTTTTTCATACTTTAACAAAGGCTTTTCCCCCTTTGCCTCTAGTGACTGGGCACATGACAGTGGGCCTTATTCATAAAGCCCAAACTGTGACATTCTGGAGCCACACAACTTCACCATACAGGGTGCAATGAAAATTCTTATCCATTTATTTAAATGGGACTTTTAGCCCTTTGAATGCTATAAATGTCTCCAATGCATTGCTTTACTCTGCACTCTGAAACCCTAGTATTCAAAGGGTTAAAAGTCCATATTAAATGAATGGGAATTTGGGTAACTTTTATTTGTCCTCTGTGGTGCAGTTGGTTTGTTCCAGATGTAATGCTTTGGAGACATTTAGGTTAAAATCCCTGTGTAAATCAGTGGTAATTTTGAGAAATGTGATTTTCCTCACATTGGTGCAGTTGGTTTACTCCAGAATAGCACCAGTTTTACTTGATAAATAAGACCCTGTGCCTGCCATGTGTTTAAAGGGCAGCTTTTCCAATATATTCGTTTGGAAACCAATGATGTTAAAATAAGTATTTATCAGAAAATGTCCTTAAAAAAAAAAGGTGATTCCGAGGAAATGTTTGAGGTGGTGGTAAGTATGCATTGAATGGAGGAGAATAATCAGACTATAGATGGTGGGGGAGGAACACAAATTGAAGGAAGGACAACACAGGAAAATGTGAGTGAAGATGGGACTGATATGCTTGATAGGGAGAGTCTGGTTCTTGGTAAAATGAGGAGAAACATGAGGAACCTTAAAGCGAAACTACCACCTCTGGCTAGTCGCCAGAAATATTACCTGGTGTTTGAGAAATGTACGCTGTTCCTGGACTGTCAAACCAGTTATGTTGAAGTTATACAAAGGGTTAAAACAAGAGAACCAATCAGATTGGATAGCTTCACATAAATAGATAAATGACAATATTAAATAATTTTGAGAACTTTACACTATATTAGGTATTGACACACTAATTCACAGTAAAGAATTGATTAAAATAATCAATCCCGCATATTTGTGCAAAAATATATATAATTTATTAAATACAATACAATATATATATATATATATATATATATATATATATATATATATATAGTGTAAACAACAATGATATAAATGAGTGATCAGCAATTACAATAGATATATATTAACTCAAACCACAATTATCACCATTAGGATTACCAGCAATTGAAGAGTTAACCACACATAGGTATATTCAGAGGTATAAGATAACAATAATTGCACTCAGCAGCATAGAAAAGGATAATTGATCCTTACAATTAATAAAATACAGGTGTCAGCAGTTTATATGAATACCTTCTGCCCCAGAAACTGTATAAACTATGCTAATTGAGGTTTAAGGTATATTGTCAGATGAGTCAACTTTAATATGGAGCCAGGTCCTCTGACAATTTTCCTTGTACCATAAACAATAGCAACATTTTAGAGAAACTAACTGGAATAAAATCCCAGATAGAGATCACTATAATTTAATAATGTACTGATTTCAAATATTGTATACCTTCTGAATAAAACATATAAATTGCATTTAATATAGTCAGTAAGAGATTATACCAAGAATATACTTAGAATCAGTCAAATAACAGTATATTAAACTTCATGCAATATATATCATAAACATGACTATAGCAATCATATGTAAAACCTATAGGGTACCTAAGGGTTAATCCATTAAGATAGGATGACATGCCCAAGATGGTGACTTCTTTTGTCTAGTGAGAGTTTAAAAACTTTTCGCTGTACAAAAGTTTAGACCCAAAACATACACTAAGAAATCCAAGAAACACTTCAAAGTAAATAGACAAATAGCAGTTAAAGGGTTAATAAATTAATTCAAAGAATTCCCCAGATCAAATATTAGTTATATATCCTTTCCAGAAACACAATATATTATTCTAGAAATACCAGGAATTATATTAACTAATATATAAACCAAGCTGTTTAACTATATTACACTTATCTGGCAAAATATAACAATTTACCAATAATAAATAAATTCTGCTTAATTTCAGAGTTTCTGTAGCTGATATAGCTTATTA
Source organism: Rhinophrynus dorsalis (assembly GCA_037306005.1). Classification (NCBI taxonomy): domain Eukaryota; kingdom Metazoa; phylum Chordata; class Amphibia; order Anura; family Rhinophrynidae; genus Rhinophrynus; species Rhinophrynus dorsalis. The sequence continues at coordinate 247,339,613 of CM074724.1, read as the reverse complement.
TAATTGATCCCAAATGTTTGGCCAGTTCAATTAAGACAAATTATAAGAAAATTAAGTTTCTTCAAATATAGAAGAAATACATTTTTGATTCTGAATTTTGCAGAATTTACATAAAAAGATATATAGTTCCCAGTCCAATAAGTGTGGATTTCTTAAGATTTCTTTAGCAGGCAGCCAGGTATATAGCGGGAATTGAAGAGCCCGGAACCAAGAGGAAAAACCCCTTCTCTCTCTAAACTTGCATATTTATAATATGAAATTCCTCTTTTCAAAATCTGCTCTGATTGGTTACAGAGCCATCTCATTATGCAGTGACATCAGAATAAATTATGGAAAAATTCCAACGCTTTAGTAATAACACCATGTAATCTATAGATGGCGCCATTACTCTACATTAAAATTCACACCTAAAATTATACCTGTATGGGGTCTATAAAATAAATTGGAATGTGAACCGTCACCCTACTAGACTTTCCCATAGGGGAGTATGTCTCTGTTTTAGACTTTTGAGATTTTCTCATAAGATACTAATACTGCTTGAGACTGTGGTTGTCTGCAATCCTTTATCAATCACCATTGAAGTCTCCCAAATATTCCCCCCTCCATTGAGAAAGAGAGGCTCATTGTCTCTGTTACATGAGGTAATTTAAACACATTTTAAAACACAGATTTTTAGATAATTTGGTTTAAAAGAAAAATTAACCATTTCCCCATCATAGCAATGTCTCTGACAGGACCGACAGACAGGAAACAGCTCAAACATCTTTCCATAGTGACATCTGTGCACCTGCGCTGTCAGTCCCTTTTGGAGCCGAACCGCTCCTACCAACACCACCTAGAGCAGGCTGGGACTGACAGCACAGGTGCCACTATTGAAAGATATCTGCTCTGTTTCCTGCCTGTCGGTCAGGGAACAGTGTACATTTCTCAAACACCAGGTAATAATTCTGGCGACTAGCACTACAGAGCAGCTAGTCGCCAAATGGGTATTTATTTGGGCCAGATTTGTTCATAGGTGGTAGTTCCTCTTTAATAATGAAATAAAGCATTGAGTCTGATCAGCTAAGAGGAAATTGGGCAATTGTTTTCAAACCAAATGTACCACAGTGGACAAATAAAAATTCACATTGATTTAAACAGGTTTTTAAAGGGATAGTAATGTTTCACAAAAACAGCAGCTCCAATTAATTTTCATCGCATTTGGGCCATAGAAAGTGTTATTTCAATACTGTCAGAGTTGTAGTTAAAGAGTAGTTGAATGATAAAGTATCCACCTCCCACCCCTTTTACCTAGTGTAAGACACCTCCCCTCAGATGCCGAATCTGGTCACTTGACCAGACAGCTCACAGCAAGGGACAATCTTCTTACTGTGCACGTAAGGAAAACTCTGCTCATGGAAGATTGTCCCTCTCTGAGATCCATCCGGACAGTCTTGCTGCTCTGAGCTGAGCATTGTTACATCAGTAAAAGGGGCAGGAGGGGGATACCTTATCATTCAATTACTCTTGAACTATAACGCTGACAGTACTGAAATAACACTCTCCACAGCTCAGATACGATGAAGATTAATTGGAGCTGATTTTATTGTGAAACATTACTATCCCTTTAACACCTTGAATGCAGAGCAGTCTCCAAAGCCTTGCAAAGTAATGCAATGGCGACCTCTAAAATTCAAGGGGTTAAAAGCCCATTTAAATCAATGGAAATTACTATTTTTCCCCTATAGTGCAGATGGTTTGCCTCTCCAGTGCAAAACTGTGTTGGGGACCTCACTAACATTCAAGGAGGTTCAAAGCCCCTTTTAAATCATTAGGAATTTGTATTTGTGTGGTGCAGCTGATATGTCCCAGAATTACTCCAATATTTGTCTGTTCATATAGCCCCTAGGAGTAGATTCATATGGCTATCTGGTCTCCATCATTCATTGTCTATGTGCTGATTCACATTCCTGTTTGGTTTTCACAGATCTGTACACACTGCTGTTAGAGGACATTTTGGTTTTGCTCCAGAGACAAGATGACAAGCTGATTCTGAGGTGTCACAGCAAGATTCTGGCCTCTACCTCAGATAGCAAACACATCTTCAGTCCTGTCATCAAGCTCAACACTGTGCTGGTACGGCAGGTGGCAACAGGTCAGTCGCAGCTTATGCCTCTCCTTTCTAGAGACTGAAATACAACACATTAGAAGTCACACTGTACTTTATCCTTGATCACAAGCTTCAGGCCTTAAGCAGGTAGAAAAAGATGAACGTTCTGGAAAAAACAAACTGCACAATAGAGGAGGAGGAGGAACAAATTTCCATTGCTTTAAATGTGACTTTTTAACACCTTGAATGAAAGGTCTCCATCACCTTTCAAAGCAGTGTGTCTTTACAATGTGTTGGAGACCTCTCTAGCATTCAAAAGATTAAAATAGTGGCTTCAAACTGCATTCGTAGATGGCTCAGACAGTGGAGGTTTTGGGGATTACCCCTTTCAAAAGTGTCAGTCATTTGCGCTATGATTTTGATGGAATTAACTGTTGAAAAGGAGGGGTTCCTACTAGCTTCACTTGGCTTAATAGGAATGCATTTTGAGACCCATGGATTAAAAGCTGCATTTAAAGGAACAGCAATGCCTAACAAAATAGGGATATATACACTGTATTTCATGGTAGTACCTGTAGAATTTTTTTTTTCTTAGGTCTAAAATTTAGTCTTACATGTGCTGTATGGTTCCTCCGGTTTCTACCTTTTACAGGGCTCCCAACTAGTAATTTTGATAGATATCCCTAGTGACAATGATGGATTGAATGTAAACAGGCTGAGATAAAGTAGCAAAAGGGGTGGTACTAACACCGGTCAATATCTTCCTTCCTCTTATCTCTCATTACAACCTGCACATGCAAACTTGACCATATGGTGTTTGTGTATATCAGGGGAGATCAATAGGTAGATAGCAGTTGTTACTGAAAGACTGTAAGAAGATTCATGCTGAACAGTCTTTTTTATATCTTTCCAACAGTGAATGAGATAATATGGGCAGAGTCTTGTTATTTAAAGGGATAGTAATGGTTTACAATCAAAGCAGCTCCAATTAATCTTCATAGCATTTGGGCCATAGAGAGTGTTATTTCAATATTGTCAGAGTTGTAATTCAAGATGGTGGCTTACACTAGGTAAAAGGGGCGGGAGGGATACTTTATCATTCAATTACTCTTGAACCACAACGCTGACATTATTGAAATAACACTGTCTATGGCCCAAAATCTATGAAGATTAATTGGAGCTGCTGTTTTTGTGAAACATTACTATCCCTCTGTTGATTTTAATCTGTTGAGTGCTAGAGTGGTCCCTAAAGCAGTGGTTCTCAACCCATGCAATCAAGGCCCACTAACAGGCCAGGATTTGAGGATTTCCTTGTTAGAGAGGAGGTGAGTTAATCAAATTGAAGATGCCTCTGATCAGCACAAATGTATTCTAGCAGGGAAATCAACAGGTCCTGGCCTGTTAAGCAGTCCTTAGGGCACTGGTTGAGAACCACTGCTCTAAAGTATTGTTTCCTAACCCCTTAAGGACTATTGACATGCCAGGACCATCACAGTGGTTTGGCACTTAAGGATCGATGGTCCTGCACGCCACTAGAGGACCCAGGAATCCATTGCACAAAAAAAAATGACCCTTGGTCCTTAACTTCCGGCCACGCTGGGTGGCTGGTAGTTAAGGGGTTAATGAATTTGATCTCTCTAGCATTCAAGAGGTTAAAAGCCATATTTTCCATACAGTTTTGTTTCCCCAAGAATTAATTGTTTTTAACAAATGTTACACAATGTTAGGCATTCTAGTTTGGTCCAGTTTTAGTCTATTTAGGCAGACAATATAATTATATGTATGTTGTGCCATGTATGTATGTGATAGTGAGGAGTCAGTGTTCATGTCACTAAAGTCTGGGTAGCCTTTGTCTACACATTAAAGTACTGTGAGAGTGTGCAATAGTATTTTTTTGTTTAAAATTGAACTATACTCTAGGATTAAGGTAGAAGCCCTTCATATAGAAGTTCTGTATCTGTATTACTATATTGTTTTGCCTTTCAGTTTAAAACATCAGTGTTTGACCCTTGGTCCTCTTATGTTTAGGGCTTAGATTTATTCTGCTCAAGTTTAAATTCCTTCCATATTCTATAAAAAACTGCTGTACGCTCATTTTCTCCATCTCTCTCTCTCCCCCTTCTCTGTGTTTCTCTTGCTTTTTCCCACCCTCTCTCCCCTTTTCTTTTTCATTTCCCCCTCACTGTCTTGATTTCTTGGTCTTTCTTGAACTCTGCCTTGGCCCCTCTCCCTCTATGTCCCTCCCATTCTCTTTCTTCTCTCCGTCCTCCTTCTTCTTCTCCCACAGATAATAAGGCACTCTTCGTCATTTCCATGTCACAAAATGGGGCACAAATTTATGAGCTGATTGCGAACACTGTTTCAGAGAAAAATGTGTAAGTTTTTCTATCATTTCAAGAAAGGCAAAATTTTGTTTTAGTTTAGTTAACTTTTATGTGCCCTGCCTCCTTGTAGAGGAACCTTTTCCCCATGGTCCCTGTGTCCCTATTGGACTAAGAGAAAAGAATCTACCAGTTATTATAAAAATTAAATTCCCTTTTTCCCAATAAAAAAGCTTACTACTCCTTTATTTAATGCTCAGTGTTCACTCCCTTTCTGGCTCCTTTATAAAAAGTCAGAGACAACATGTAGTAATATAAATGCCAGTGAGGCTGAAGTTCTAGTAAGAACTGACACAATGCTGGAACAAGCCACCTGCACTGTAGATCAAAATATAAAGTACCAATGTTCTCCTTGATTTAAATGGCGATTTTAACTCTTCAGGTGCTAAATAGATCTCCAACACCTTAGGTAGCAATGTATTGGATACTAACTTAACATTCCAAGTTTTTTTTTTAAGCCACATTTACCTTTTTGAGTGCCAGAATTGTATCCGGTGCATTGTTTTGCAATGAATTAAATACCTTTCTAGCACTTAATGGGTTAAATCAATGGGAATTTTATTTGTATTGTAGTTTGCTCCATAATGACTCTTGTAGTTCTTAGTACATCATCCTTTTGTATGAATCATTGCTTTCCACATCTTGACATTTGTCTTCTGTTTGGCTACCTCTTTACCATAGGTGGCAGGACCTCATAACAAGAATGGCTGTCACGTTGAAGGTAGAGGATCCTCGGCCGGTAATCCAACTTCCAGCACCTCCTGCAGAGATTGCCAGCGAGTAAGTATGTGTGAGTGACTTGGGCCAGGAAAACAGTGAGGAAATGGTGGGGATAGGATGTTTTTTTTTTGTTGTTGGTTTTTTTGTTTTGTTTTGGTTTTTGTCTCTGCTAGATGTATAATCCTATCTCAGCTAAAAGGGGAAGTGTCTAGGTACGTAATCCCATTATAGCCTATAGGAAAAACATGCCGCAAGCCTGGCATTCATGCCAGGTCTTCAATTTATTTTTCTGCTTCCAGGTACACTCCTACGACCATATATTCACAAGTTCAGCTAACAAAAGTTCAACTAATATAAATGCTTATTGATTTAAATGAGGCTTTTAACACCTCATATGCTAGAGATGTCTTCTATGCCTTGCATAGGAGACCTTTATTGTTCAAGGGGTTAAAAGCTCCAGTTCAATCATTTGGAATATTTTTGACAGGAATGAGGAGATGGTGGGGTCGAATGTCAGTTGAGTGAAAAACAAGACATTGGAAACATAGGAATATAATTCCAGACCAGTAAATTGCAAAACATGTTGGAAAAAAGCCCCATTTCAATTACTTGGAATATTCTTGTGCCCTACGGTGTACGTTGAATTCTCAGAATCTTCCACTTTCTTTGTATATACATCCCTTAGATTTTTCAAGTGTCATAAAATTAGCCTGGGTGACTTTGTGGCTCAGTAAACTCTGGCCTATAGTTGTAAGGCTCACCAAACTATATTTTGGCCTAAAATTGTTTTCTCTGAGACTCTCCATCCATCCCCTGGTTCTGTCTTACAGGGAAGAACATGAGGAGGGGGAGCAGAAGAAAGTGGGAAATGAACAACAGGAGGAGAGGAACCTCAGTTTACATAGCACAGGTGAGTGTGGGGAGAGCATATGTTTACAGTATACAAACGAAAAGAGAAACGGAAGCCATCACCATACAGGGGATGGAATAAATGAAAGTACTTCTCTACTGGGGACTGAGCAGTAAAAAGAAAATGAAAAGAAACAAAAGAATAAGACTAGGCTTAACCCCTTAACAACCCATGACGTACATGTACGTCACAAGGTGGATTTCAGGGCTCCCCCGATAGCTGGAAAAAAAAAAAAATGGTGCCAACCAAGAATTCTGGCATCTTCTCTTTATCCCCTTTTCACCTGGTATTTCTATGGACTATAATGAATTAAGTCTGTGGAAGACCTTGGGTTCATCTTTTCTTCTAATACGGTGCCTTTGGGAACTGAAATCTACCTTTCCAGTTTCCCCCTTCCTTCCACTATTTACAGGGCACTTCCATCCTGGAGTAGGGGCCATCACATTCCCCTTTACAAATTAGTCATGTAGGGGTTGCCCTCTGATGAAGTAGGCTTCTTCTGAGGGGGGAGTCTCTACTGTGGTTTTGTGCTTTTCTCTGGAGGATTCATATGAGGAAGATCCTGGGTCCTCTGGTGAGGGTTTTCTCAGTGCTGTTTTATGGAGGTTTCTACCCGCTGCCCTTCATCTTCAGACAAAGAGGCTGTTTGCTTGCCTCATCTGCCTTTGACCGGATGGATAAGAAGGAATGAAAAGTGTCTGACAAGAAATGAATTATTCCTAGATGTTTTTAATTCTTTATTTCTTTCTTGTGCTTAAGTTGCTTTATCCCAGAATGACTATTTTCTTTGGGAAAACAAAACTAAATATACTTTAATGGATTTAATGAATGAATTCTGCTACCCAGCGATTCTTGGCTCCAGTCCATGGGACAACCAGCAGGTCAGGTTTTAAGGATTTCCCTAATTAAGAACAGGAAATGCAATCAGAATGACTGAACAAGTAATTGCCCCTCTGTGTACGTGCAAAGACATACTGAATACATGACCTGTTGGTGGATCCCAAGGACTAATGTTGAGATCACTGTGTTAAACTTGGACGCTATAGAGCATTTCATATGTTATTTTATTGTATAATGTACAATGTTAATGCATTGGCCAGTCCATGTAGTTTACACACTTGTATACTTAGCTGATTCTGTTTTTACAGTATACAGGCAGCAAGGTGTATGTATGCTTCCGGTGCATAGGACAGTAAGATATGGCTTTGTATGTGCTTTTGCAGGAGATATATATATAACAAGAATGCCCATGTCACTGTAAGATTCTTTAGATATGTTAAAAATAATTTACAGAATTCACTTGCCATTCCTTACTCACAGACAAAGACTCTGACACAGAAGGTCCAGCAGCACCAAAGTCGTCCTCTCCATCCCTTACACTCAGCAGTAGCCTCCCACAGCAGGCAGTGATCTTAAAGGATCAGCAACAACTGGATCGGAGGCTCAGCCCAAGTCCCGTATCTTGCCATTCTTCTCCAGAGCATCACCTAGCTTTGGATGCACTCAGAAACCGTGAGTAGAAGTAAAAGTTCACCCCTCAAACTCTAAACACAGAAGAAGAGTTAGGGAGTGGAAATATTTCATTCTTCCAGGAACTTAAAGCGGAACTACCACCCGACAAAATGTTTAGCTTATCTAAGTCCCCATCTGGCAACTAGCTGCTTAGTAGCGCTAGTCACCAGAATAATTACCTTATTTAATAGATTTCTGCTCTCTTCCATGGTTGACAGGCAGGACAGAGCGCGGACATCTTGCCATTGTGACGTCCGTGCGCCAGCTCTGTCAGTCCCAGCCGGAGCCAAATGGCTCCTAGCAACGCCTCCTAGACTCGGCTGGGACTGACAGCGCAGGCACACGGACGTCACAATGGCAAAATGTCTGCGCTCCATCCTGCCTGTCACCCATGGAAGAGAGCAGAAATCTATTAAATAAGGTAATTATTCTGGTGACTAGCGCTACTAAGCAGGTAGTCGCCAGATGGGGACTTAGTTAAGCTAAACATTTTGTCGGGTGGTAGTTCCGCTTTGAACGGGAACTATCACCCCGCAATAACTTAAGCTTCAGTGATTGCTCATCTGGTGACTAGCTGCTTAGTAGCGCTAGTTGCCAGAAATATTACCCGGTTCAGCAGATATCAGCGCTACTAAGCACCTAGTCGCCAGATGAGCAATCACTAAAGCTTAAGTTATTGCGGGGTGATAGTTCCCCTTTAATGCTTATTTCTCTGTCGTCCAATACAGGTTACTGGTAACTTTGGGTAGGCGATCAGCCCCTTTAAGTAGGCAGGAACAATTCTGAGAAGTGACTGCTGGGTGGAGCCTACTTCCTCTCCTTAGCTTGCAGCTAGCCAATCCCCTTCCAGTAAGATTTGTTCTTTGGTCAAGACACAAGGCAAGAGAACAGTTCAGCTATAGTTTTAACTTTTTTATTATTTTTCTGTTAGATATGGGATACCACCATCAGGCGGATTGCCATCATTGATAATTCCCATCACCCAAATGTGGATAGCTCAGTTTACCAGGTGCTTTTGTGGACCTAAGCCCTGTGTGGAAAATCTTGGCTGCAAGTTCTTTCCCCAGGAGTTGGCCACTGAGGCTTCTTCTTGATATATGGTAATCTGAAAACAGAAGACCTGCTGAAAAGGTGAGCAACCCTTTGAGTGCTGAGGTCGACATGTCCCATGCTTCCCCTCCGCACCAGGGTCTCCTTGGAGTTCCTATTACATACTCATGCACTCATTGGGTTTATCTATATGTCTGTTGGGTGTTAGGAGCAAGTTTCTGTGGTAACTTAACCCTTTAGCTGCTGGTTGGCATACTTTGCAGGGTTGTGAGCACTTTCCCTACTGTGTTCAGTGTTTATTGGGTCTCCTGACTCATTCTAGTGGGTTTTTGATCATGTTTTACATTTTGTAATCACTTCGCTAAATAGGCACACATTTACCACATAGACACCATTGCTCCATTCACTCCTATGGGACTTTACAGTTTGGGATGTATCTCTGCAACTGCTCCATTTAGCGAGGTCAGAGATGGCTCATGTTGTTGGTCTATCCTTGATCTGTCTTCTAGTTAATGTGCTGGGCATGTTGGGGGGTTCAGGAGGCCTCGGGCACTGTTGGAGTACTTTTTTTGAGAAACTACAGTTTCCATGAGCTCTTGCTTTGTGCGCTAGTTTCTGATTGGCTCCCGCCACGGAAGCCATTTTGTGCTTTCTTTGAACGAGTATCCTACGCAGGGCTTGGACTCTCCTTCTCTCCACAGCAGTTTAACCCTTCGCCTGCCAGATAAGTCTATTTTAGCGTTTCTGGGGTGAATAATTTATCATATAACTTATTTTGGGTGTTTCTAATACTTTGACCGTTTGACTCTGTGAGAATGTCTGCTCTGTTAGACCTTGGGGCTAGGCCTAAGATAAGGACACTAGGGCGTCTGTGTCCCCTATTGCTCAGTGTTCCTCATGTTACTCAGGGTTACCTAGAGAATACTCAGGTCATGTTTCCCTAGTATGCGCTGCTGCCCCTGCAGGGACCTCCAGCCATGCACTAGAGCCAGTTTGGATGCAAGAGTTTAAGGCTACTACCAGGGACATCCGGTCTACCTTACAACTCCTTCCATCCACTTTGCATGGGGTCTTCCACTCATGGCAGGCCCCCACCCCGATCAGGTCTTCCCTGCCTAAACCACCGGGTGTACCTAAGGAGGAATTATTGGTGGATTCTGATGATGATGACTGTTCAGCTGTTCCTTCCTCTGGGTTTTTTTTCTGAGGAGTGGAAGTTTTCAGACAGGGAACCTTCTGTCTAGGAAATTTTCAAAGCTTTATCTGTTCTCTGAAGTGGCCCTAGCTCATTGGGTTCATCCTCCAAAGGTGGATGCCCCTATTTCCAGGCTTTCTAAGTCCACTGCATTGCCTGTGGCTGATGCATCTGCTCTGAAAGACTGGACTGACAAAAGCTTGAGACCTTTCTCAAGGCCATTTTTGCAACGGCTGGTTCAGCCCTGCGCCCTGCATTTCCTGCGGCATGGGTGAATAGGGCTGTGGCTGTTTGGACTGAACAGCTCACCTTAGCTGTCCGTCAGGGAGCTACTACTTTTGACATGTTGCGGCTTCTCACCAACATCTCTGAGGCCCAGCATTATGTTTCTGCTGCCCTGTTTGATTCCGTTCGTATGGTGGCCAGGGCTTCCACCATGACGTGCTCTTTGGCTCAAGATCTGGTCTGCTGAGACTGCCTCCAAGAGGGCTTTCCTGTCTTTTCCCTTTTAGGGGACCTCACTGTTTGGGCCTGATCTTAAGGATCTGATCAGTGAAGCCACTGGGGAGAAGAGTACTCACCTGCCAGTGGTCCATAGGGAGAAGACGCCTGTCTAACGGAAATGTTTTTTTCATCCCTTCCAGGCTGAATCGCGTCCAGAGACCCAGGCAGTGCCTCAGGCTCTGCGCACCTCATCCAAGCCTAAGCAGCAATGGAGGCCCAAGCCCTCTGCTAAGCCTAAGGGTTCCAAACCTCCTTCATGACTTGCCGAATCCTGGTCCCCACCCGTAGATGGGTGGCCGCTTGCACCACTACCTCTCGGCTTGGGAAGCCTCTGTGGCGGACCCGTGGGTTTTGCTGGTGGTGGCTGTGGGATACTGGATTCCCTTCCCCTCCCTCCCAGACCTTCTTTTCTCATTCTTCTCTGGGCACAGAAAAGCACCTCCTTTTCGAAGGCCCTTCTGGTATTAGAACCAGTTCCTCCTCAGGAAAGGGGTTTGGGATTCTACTCCAACCTCATTGTGGTTTCCAAGAAGGATCGTGGCTGTCGTCCCATTTTGGATTTGAAGGACCTCAACTCCTTTGTGGTCAGGTCCCAGTATCGTCAGGAGTCACTGCGCATGGTGATCGCTGCCATGTCCCCCAGAGAATTTCTGGCTTCTCTGGATCTTCATGATGCATACTTGCACATTACCATTCATCCAGAGAGCCGGCAATATCTCTGCTTTGCCTAGGACCGAGGGCATTTCCAGTTCTCTGCCCTCCCTTTTGGCATGACTACGACTCCTAAAGTCTTCAACAGAGTCCTGGGAGCCTTGATTTCTGTCCTCCATCGGGATGGCATAAGAGTTACCCCATACATGGACAACCTCCTTCTGAAGGTATCTTCTCTGGAACTCCTTCATCAGCAGGTGCAGGACTGCATTTATGCTCTGTCCCATCACGGGTGGATCATCTATTTGGACAAGTCAGACCTTTTTCCTTCCCAGAGGATGGTCTTTCTGGGCCTCCTCTTCGACACTCAGAGAGGGATATTTCTCACGGATGAAGTGACTCATCAGATGGCACTGAAGGTCCAGGCTATCCTGTCTCAGGATCCGTTTCCAGCCAAGAAGTTGTCATTCTTGGTGGGGAAGTTCATTTCCACCATAGAAGCAGTACTGTTTGCCATGGCTCATATCAGGGAACTTCAGAGGTTTCTAATACTGGCATGCAGGGGTCGACCAGATCTACTGGAGAGATCCCTGTCTCTCCCTCTTCATGTGGAACAGACCCTCTTGTGGTGGCTCAACCTGGACAATCTGCTGAAAGGCAGGCCCTTCATGGTGCCATTCTGGACAACAGTGATGACAGATGCCAGCCTCTCCAGCTGGGGAGCGGTCCTGGGGCACTTTAATGCTCAAGGCCAGTGGTCCCAGGAAGAATCTCTCCTCCCCATCAATGTCCGGGAGCTTCGTGTGATATTTCATGCCCCGAGCCAACTGGAGGATTGCTCCATCAGGGTCCAGGTGGACAATGCCACAGCTGTAGCCTACATCGACAAACAAGGCGACACAAGAAGTCTCGCAGCTTGGTTAGAGGTCAAGGCTATGTTGTCCTGGGCAGAGGAGCATGTCTCTGCCATTTCCGCAGTTCATATTCCTGGCATAGACAACGTTCTGGCAGACTTCCTCAGTCGACACACAGTGGACAGAGAAGAGTGGGAACTGCATCAAGAGGTGTTCAACCTCATTGTCCAGCGGTTGGGTCTTCCATGCATTGACCTGATGGTGACAACACACAATAGGAATGTCCCAACGTTCTGCTCTCGCTGGGCAGACCCCCTGACTCTGGCAGTGGATGCCTTTTGATTCCATGGAATTTTCCTCTGGCATACCTTTTTCCTCCCATTCCCCTGTTGCACAGGGTGATAAGGAAACTGAGGCTGAGCGCTGCCCAGTCATTCTTATTGCTCCGTACTGGCCTCCACAGGCTTGGTTTCCAGAGCTTCTGGATCTCTCTGTGGCGGATCCTCTTCAGCTCCCCTCCCGTCCGGATCTTCTTCTACAGGGTTACCTGTGAAAGAAGGATGTTCATCGTCTGGCTTTGACGGCATGGAGGTTGAATCTTTGCTTAGTGCCTGGAAGCCTCTTTTCTCTAAGGCCTACCATTGAGTTTGGTCTACCTTTCTCTCTTGGTGTGCTGATAGGGACCTGTCTCAGGATTTTGATCTTTCTACTGTCCTTTCTTTCCTGCAGGATGGTGTGGATAAGAGTCTCAGTTTGAGTTCTCTTAAGGTGCAGACTTCTGCTCTCTCTGTTTTCTTTCAAAAGCACTTTGCTATTCTTCCTGATGTCCAAGGTTTTCTTCCAAGGTGTTGCTCATACCTGTCCTGTGTTTGAGACTCCCTCTCCTCAGTGGGAGCTTAACTTGGTTTTGGGTGTCCTTCAGCGCCCTCCCTTTGAGTCCATGGCCACTTTTTCTCTACATCAGCTGATGTGGAAAATGGCCTTTCTCTTAGCTATCATGTCTGTTCGCCGTGTTGCAGAACTGCATGCCCTATCCTGTAGGCCACCCTTTTTGGTGTTTCACAAGGACAAGGCGGTACTTCGCAAGAGTTTTTCCAAAAGGTGGTGTCTGAGTTCCACATTAATCAGGAGATTGTGGTTCCTTCCTTTTGCTCTAACCCTACTTCTGACAAGGAGAAGGATCTTCACCTGTTGGATGTTGTGCATTGTCTCAAGTTCTGTGTGCATTGCACTGAGCCCTTGCGGCAGTCTTACGCTCTTTTTGTCATTCCTGTAGGTCACAGGGCAGAGAAGCCTACTTCCAAGGTAACTGTTGCTTCTTGTATCAAGTCCACTATTCGTGAGGCTTACGAACTTAGGAAGAAACCTGTTCCTTTTCGGGTCACAGCTCATTCTACGAGGTCTATTGGGGCATCTTGGACCTACAAAAATCAGGCCTCTGCTGATCAGTTGTGCAAGGCAGCCAATTGGTCGTCTGTGCATACCTTTTCCAAACACTATCGTGTGGATGTGCTGGCATTGGCTGATGCCAGTTTTGTGTGGAAGATCCTGGAGGCAGCCTTGCCTGTCTAGGATCTCCTTCGTCTCTTCAGTGCTCTTTCACTTTTGAGCCCTGTTGGCTCTAGTTCAGTGTGCTGTGTAACCGTTCCTTGGGTCTGTTTTTACACCTGTTCGGTGTCCTTTGACACTTTGCGGTTATTATTGAGCTATTCATGATCTGGGAAACTTAATGGTTGGACATCCCAAAGTTACCAGTAACCTGTGTTGGACGACAGAGAAAATAGGATTTTAGTCTTGCCTGTTAAATCCTTTCCTCTTAGTCCATACAGGTTACTGGTCTCCCACCCAGTCAAGGGACCATCCTTGGGTCTCCTGTGGCAGAAAGTGGGGGTCCTTTCGGGTTCATGCTCACAGGAGTCTTCCTTTACCTTCTTACTACCTAGTCAAAAGTTAGTTTTCAAATCTTACTGGAGGGGGATTGGCTAGCTGCAAGCTAAGGAGAGGAGGTAGGCTCCACCCAGTAGTCACTTCTCAGAATTGTTCCTGCCTACTTAAAAGGGCTGATCGCCTACCCAAAGTTACCAGTAACCTGTATGGACTAAGAGAAAAGGATTTAACAGGTAAGACTAAAATCTTCTTTTTCTGAGCAACTGGAGTTATTCAGTACCCCAGTGTCATGACCTCTTCTGAATATTTGATTATACTAATGTTGTTGAGATGTGACTGAGCAAGCTTCTACCCCTTATTTTAAAACAATTGAGTGTACCTGCAGGTGGACACCACAGCTTGATGCATTCTTGATAGGTAGTTGTCATCTTAGATGGTTTTGGGAGAGTGAATCAGTATAATGTAATATTACACATAATGGGCATTCATTAACCCTCGTTGATATGTACACTTTTCTGCAGTTGGACTTCTCAGACAGTTACTGGTACAGCAGGTGAAGCTACTTCAGCAAGAGGAGACTGAAAATTTCCAGAGGTTCTGTAGTCGAAAGACTCGGGAGCAGATGATAGAAGGAGAAAACCAACCAAGGCAGTCAGGACTGAGTAAACAGAGAAGAGGAAGCAGGGAGCCAAATTTAAGTAAAGAGCCCTTTGTGCAGCACAGGGCCACAAGCAGAGACTCTGAACAAAGTAGCGCAGGAGCAGAACTAGGATCAGATGTTTCAGAGGATGTTGGAGAACAGTTCTTTGATGCTCGGGAGCCTCAGAGTGAGGAATACTTGGAGGGTCATAGAAAAGACAAGGACACTGAAGAGGCACAGATCCGGATTTCAGGTAAGCAAGTTGCAATGCCTTTAGAGATCTACATTGTATTACTGGCCTCAAGCCTCACACTGCTCTCTCTCGTTATAGGGAATTATCTGATCCTGGATGACTGTGAGAATGTGCAGGAAAGTTCTACAGATGATGATACCTCTGGCTTGCCTTTCTCTACCCATTACCCCTTCCCTAATGACCCAACCCATTGTTCGCATGCAACAGAATGGCTGGAGGAACCTATAAGAGAACTTGGACCTGCGTCATCTTCTGAGGCATTTTTCCAAATGCTTCAGTATGTTGAAAACATTGAGTCATACCTACAGAAGCTCAAGGTAAGGCAAATATTGTGTTAGTGGTGAAATTCTGGAGCAAACAAACTGAGCCACAGGGGACAAATAGTGCCATTGATTAAATGGACGTTTTAGTTCCTTGTACGATAGAGAGGTCTCCAACAGATTGCAAAGAAAATGCATTAGAGTCCACTCTAGCATTCACCGAATTAAAAGTCCTCAATAAATCAATAGGAATTTATATTTGTTCCCTATGGTGCAGTTGATTTTCTCCAGAATTTCACCAATTTTCCTAAATAAATCATAGGTTTTCAGAATGAATAGTATGGTGGTGGCAGTTATTGTCCTTGGAATTCAAAAAAGGAAATGGAGTTTGGATGGGGAAATTACTTGCTAGATTGAATTACAGTGGGGGAGAATTCTATTTATCATGCGTTTACAAGAGAGGAATTGTCTGAGAGCATGTAGTGCAGTGGAATGTTTTGTTTGTTTTTTTTTTCTTATCAATTCACAGTGGGATATGTCTAAACACCATTCTTTATGGTGGGACCTCAGCTGTAAAATATCCCTGGAAAGACCAAAATCTGTTCTGCAGCACTAATTTCCACTATGTTATCCTTCCTCCAGAAGGCAAGGTGCTCAGTGCCTTCATACCTATCCCCATAGCCAGCTGGTTCAGTGTTTTGAGTGCCTTCAGGAGCATCAGGACATTTTTCTCTGAGGGAAAATAACTTTTTACTTTGGGGGACAGTAGCTTGGTCTCTGTTCTACATGGGAAGCTATAACTTGGCTGGAGGATTTTCCTAGGTCAAATCTTTTTTTTTTCCCCTCTCCTCTTGCTCCCTCAGGTCCTTGGGCTGAGAGGTAGAGCACCTAAATTACATACAATAACATGGATGCTCCAGTTTGGCTGTATGATTTCCCAGAACAAACTCTTGTCTTGTCCACGTGTCCACTCAGTCCCTTGGGGAGTAGAGGACCTGACACTTCAAAAAGGACACATACATCTTAGGAGGACAGTGTGAACAGGACGCAGTATCATGTATGACAGTGCTCTTTGCGTATCTCACTCCATGATCATAAGACACATTTTTCATTACAGTTCATAGTGTACAAGCAGTAAAAACTCATTCATTGTACTTTCATATTTTGGCTATGTTCATGAGTATAATTTTTGTATGCTTTAAGACAAGAGAATTCTTGTAAAGCTTTATACTATTTAAGTATCCTTTTATTGGGTAACTAGAAACATGTCTGATATGCATAATTCTTAATGCCTTTAATACATTGAATGATTTTATGTGTATTTCTTTTTCAGTCACTTACTTGTTACAAACTGGGAAAATCCACTCCCCCTTTATCCTCTGTACCCTTTCCTCCATCGACGGATGAGTTAGCATTTACCATATCTAAATTGGCCTCTTGTACTTTTTTTTTTTTTTTTTTTTTTTTTTTTTTGACCATATCTCTGTGATTCTTAAACGTTCTTTTCTCTGTCGTCCAATACAGGTTACTGGTAACTTTGGGTAGGTGATCAGTCCCTTTAAGTAGGCAGGAACAATTCTGAGAAGTGATGGCTGGGTGGAGCCTACCTCCTCTCCCTGAGCTTGCAGCTAGCCAATCCTCAACCAGTAAGATTTGTTCCTTGGTCAAGACACAAGGCAAGAGAACAGTTCTGCCATAGTTTTAGCTTTTTTATTATTTTTCTGTTAAATATGGAATACCACCATTAGGCGGATTACCATCGTTGACAATTTCCATCACCCAAATGTGGATAGCTCAGTTTACCAGTTGCTTTTGTGGACCTAAGCCCTGGGGGGAAGATCGTGGTTGCAAGTTCTTTCCCCAGGAGTTACCCACTGAGGCTTCTTCTTGATATATGGTAATCTGAAAAAAGAAGACCTTCTGAAAAAGGTGAACATCCTTTGAGTGCTGAGGTCCACATGTCCCATGCTTCCCCTCCGCACAGGAGTCTCCTTGGAGTTCCTGTTACATACTCATGCACTCATTGGGTTTGTCTGTATGTCTGTGAGGTGTTTGGAGCAAGTTTCTGTGGTAACTTAACCCTTTTGCTGCTGCACTTAGCGAGGTCAGAGATGGCTCATTTTATGGGTTTGCCCTTGCTCTGTCATCTGGTCAACGTTTTGGGCATGTTAGAGGTTTTAGCCATGAGCGCTCACTTTGCCATGGCTCACACCAGGGAACTTCAGAGGTTTCTAATCCTGGCATACAGGGGCCGACCAGATCTACTGGAGAGATCACCCCATGTTAGAGGTTTTAGGGGGCTTCGGGCACTATTGGGGTACTCCGTTTAGCGAAACTACATTTCCCATGAGCGCTCACTTTGCGTGCCTGTTTCTGATTGGCTCCTGTTGTGACAGCCAGAGTCCTGGGAGCTTTCATCTCCGTCCTACGTCGGAACGGCATCAGGGTGACTCCATATATGGACGACCTCCTTCTGAAGGCCTCTTCTCCGGAACTCCTTCATATCAGCAGGTGCTGGACTGTATTCATGCTCTCTCCCATCATGGGTGGATCATCAATTTGGACAAGTCAGACCTTGTTCCTACCCAGAGGATGGACTTTCAGGACCTCTTCTTCGACACTCAGAGAGGGATGGTATTTCTCAAGGACGAAGTGGCTCATCAGATAGCACTGAAAGTCAAGGTTATCCTGTCTCAGGATCCGTTTCCAACCAAGAAGTGGTCATTCTTGGTGGGGAAGTTCATTTCCACCATAGAAGCAGTTCCGTTTGCCATGGCTCACACCAGGGAACTTCAGAGGTTTCTAATCCTGGCATGCAAAGGCTGACCAGATCTACTGGAGAGATCCCTATCTTTCCCTCTTCACATGGAACAGAGCTTCTCATCTTGGCTTAACCTGAACAATCTCCTGAAATGCAGACCCTTCCTGGTGCCCTTCTGGACCACGGTGAAGATGGATGCCAGCATCTCCGGATGGGAAGCTGTGCGGGGGCACTTGAGTGTTCTGGGATGGTGGTCTCAGGAGGAATCTCTCCTTCCCATCAATGTCTTGGAGTTTCGGGTGATATTTCATGCCCTACATCACTGGACATGGCAACTGGAGGATTGCCCGCTCAGGATACAGTCAGACAACACCACAGCAGTAGCCTACCTCAACAAGCAAGGCAGCACAAGAAGTCTCGCAGCTTGTCTTGTAGAGGTCAAGGCTATTTTATCATTGGCAGAGGAGCATGTCCCTGCCATTTACGCAGTTCGTATTCCTGGCATAGACAACATTCTGGCAGACTTCCTCGGTCTGCACACGGTGGACAGTGGAGAGTGGGAACTACTTCCAGAGGTGGTCAACCTCATCATCCATCAGTGGGGTCTTCCATGCATCGACCTGATGGCAACCAGGAATGTTCCAACATTCTGCTCTCGCTGTGAGGCCTGTTGGGGCCTTTTGGACCTACAAGAACCAGGCCTCAGCTGATCAGTTGTGCAAGGTGGCCACTTGGTCGTCCGTGCACACTTTTTCCAAACACTGTCCTGTGGATGTGCTGGTATCGACTGATGCCAACTTTGGGAGGAAGATCCTGGAGGCAGCCTTGCCTGTCTAGGATCTCATTAGTCTCTCAGTGCTCTTTCACTTTTGAGCCCTGTTGGCTCTACTTCAGTGTGCTGTGTAACAGTTCATGGGGTTTGATTTACCCCTGTTCAGTGTCCGATGACACTTTGCTGTTCGTGTTGAGCTGTTTATGATCTGTAGGTTCTTTGGTGCTCTGGTGACTTTGGGGGCATGTGTCTGGTCCTTGCCTTTCTTACTGCCCTGGGGAACTTAATGGTTGGACATTCCTAAGTTACCAGTAACCTGTATTGGACAACAGAGAAAATAGGATTTTAGTCTTACCTGTTAAATCCTTTTCTCTTAGTCCATACAGGCTACTGGTCTCCCACCCTATCAAGGGGCCATGCTTGGCTCTCCTGTGGCAGAACGTGGGGGTCCTTTCGGGTTCATGCTCACAGGAGTCTTCCTTTACCTTCTTACTACCTAGTCAATAGTTAGTCTGCAAATCTTACTGGTTGGGGATTGGCTAGCTGCAAGTTAAGGAGAGGAGGTAGGCTCCACCCAGCAGTTACTTCTCAGAATTGTTCCTACCTGTTTAAAGGGGCTGATCGCCTATCAAAGTTACCAGTAACCTGTATGGACTAAGAGAAAAGGATTTAACAGGTAAGACTAACATTCTATTTTAGATTTGTGTTCAAAATGCTCTTATGTCTCTGTCTCTCTTCGTTATTTTCTGAGAGAGATTTATCTTAAGTTTACACCTTGTCAGTGTCTAGAGTCAGCAATGCTACTTATACTGCTTCTTCTTGTATCTCCTGTGAGGTTAAAGTATCTGGGACCCAATCCAGCTCCTGTGCTAACGGTGCTTAAATTCTGAGCAAATGGCTAGCTGAACCTCCTCAGGCTTTCAAAAAGAGAATGACTGGGTCCTAATGCCCCTTTTAGCTGACCCCGAGCATTGAAACCAACCCTCAGTTTGGCCCATCCAAAAATGTATTGAAACATGCTAAGTAGACTTCTGTCTCCTTTCCTGCTTAGGGACAGTTGAATCCAATCATTCTCGATTAATGGCAATCCCATGATTGGGCATTATACCTTCCCATAAATTTGCACAACTCTACCTATTTTCTCAGGATAGAGTTGACTTGTCAGCACCCACAGCTGTGGATCCATCAGTATCCCATCTGTCCAAAAACAATAATATTCCTGTGTAGAATGCAGCAGCTCTGAAAGACCCTGCTGATGAAAAACTAGATTCAGTTGTGAAACATTTGTTTTCTGGGACAGGATCTATTATCAGTCTGGAATTCGCTTTGGTCCGGAGTACATTATGGCTGAATGTTTGGAATGCCAATGCCACATCTAAGCAATCCTTAGTTTTATCGTTTTATGTAAACTTCTTTTTGGACCAGAGCGTGACAATATGTTTAGTAAGGGTATAACTATCGTAAATAAATAAAGGTGTTCAGATTTTCCCAGAAAAATACATTTATTGCACTAGTCAAGAGATTACAAAAGCTCCTCTTCAAGACAGCCAAGTTTACCTTCTTTGTCCTGTACATTGTCAGATCCAAACCCAATTCTCATGCAAAGAAGTCTGCTATCATAACAGTAGCTCCAAGTCCTGTTCTAACTGAAGGAGGACATTTGGATCATACCAGTGACTTCTTTGGAGTGAAGACTCCAATATTTCATTCTTTGATGGAGAAACTCCATCTGAGACAAATGGGTTCTACAGATAATTTGCTTAAGGGATACTGAATGTAATCCATCAGGTTTCCTCCTCATCATTTTCTGTGCAGTATCCCAAAGTTTCTTTGTAACAGCTGCCTTTTTTCAAGAAATACAGTCTCTGTCACATGTAGGATTGATTGCCCCAGTCCCCATGGGACATTCTGCTTAAGGTCTGTGGACCCTAATAAAAGTGACCCTTCCCAACAACATTCTGGAACATCGAGCCATAGTCAATACTTTCTTAACCTGGACGACCCACTTCAGGTTACTCCCAGTAGCCCAAAGCCAAAGCAGTAGCTACATCAACCATAAAGGGGCCAAAGGAATAAGCAACAAGGATACTATTATGGGCAGGTGAAAACATTCCAGCACAAGAAGCCTTGAGTAGATAACAGGGAAGCTGATTATCTTGGCAGACAGACTTTGGAAATTTTGAGCCCTGATCTAGGGGAATAATTGATGCAGGAAGGCTTTCTTCAAATCACAAATTGCTGGGAAATGCCAGAGAGAGAATTTATGGCCTCCCTTCTCAACACAAAGCTTCCAAAATTTGGTGTAAAAACAAGAGATCCAAAAGCAGTTGCATTAGATACCATGGTGATACCATCGAAGTACACCCTGCTGTTTGTTTCCTTTTATTGTCATGATTTCCAGCCTACCCTCCAAGATGAAGAGAACAGACCTGCAGGCTGTGCTCCATTCTGACCAAGAAGGGTGAGGTTTCATTATCTACAGGCCAGGTCTGTACAGAATCCTTGTTTATTTCCTCTGCTACTGGATCTACTCACTCAAGGTCCCATTTGCCATTCCATTCTGTCCATCCTCCACTTGCCAGCATGGAACTTGAAGCCCATAAATTGAAGCAAATGATTTGGTGACTCAGTTATCCAGACTATGCTGAAAGCTCGCAAACCTATGTCTGCTAAAATATATAACAGAATATGGAGAACTTACTTTGTCTTTTGTTATCAACTTAAACTTGATCCTCTGCGATTTTAAGGTCCCTATATTCTTGGATTTTTTGTACGCTAATTAAGGACTTAAGAACAAGCTCTCTTAAGACCCATATCTCTTCTTTAGCTGCTTTTCTGATGAAAATGTATTGTTTTCCTGAAGTTCAGACCTTTCTACAGGGTGTCGCACACATCCCTCATTCTTAAGCTCCTACCTCTCCTTGGGATTTAATCTGAAGTTGGAGATCCCTCATTCATCTCCCTTTGGTCCTGTATCCTCATCCTCTATCAAGCACGTAATATGTAAGACTGTTTTCCTCACTTCTGTTTCTTCAGCATGGTGAGTGTCAGAACTAGGACCTTTGTCCTGTAAATATCTACACATCATATTTCAAGATAAAGTGGTTTAAATACTTTTTGTTACATGCTTTAAAGTGGATCTATCACATTTAATGTTTTTTTTTTTGTTGTTTTTTTTTTGTTGTTTTTTTTTTTACATATTCGAAAGCTTAATTCAAAACTGCTTCTGTGTCATGTTTTCTAGAAATCCAGCATTTCTGGGAAAAGTGAAAGGGAAAATATCCCTGGTACAGTGCACATTGCTTAATTAGCATATGAAATGTCACTGAAATCCTTCATTTGCTTATGACACATCACTGAAAAGGCTTTATTAGCATATGACACATCACTGGTATCACAGAGATACTGCAGTTAGCATTCATTAGCATACTGTAACAAGTATTAATATCTCCTAAACTATACATTTGCTGATTTTTAGGCTAATATGACACATAGGCAGTTTTAAGGCCATTTCAAAATATGCAAAGTTGAATTAAGGTGAAAGATCCACTTTACCGACTTTACAAGGCTACCTTCTCACATTTCACCCAGCTCCATTCCAAATTATAGCCCAATTCTACACATTCATATTGAGTATTTCATGGCTATGAAACATCAATCTTCTGCAGATCAACTCTGAAAGATATCCACCTGTTTGGGGGTTCATGCCTTTTAGGAAATTCTGTAAAAGTAAATGTTTTTGCATCCCAACATGCTGGTTTTGGCCTCAAAGTATTTCTGACTGCTGTTCTCTAGTTTTCTTTCCATCCTTGTGTTGTTGGTACTGCATGGGGAAATTCCCACTGAACCCTTACATTAGAGAAAAGGGGATTTTAATACTTACAGATAAATCATTTCAAATTGAGGGATGTAGGGCAGGGCATCCCACCCTGAGACAATTCATTATTTTGGGCTTCCTTGTCATTGTGTTATTACCTCTTCTCTGTTTTTGCTAAACTTAAAGTGAACTAGCTGCCTACTGGGAGGGATACATAGTGCAGAATGTATGTGGTATAAAAATCCCTGTTGTGCTTTGTAAATGTCTACCAACCCCTTTCCTGCATTCACTGGCATTTATCAATTTATATATGTGTATATAACTTAGCACAATTATTCAGTAGTAGTCCCTTGTCTGGATGCCCAGGAAGTATGTTTGGCTTTCATAGACTTGCCATAATATGGTATCATATAGGCCTTCTCACTGTGATGTACGCCTGTTTCGTTTGAATGGCCATGCTCTACAAAAAGGGAATCCGTATATCTACATGCTTCTGTTCTTGGAACTTAGTTACACATGCCCTTAATTTGTTTTGGCATTACCAGGTGATAAGAAATTTGTTGCTTCTAATTCTATGTTGCTTCTAATTCTAGAGAAACAAGTCACAACCAAAAAGGCAGGTTTCAGTTTATAGAATCTTAATTCCATGGGAGAACAGATTGTGCTGAAGTGTTTCCAAAATATATCCAATATTATTTAAAGGCACACCTATGCTTTAGAATGAAATAGATTGGTACAAGATTAAACATCAAGTACTTATATCTAGTATATATAAACAATAATTATTCATGTTACATCCCAAAGATATAATTCTAAACTTACTTTTTAACTCTTGGGTAAACTGTCCATTTCAGACAGTATTATTTAGCACATCTTAAAGGAGACAGAGTTCCATCCATTGTTTATTAAGCAAGAGAAACCTAGTAGATGATTATAAAAATCTTACGCCAAAGCTGTATTTTTCTTGTGTCCAATATTGAACAATCGAACCATAGGGGTTGAGCTTCTCCTCCAGGAGGGCAGGGCACTTAAAAAGGTGTTTTGGGTTGAGATTCCCTCATCCTCCAGCTCAATCACCTCCTTTAAACTCCCATTCATGTGCTCTGCTAATGAATGGAAATGTGCAGTGGTAGTTCTAATAGTTTTTAGGTTATTTTTTTTTTTCTTCAGAAATGGGGATGTATAATCCCCCATTAGTTGGGCTTCCATCACTTGCTTCCATGGAGTTTGCTTGCCCAGTTCACTGGAGTTTCTATGGACCATTTCTCTGTGGAGACTGACTTCAAGTTAAGTATTTTCCTCATAGCATTGTCTGAGATTCTTCTCTATTCAGTGTGTGTGGGGAGTGCTTTGGAGGGGTTATTTCTGTTCTCACTATTAGGTTTTTGTTTTTTCTTTCCGCAGGTGTTCCCTGGGGGTTCTGAGTTTCTTTTATCAAGATTGAATTTTGTGAGTCAAGCTCTTTAAGAACACACACAGCTATATTTGCTCCATTAAAGAGATAGTAGTATTTCACAATAAAAGCAGCTCTAGTTAATCTTCATAGTAGTTGGGCCATGCATAGTGTTTTTTCAGTACTGTCAGAGTTGTAGTTCAAGAGTAATTGAATGATAAAGTATCCCCCTCCCGCCCCTTTTACTGATGTAACACTGCTCATCTCAGAGCAGAAAGGTGGTGAAGAGACCAGATTCCACATTTGAGGGTAGTTGGCTTACACTAGGTAAAAGAGACGGGGGGATACTTTATCATTCAATTACGCTTGAACTACAACTCTGACAGTATTGAAATAACACTCTCTGTGGCCCAAATACTGTGAAGATGAATTAGAGCTGTTGTTTTTGTGAAACATTACTATCCCTTTAACTTCTATGGAGAAAACTCTGGGACATATCTCTGCAACCATTTGGTCTACAGCACCAGAGAGGGCTCTGTCTTCTTGTCTCCTCATGCCCTATCATCTGGTCAACTTGAGTGTTCTGGGAACACGGAGTTGCCAGAGTTGTAGGTTTTGCTAGGCAACAACAATAGAGAAGACTACAATATCCATAATTCCCGTTTCCTGAGCGTTCTTCAGATTGGCTGTCACTTTTCTGGTAGCCATCTTTCTTCTTTCTTGCTTATCCTATGCAGAGGCTGACTGTCCTTGCTCTCCTCCTCCAGATTAACCCTTCACATACCAGATAAATGCAATTTCTGGGTTTTTATTCTGGGGACAGTTAATCTAGTTTTTAATAGGTTGTGGACATTTTCTCAGGGACATGTCTGACATTAAGGGGCATATGGGGAAATCCAAAGCAAAAGATTCAGGGGCTTCCATTACACACTCTCAATCATTGTTCCTAATGCAGTCGACTCTCCAAACTTGCACTTACCGCAGAACTCTTCCCTGGGCAGATGCTGTGGGGCTCAAGGACCAGGCTGATAAGAGGCATGACTCATTACTTAATGCCAACTTTTCAGCTACTAGGGTGGCATTGAGGCCTGTTTTTGCATCTGCCTGGGTCAATAGGGCTGTAGCTGTTTGGGGTGAACAACTGTCAGATGCCATGTGTGCTGACATATCTAAAGAGGACTTGTTTGTTTTGGTAGCCAACATTGTGGAAGTCAGTGCCTACATCACTGAGACCTTGTTTTATGTGGCCAGATTATCTGCCAATCCTATGTGCTGCACCTTGTGTCTTAAGATTTGATCTCTGGTATCCCTGATACATTATTATTTACTAGTTGAAGAGCCCGTTACACGGGCCACAGTGCCACTGCCACCCGGTCGCGGGGCAGTCATGCTCAGTAGAGACTGCCCGTGCCGAGCGTCCAGCTCTGTATCTGCCGAGGCGTGGGCAGTCTCTGCTGCACATGACTGCAGCACACGCAGCAGTCTCTACAGCGCATGATGCAGCGTTACACACGTTTTAGCTAATTATTAATATAGGATTATTGATGCTACTGTTGGTAAGTCGGGGCACTTTGTTGCCTCAACTTTACACAAAGTGTTCCTTTCTTGTGAGGAAAGCACATGGTTTTTGTCCCCGCTCCCCCCCACGCAATGGGGGGGGGGTTGCAGAAACCACAAACTCTTCAGATTGCTAAGACATGCCCTGCCACTTATGTTCTTGCTAGCTCAATTGATCAACTGCAAAGTCTAAGCCTGACAAATCAACCTCTGCATGACTCTCAGAATCCTAGTCCGTTGTTGCCTGTAGGCTGCTTTCTCTGCCTTTTTTGAGACACCTGGGCATCGTCTGTAAGGTACCAGTGAGTTTTGCAGGTAGTATCAGAAGGGTACGGCATATATTTGAAATCCCTTTATCCATATCACTTCTCCCTCAAAGGTTCCAATGAATGCAGACAAATCAAAGTTGTTGCACGAGGCCGGAGGTAATCCACTGGAAAAACAGGTACTGGTACCAGGCCATCCAATAGTGCCAGTACCTGGCCTCTCTTAATCTTCAGGATGTGTATGTGCACATCGTGATCCACCCACATTTTGCTTTTGACCCCAATCATTACCAGTTCATGGTTCTGCAGTTTGACCTGGCTTTGGCATCCAGAATATTCACAAAGATCATCAAGGCTCTTTCTGAAAAGTTCTTGACTCGCCATATCCAAGAGTGCACCCACATCCTGGTCCATCATGGCTGGATTCTCAATCTCAAGAAGTCTTCTCTAATTCCATCCCAGGTTTTGGTGTTACTGTCCATGAAGTATGACACCCTTCAGGGGAGAGTCTCTCATGGAGGAGAAGATGCAGATTCTGTTCCAGGACATGTCTCATGCATTGGAGTGGCAGTCGGCCACGATCAAGGACTTACATGCGTGTCATGGGTTGCTTGGTGTCCTAAGCAGTCCCTTACTCGCAGTTCCACATTAAGGAACTTCAGTGGGATATCGTCTGGTCTTCGTCCAGGAATCCAGAGCATCTCACTCATCAGATAATTTTGTCCCCAGAGGCCAGGAAGTACCTTCAGTGCTGGTTTCATCAGCCACACCTGGTGAGAGGAAGACCCTTTGTGATTCTGGAGTGGGTCCTGAACATGATGGATGCCAGCCTAAGGGGATGGGGCGTGGTCCTTGGGCACTTGGGTGCCATGGCCAGAGGAGGAGAGTCTGCTGTCCATCAACTTTCTCAGAGAGAGCAAGATTGCATGGAGAGTTGAAGGGTCTCCTCAGCTGGGCACACGCTCCTGTTCCAGCCATCTCAGCATTTCACATTCTAGTAGTAGAAAATGTATTGGCAGACTTTCTAAAACACCAAGATCCAGGAAAATGGAAACTCCGTCTGGAGGCATTTTACCTTCTAGTTCAGTCCTGGGGGTCCCAGCGATAGACCTGATAGCAACCAGGGAGAACAGGAAGCTTCTGATCTGATCTTGTATGGGGGATCCTCTGTCCTTCGAGATGAATGCAATGTCCATTCCATGGCGTTTCCACCTGTCCTATGTGTTTTCTCTGATTCGTCTCATCCCCAAGGTGATCTGCAAGATCAGAATGGACAGTGCTGGTCATTCTGATTGCTCAATTCTGGCCCAGGGGAGCGTGGTTTGGGGACCTGATCAGTGTCCATTCAGGAGCCAATTTGGCTGCCACCCAGGCTGGATCTGTTATTCCATGGTCCCTTGTGGTACGAGGATATGGTGAGGTTGACTTTGATAGTATGGCTCTTGAGGCCATCATTCTGAAGTGGAAGGGATTCTCTGCTGATGTGATCTCCACCGTGATCCAGGAACGGAAGTGATGCTGTCTTTTCTCCAGGATGAAGGCAACAAGGGTCTCGGCTTGAGTTCCCTCAAGTCTCAGATCTCAGCCCTCTGCATTCTTTTTCAGAGACAAATTGCTATAATTCCAGATGTGAAGATTTCTCTACAGGGGGTGGCTCATGCCTTTCCCACTTTTAGGGATCCCATGCCTCTGTGGGACCTCAATCTTATCTTGTGTGTTCTTCAGTGTACCCCTTTTGAGCCTCTAGCTTCCATCTCTTTGTGTCAACTGACTTTGAAGATGGCTTTTCTCTTGGAGGTTGTCTCTGTTAGGAGGGTAGCAGACGTCCATTCCTGGTGTTTCACCGCAATAAAGAAGTACTTCGTCCCTCTAAGGTGGTCTCCAAGTTCCACATCAATCAGAAGATTGTTGTGCCTTCTTTTTGTCTTGACCCTGCTTCTGCTGAAGAGAGAGATCTTCATCTGTTAGACGTGGTGCTCTGCTTTAAGTTTTATATACACCGTATTAAGCCTTTTTGCAAGATTGACTTTCATCTTGTCATCCCTGAGGGTCTCTGGGAGTATAAGGCTGATTCCAAGGTAACTATTGCTTCTTGGATCAAGGCTACCATATGTCAGGCTTATGAGATCGGGAAGAAGCTGGTTCCCTTTAAAGGGATAGTAATACTTCAGTATTACTAATCCCCATATTGTAGGCATGTTGAAAAGAATTTAATTGTCCCCAGTGTCATCTCTCAAACGCTTATGGTTTGAGAGATAACTGCCCACAAAGTTCCCCCTTCCCTGAAGTCAGCGTTGTAGCTGACTGCAGGGGAAGCCCATCGTACGACTCTGCAGCAGAGCCGAGATCACGCTAGTAAAAAATAATTATTTCACTGAAACTGTCTTCTACGTGTGCTTGGTTTGCAAGCACATATCGAAGACCATTTCGGTGAAATGATTCTTTTTTACTAACGCGATCTCTGCTCTGCTGCAGAGCCATCTGACGTAAGTAAGACTGGATATCCCTGCAGTCAACTACAACTCTGACTTCAGGGAAAGAGGAGGGGGGAACTTCGCGCACGGTTATCTCTCAAACCATAAAGGTTTGAGAGATGACACTGGGGACAATTAAATTCTTTTTAACATGCCTACTATATGGGTATTAGTAATTACTATCCCTTTAAGATCACAGCACATTCCACCTGATCTTTAATATCACAGCACATTCCACCAGATCTTTGGGTTCTTCCTAGGCCTACAAGAACCAGGCCTTTGCTGAACAGCTGTGCATTGCAGCAACTTGGTTTTCTTTACATACTTTCGCAAAACACTACCACGTCCATGTCTTGGCCTTGTCTGAGGCGGATTTTCCTGTTTCAGGATCTGTTCCTTTTTTCTACTACTAGTTGTTTTTCAGTAGTTTTTTTAGCCCAGTTAGCTCTTGTTTGTTGTGCTGTGCTAGTTCAGTGTCTGTTTTCACTTTTTTGGCATTATTCAGATCTTAGAACTCTAGTAACATGGGAACTTTTGGGAGGTCTTTTTCTCCTTACCCTCCCCAGGAATCCTAGCTTTGGTAAATTGCCGTGGTACCTGTGTTCTAAATTGGACGTAAGACAAAATAAGATTTTAGTGTTCTCACACTTTAAATTGTTTTCTATTTAGTCAATATGGAACACAGATTTTCTACCCGGAGGAAGAAAAAAAAAAAATGTACTTGTGTTGCTTTCCCAGACAGAGGAGTAGGGAGTCTCCCTTCTGTGTTTTGTGATGTGCCCTGCCCTCCAGGAGTAGGAACAACTCCATGGTAATTATGTTCCATATGGACTAAAGAGAAAATGCTTTTAACAGACAAGAACACTAAAATCCTATTATATGTCCTTTTTTTGCTGAGGCTTTTGCACAGTGGGCTACTTCCCCTGTAGTTGACGCTCCCAAATTTCTCACATTGGTATGAATGTTGCCTTGCTGCTGGTGGGTGCTGCAGCCATCAAGGATCAGGTGGATAAGTACTTGGACTGCTTTAAGTCATATTTTATAGCCTCTGGGGCCACCTTCTGCCCTACCTTTGCCATTACATGAGTTACCAGTGCAATGGATGTTCGTGAATGTGGGGGTGGGATCAACTTTTGGATGGCATTCACGCAGACACACCCAATGGTGGGCCTCCATTCTAAGTTCCTTGAAGTTATGCTTCCTACAGAATAGGCTTTTAACACTGTTAAATTTCCTCGAAAACCTCTGCTCTCTGTGTCTTCACATAGCACCTTTTGGCCTAAGATTTGGTCGGCTGATCAGTTCTCCAAGAAATTCTTTGTTTCTCTTCCGGTCATGGGCCAAGAATTGATTAAGGTTATAGGCCATGCAGGAGTATTTTGTTACTTTAAGCAATCTTTTTTTTTTTTTTCTTGGAAGATGCATGGTTTTCGTTACCCTCTTGTGTGCATGTATGCTCTTATGTATACTACCAGAGCTCAAGCAGACTTGGGGCCGGACAAGAATCCCATCCAGAAACTCAAAACTGACAAACCTACCTCCACAAGACTAATGGGGGTCTGGTCCATCACAGGCAATAAGAGGTAGTCTACATCTTTTCCACCTCACATGGGCTGTTTCCTTGGTGGGTCAGTGGGTTTTGCGGGTAATCTTGGAAGGCTACCACATAGATTTGAAGTTCCTTCCTCCCTTACTTTTCTTTATGTGTAGGGTTCCTTGTGACTTTGAGGCCATGTCTTCCCTGATAGACATGTAGGTACTGGTTCCAGTTATTTTACTGGAAAGATACAAGGCTTTTTTTTCCAACCTGTCATCCTGTCCTGGACTTGAAACTTCTACAACTGTTTTGTGCAAGCTTCACAGTCCAAGACTGAGCCTTTGCTGCCATGTGCCCAGTGGAGATTTTGCCTTCCTTAGATATAAAGGATGCTTATCTGCACATCCCTATCCACACAGATCAGTGTTTCCTGCAGTTTACCTTCAACAACTGCCATTTTCAGTTCACCCCGCTTCCTTTTGGATTGGCATCTGCTCCACAAAGGTCATCTCAGCTCTGGCAGCTCCCTCAGAGAAACTTTTGTGCGCTCCTATCCAGTCTTGCATATCCATTATGGAACAGCACAGTTCGGTACTCCATATCAAAAAATCATCTCTGATTCCCTGTTAGGTGCTTCACGTTCTTGGTATGAGGACTTCATATGACAAGGTTCAGTTGTTATCCCTTCAAGTGTCTCTTAATGCTTGCATGAGAGAATACAGAAATGCATACAGTTGCTGGGCTAGTCTCAGCCCTGGAGGCAGTCCCATTTCTGTAATTCCACACTCTGGCATTGCAACTGGACTTTCTCAGGAATTGGTCCAGACCACAGTGTCACCTTTCCCGTCTCATCAATACAGGACAAAAGCGAACCTTCATTGGTGGCTTCATCACCCCATCTGACCTTGGGGCAACCCCTGATCATTTGCGGCTTGAGTCATAGTTACAATGGACACAGCCTTCCAGACGGGGGCTTGTCTTGGTCACCTGACTGCACAAGGTCTGTGGACTGAGGCAGAGAGCACTCTGCTCAAGGACACTGATGGACAGTTAGAGAATCACCAAGCTCTGAGATATTGGCCTCAGTCTCTCCAGGGTTATGTCATGCAGCTGCAATCAACGAGACAGAGGTTACTTACATAACTGCCAGGGAGTTACCAGGAGAGCAGCCACATGGGCCAAGGTTTGATTGAATTGCAAGCGGTCAGATGCTCACATATGGCTGCTCACATTCCAGGGGTAGACAACATAATGACAGACTTTCTCAGTCACAACCACCTGGATCCTGACAATTGGTAACTCAGTCAGGGCACCTTCCACTCTGCAGTTAATCTATTGCCCCCCCCCCCCCAGGGGTTGGACTCAATTGGCTCTCATGGTTCTTGAGGCCAGCATCTTGAGAAAGAAGAGTTTTATTGAATCTGTCATCATAAAACAGCTGTCCTGTCAGTTCTCCAAGATGGCTTTAGGAAAGGGCTTGGCCTTAGTTCAAATAAAGTTTAGATTTTCGCTTTTTCTATTCTTTTCCAAAGGCATATTGACTAATGAGTGAACCTTCTCTCCAGGGGTGGTTCATGCCACTTGGTATTTTGAGATCTCACTCCCCCATGGGATTTAAACCTGTTTCTAGGAATGCTTCAGAGGGCTCCTTTTTATCCTTTGTCTTCAGCTCCCCTGCTTCTTCTGTGACTCGACATTCTTTCTCTTGGCAGTTGTCTCGATGTTGCGGTTGGCTGGACTTCAGGCTTTGTCTTGTAAAGCGTAGGAATTAAAATATCAATCTTCCCACTTTGTTTCCTAATCACCAAAAGTCTATACAGACTAGATATTCAGAGATTTCTGAAGTTATGATGTAGACAGAACAAGCTCTTCTCACTGTTTTATTTAGGCCTCCAAAGCCACTATTACAAGATGTCTATGTTCAGCTATTTCTTAATCTTACACATTTCAGGGAAAAGGGTCCCCAGGAAGTTTAAAGCTCATTCTACTCATGCAATGGCAGCATCCTAGGCTGGAAAGCAGAAGTTTCCATGGAGCAGAAATGTAGAGCCACCACCTGTTGTAGCATTTATACTGTACCTTTATGAAACACTACGGAATAAATCTTCAGATGAGGGTGATTTTAGCCATAAAGTTCTGCAGACCCTAGTTGCTTAATTCCCTCCCATGATTTAGCTGTGTGTCCTACTAGGAGACCCTGAAGGAAAGACAGAATTTTACAATTCCATTTCATTCAGGTTTCCTTTGGTAGCACGCAGTCTTCACACCTTTTGTGTTATTGCCATTAAAATATATTTTTCAGCATTAGTTGCCTGCTTTGTCCCTGTTCAAAAACACTGAAGATAGGGTAGCGGGAGATACTTTTAAAGTTTTTCCTGTCCTACCTTGGGAAATGGGGCTTTTTCAGTGAGTATTTAATCAAGGATACCTAAAGGAAAATGAAATGACATGTTGGAGAAATTCTTTCTTTTTTTTTTTTTGTTTACTTGAGTGAATGGATGTAGTGCAGTAAAACTTCCAGAAACTTGGAAACAATCCGTAAATTCATTAATCACTACTGAAATTCACATTCAGTAGTTGATTTTGATACAGCCACCACATTCATATTTGATCTAGTTTATCATAAGCAGGAAAGGCTGCCTAGTGATTTTTTTTTTTTTTTTTTTTTTCTCTCCCCTTTTGACCATAGGTTTAGGCTGTATCCACAATGTGTTCTTGACCGTAGTTTTTCAACATTTCCAGGAATGCCTGTTCCCACTATAGAAATCAGTGACTATCTATAGACCCCTTCTTCCATGTAAATCTCCCAGTGGAACTTCTGTTCTTTTCATATATGTATATGATTGATTTGTGGTTGGTTATTCCAATGCAATGTCCATTGCATTGGAAGGTGTGCAAGAACACATAAAATAAATGACTGTGTTGGTATTTCTGACAAATTTTGTTTTGTGTTTTTGTCTTCAGTTCCATTCTCTGTCCTGTTGAGCGGTTGCTTAGAGACAGAATTCTACATAATGAACCACCAGCACTAGGCACTAATGAAAAGTAGAAGTATGTGAGCTGAAGATGAGCTATGAATAAACCTCCACCTCCCTGCCAGGACAGAGGCTATATCTGTTCTAGTGGGTGGGAAAAAATAGATGTCTGTCCGTTGCACCCTCCTAGCATTCCAGATTAAGGTTCAACATCCTGAAATTCCTGTGATAGTAACTAGAGTTCACTGCTTCCTAAAGTAGACATAATATGTATGTATCATTATTTATTTAGCACCACTCATGTACATTGTGCTTTACAGAAACAAAATTCAAGTAGTTTTTATTTAAGCAGCAAAACACAGCCATAGCCAGCCTTTCCACCTAGACTACTGCAATCAAAAATCCCTGCTAGCTATCTCCATGGTGACAGACGATCAAAAAAGGAAGCCATTCCTGAATCAAGAGAGACTGACAGTAGTGAGAGAAGGTCTCAGGCTGCATGTTTGTGAAACCTGCCAGGATTTCTCTCTTAGGGCGAGATGTTCAAAAATTCATCATAATGAAAAACTTGTCAGATCATGAGTTGGTGGTAAAAGGACAATATTTTCAGAAGTAAATCCGTCACGTTTGAAAATTCATCTTAAGAACATTGCTGTTAAAAATTCTGAACTTAAAATTGTCTTTTATTTTGTCTTTGAAATTAAAATTTTCAAAGAAACAAAGACTGTTTTTTTTGTCTTTGAAACAAAAAATTGCTTCTCAGTACTTTGATTTTTCTTCTCCAAGTTTAGACCATTTTTATTATGCCGGGAACAAATTACAAACGAATATTTTTTCTGAAAATACCTTACATTATGATGGAAGATTAAACCACACCCACTTTTAAGATGCCTTTTTCCCTTTGACAGAGATGGCGGAACTAGATGCAAAAAAATGACAGAAACTGGTCTGAGAATTGACGGATCATGTTGTAAGAACGTTTTTATTCTGATTACAGACAATTTCACTTAACACCACTTTCTTAACATCTCACCCTTAGTCTCCATAGGAATGGCTCATAAGAGAACAAAGTAGGTACCCAAATTTTTGCATCACCAGAAGGGTAGAGGTGAGTGCCTCACAGCATAAGGTAACAGAAAGACCAGTCCACAGTTAGTCTTCTGTTGTACCACTATTATTAATGGTATCATGGAGAGGTCTGCTTTTCCATGACCTTGTGGTACAGGACACTGTAAGTCCTGAGGGGAACTCAGTTGTTCCAGAAATCAAGAGGAGTATGGAGGTGTACCCCTGTTTTCTAATGGGGAGAAATTTACTACATGGTCTCTGCGTTTCTCAATATTTGCATTTATAGCGTAATACAATGAACAAAAAATTACTTATTGAACATTTTATGAGGATATACAAATCAAACATGTATTTCCCCAGCAAGTGTTCTTTAAGAAAATAAGAGTTGATCTGTAGTATATTTTATGACACAGAATAGCTTGGTAAAACAAAGAAGTTTACATTTTTATTTCTGCTCCAGTGTGTGAGGAAATTATTATGATTATTATTATTTATTTATCAAGTGCCTGCAAAGTCTGCAGCTGTACACACTAAGGATCTTTTTATGATTTTATAAGAACTAAATGTGAATCCTCTTCATAATTTGGTATAAGCGTATTCAGGATTTATATTGTATTCATATATGAAATGTATTTTGTTGCTTCTAATGTGACTTTACAAGATCATGTTCTGTATATTTGGAATGAAAGTACAAAGCGATCTGGAAAGCTATTCTAGGGTTTATCAAAATCAGACTGTTTAAAATGTTATATGCTGTCATGACATGACAAAAGAAATGTACTACCAATGCCAACAAAAGTGGTGCTCTGAAGATACTAAAATACCCTCATGAATATCATACAGGGAAAGGGATCATTTCCCCCTTTCTAATAATAGTACCCCATCATGACCTGATATTGAGGGAGGGGGAAATCAGGTTCTGGGTGACTCCTGCCTTCAATACTGCCCCTGTGACATCTTTACACGCAAGAATGTTGATATAACTAGAACTCTCAAAGTCCTCTAACAGAGGACTTTTATATTTCCATATGCAGGACTTCACACTCATGGAAAACTCCTACTTTCATAGAGGTTTTTTTTTGTTTTGTTTTTTTTTGTCATCTCTTCTCTCTGGTCAAATTCTGCTAATCTCCCTGAGGAGGGGGATATCCTTAGCATTTCCAGAATGCTTTATTATTTGAAGTGATCCATACATAAAGACATCATCACACTTGGAAACAGTTGTACTGTTTGTAATTGTTATTAATGATTTTTCATAATTATTTTTCAGGTCTATGTAGTATGTTAATTCTTTTTTTAAATGCTATGCAGTATTTTTAAAATCATTAAAACAATCTTAAGTCTAGCAAATTTCCCCCATCTCCTCTGTGGCTAAAACTGTTCTATTATCTTTCAGGGGCTTGAAGTCCATTACCACGCCCTCCGCCACAGGTTGGCTGCATCGGGGCCCTCAGAAGGAGATCCAGGTATAATTAGTTAGGTTTTTCCTCACCTGCTTTGCAAAATTTAAAGGATGTACAATTGTGTACTGTGAGAAAGCACTAAGCATTAATCTTAAGTAGTTTAAAGTCATCCATATTCCCAGGGCAGTGAATGGGTTCAGAAAGTACATTTTACAAGTTCATGCCATAAATCAGATCTGCATTCCAGTCCCTAACAACATCGTGCAAACATTAGCCTAATTCCTAGATCACCTTTCACTGATCATCTTTCTGTTCTGTCCTCTTTGACCTTATATCTGCATTGGGCCCTATAAAAACCTCTCTCTAAACCCCAGCAAGATGGTCCTATGAATTCCTTCTCTTTATTGCTGTTTTAAAGGTCAAATTAGGTTCTAGTTTGGCACCAAATGAGCAGCTGTCCTAGACAGAACATGTACTTACTGGTTTGTAGAACCAGATATGTGTATGTGTGTGTGTGTGTGTGTGTGTGTGTGTGTGTGTGTGTGTGTGTGTGTGTGTGTGTGTGTGTG
This sequence comes from Rhinophrynus dorsalis, assembly GCA_037306005.1. Classification (NCBI taxonomy): domain Eukaryota; kingdom Metazoa; phylum Chordata; class Amphibia; order Anura; family Rhinophrynidae; genus Rhinophrynus; species Rhinophrynus dorsalis. Next base: position 247,304,115 of record CM074724.1, on the reverse strand, counting down.
TGTGTGTGTGTGTGTGTGTGTGTGTAGTGTGTGTGTGTGTGTGTTTAGTGTGTGTGTGTGTGTGTTTAGTGTGTGTGTGTGTGTTTAGTGTGTGTGTGTGTGTTTAGTGTGTGTGTGTGTTTAGTGTGTGTGCGTGTTTAGTGTGCGTGTGTGTTTAGTGTGTGTTTAGTGTGCGTGTGTGTGTGCGTGCGTGTTTAGTGTGTGTGTGTGTGTGTGTGTGTGTGTGTGTGTGTGTGTGTGTGTTTGTTTAGTGTGTGTGTGTGTGTGTTTGTTTAGTGTGTGTGTGTGTGTGTGTGTGTGTGTGTGTGTTTGTTTAGTGTGTGTGTGTATAGATATGTAGAGAGAGATACACATACGTTGACTAGCATTTCTGCCATGGATGCGCCCGTGGGGTGACTTTTTTTAAAAATGTTATTTAAGGATCCCCTCCTGATAGCCCCCCCCCCCCATCTCCTGCTCTCCAAGCCAGTTTTGTAGAGAGATCAACAGAGGTGACGCAGGAAAGCAAGAGGGCTCCCCTGTTTCCATCCTACCCGGGTATGTGTGTGTGTGGTATCAGGAAACCCTGATGCCCCACCACGAATTCTGCTTTTTTTTTTTTTTTTTTTTTTCCCCTAAGCAGTTGGTTGAGGAGGTAGGGGGCTAAAGCCAAGTTTGATGCCACATACGTGATTGAGAAAGGCAAGGGTTTTGCACCCCTGCAGCCTACTTAGGCAAATGGCTAACTGTTGTTTTTCTTTTTAACACAGAGTGGTTGATTGAGGAGGTGTTTCTCCTCCTAAGCCATCCTTCCCCCTAAGCCATCCCTCCTGAGGCAAGTTGGCTATGCGGTTGGCCCTCTGCCTCCACCTCAGACAATCAGCGTTCTTTGCCTCATCCAATGACAGCAAACCAAAAACACTTATATTAACCTTTGCATGGTTTAATTTTTGAAACCGGCATATCCAAGCCTCTGACCCTCAGTCATCGCTAGAGATAAGAGGAATGGCATGCAACACTAAGCATACATAGTAATAGCATGCAGGTGTAAACCTAGCAATGAGTACTATTAAATGATTAAATTAGAGCCTGGGCACCCCTTATTTGTTTTTACATAAACATAGGAACTAAACATACACCATAATGACATGCAAACTTAAGAATGGCATACAGCACTAAACATACATGGTAATAGCATACACATGCAGGTGTAATCATATGCATGGCATGCAGTACTAAACATACATAGGAAGGACATGAAACACTAGCATGCATCACTAAACATCCTCTCATACTAAGAAGGGGTGAAAACTGTGCTTAACATGAGCCTTTTTTTTTTCCATTGATAGAAATACTCCAGCTTGTAACTTTGTTTACAGTCACAGAAGCATTTTGACCTCCATATAACTATATTTCTCTGTTGTCCAATATAACTCACAGGTAGCATGGGGAGGCGACAGCTCCTCTTAATGGGCTTGAACAATTCTAGAAGAAATGCAGGGTGGAGCCTACCCTTCCTCCATATCAGGCTACACTACTAGCCCCGCCCCAGATAGACTTGTTCCAAGATCCTGGATAGTGGCTGAGAACAGTTGTGCTTAGTTTTTAGTTCTTTTATTTTATCAAAATTCCCCCATTAGGCGGATTACCATTACTGGCTTCCTCTGGAGGATTGCCCAGTTGTCAGGTGCTGTTGTGGACCCTCTGCAGCCCTGTGGAGAAAATCATACAACCCATGTGTCTCTCTCCTAAAGGGGTCTCTCTGAGGCTCCTTTGTTCTCAATGGTAATCTGAAGAAAGAAGTCCTGCAAAAAAGGAGAGCCACCCTTTGAGTGCCATGGTACACTTGTCCCACTGTTTCCCTCCGTACATGGGTCTTATAGGAGTTCCTTATAACTTCTACATTCATGCTGGTATTGCATATTTTGATCCTGGGTCATTTGAGCTTGGTTGGCTGCTTTCTTTGGTAATTAACCCTGCTGGTTTCACTGTGTTTTGGGGATTATTTTCATTTGTCGCTTGAGGAGTATATGGGTTTTTTTTATTTGACCAGGTTATCATGGATGAGTTAAAAACACCTGACAGACGCCGTTCTCTTTCTATGAGATTTTCTAAGCTGTATCCCTTCTCTGAATCAGCTTTTGCTCAGTGGGCTACACCTCCTCAGGTTGATCCCTCTATTTCTAGACTTTCTAAGTCTACTGCTCTACCCCTGGCTGATGCTACAGCACTCAAGGATCTGACAGATAGAAAGCTGGAGGCTATTCTGAAGTCTGACTTTGCTGCCATAGGTGCTGCCTTAAGGCCTGCCTTGGCTTCTGTTTGGGTCACTAAGGCCATTGCAATATGGAGTGAGCAACTTACTGAGGCTATCCGTAAAGGTGCCCCAAAAGAGGATCTTTTAGACCTCTTGACCAACATGTCTGAGGCTTAGACATATGTCACTGATGCTCTTTTTGATGCTGTCAGACTTGCGGCAAAGGCTTCTGTCTTCTCTGTTGCCACTAGACACACGTTGTGGCTCAAGATTTGGTCTGCTGACCTTTCATCTAAAAAGTCACTGTCTTCTCTCCTCTTTCAGGGCACATCTCTTTTTGGGCCTGAACTGACACAGATTATCAGCGAGGCCCCTGGAGATAAGAGCACTCTGTTGCCTAGGTCTCCAAATGCCCTAACCTGCCAAGGAAGCAGCATCTTTTTCATCCCCACTATAGTGAAGCGCAAAGGCTGAATCTGAGCATATCTTAGGCCAGCTCCCTGCACTCGACCGTCAAGCCCAGACAGCAGTGGCAGTCAAAGCACCCCACCTCCAAACCCACAACCACCAAATCCTCTTCTGCATGACTCGCCGAATCCTGGTCTGCACCTCCCTGTGGGTGGGCACTTGCAACATTTTCCAGACATCTGGGCAGACTCTGTTGTGGATCAGTGGGTTAAAGGTGGTCTTGGGAGGCTACAGGATTCCCTTCACATCCCTGCCTCCCTTCAGATTCTTCACTCAGGAACTCTGCTAAGCCAGGAAAAGTTGCGTCTTTTCAATGAGGCGTCACAGGCTCTCTTGGTCAAGGGAGTCCTTGCTCCATTTCCTCCTCAAGAGAGAGGTTTAGGTTTTTATTCAAATCTCTTTGTGGTTCCCAAGAGGGACGGCTGCAGTCACTCCATCTTGAACCTCAAGGATCTCAACTCTCTTGTGGAGGCTACTCACTTCAAGATGGAGCCTTTGCACTCTGTCATCGCAGCTATGTGTCTGGAAGAATTTCTGGTGTCTCTGGATCTGCAGGATGCCTACCTGTATATTCCAATTCATCCGGACTGTCAGAAGTACCTCAGGTTCGCCTGCACCTTGGGGCACTTCCAATTCAGCTCTCTGCCCTTCGGGCTTACTACTGCTCCATGGGTGTTCGCCAGGGTCCTAGGGGCATTGATTGCCTACCTGCACACCCGGAGGATTCAGGTGACTCCCTACAGTGATGACCTTCTGCTGAAGGCTCTGTCCAGGGAACTCCTGGACCAGCAGGTCCAGCAATGTGCTCAGATTCTCCTCCGCCATGGGTGGATTCTGAATATGGAGAAATCTGCTCCGGTTCCCTCTAAGGAACTGATCTTCCTTGGTTTCAGGTTCGATACCTGTCAAGGAATGGGTTTCTTGACCGAGGATTCTATCTAACAGATTATGCATCGTGTGTCCCGGGCCCTGGAATGGACCTCAGCTCCAGTGCGCAAATTCTCGTCTCTGATAGGCCACATGGTGTCCACCATGGAGGCAGTTTCGTACTCCATGGCTCACACCAGGGAGCTCCAGAGGTTCACCATTTGGCTTGGAGTGGTAATCCAGATTTCTCTTGGACCACCTTGTCTCTACCTCAGTAGGTGAGACAGGATCTGCTTTGGTGGCTGGACAGGTCCAACCTGGAGAAGGGGAAGCCCTTTGTCATTCAGGACTGTACCTTGGCGACGATGGGCACCAGCCTCAGGGGCTGGGGAGCTGTCCTGGGTCACCTGGGGGTTCAGGGCAGATGGACTGTGAAGGAGACCCTTCAGCCCATCAATGTGCTGGAGCTCAGGGTGATTCATCACGCTCTGGTGTACTGTTCTCTCCACTGAGGGGTTGACCAGTCCGCGTCCAGTTGGACAATGAAACGGCTGTGGCATACACAACATGCAAGGAGGCACAAGAAGCGCTTCTGCTTGGTCCAAGGTCAAGGCTATTTTAGCCTGGGCAGAAGAACACGTCCCAGCCATCTCCGCCGTGCACATCCCAGGGGTATAAAATGTACTGGGAGACTATCTTAGTGGCCATTTGGTGGACCCAGGAGAGTGGGAGCTCCACCCAGAAGTTTCGACCTGTTGGTGTAGAAGTGGGGTCTCCCTTGGATAGACCTGATGGCCACCAGGGACAACAGGAAGGTTCAGATGTTTTTCTTTCGCTGTAGGGATGCTCTGGTGTTTGCTGTGGACTCCCTGTCCATTCCGTGGCGTTTTCATCTGGCTTACATCTCCCCCCTACCCCCCCCCCCCCCCCATTCCCTCTCATTCCCAGGGTGGTGAGGAAGATTCAGATGGACGGTGTGGCGGTCATCATTATTGCCCCCTATTGGACTCGGAAGCCCTGGTTCCCAGAGCTAGTGGCCATGTCTGTTCAGGATCCGTTTCCTCTGCTACTCAGACCGGATCTCCTCCTTCAGGGTTAGCTTTGGAGAGAGGACGTGGAGCGCTTGGCTTTGATGGCATGGCTGTTGAGGCCTCCATTCTAAGTCAAAAAGGCAATTCTCCTGAGGTGGTCTGCACCATGATCAAGGCTACGAAACCAGTCTCTTCCAAGGCCTACCATAGGGTTTGGTCCATTTTCCACTTGTGGTGTGCTGACAGGGGTCTGTCTTCACAGGAATTTTATCTCCCAATAGTCCTGTCCTTTTTACGAGATGGTATGAACAAAGGACTCTGCCTTAGTTCATTAAAGGTTCAGACCACAGCTCTCTCTGTTTTTTTTCCAGAGACACATAGCCATTTTGCCATATGTCAAAGTCTTCTTTCAGTGTGTCGCTTATGCTTTCCCTGACTATAAGGCTTCCACTCCCCAGTGGGACCTTAACTTGGCTTTGGGATTTTTGGATCGGCCTCCTTTTGAATCTTTGGCTACCTCCCCCCTGTGTCTTCTGACGTGGATGATGGCCTTTCTTCTGGCTGTAGTCTCTGTCCGCAGAGTCGCTGAATTACAGGCTTTGTCCTGCAAACCACCTTTCCTGGTATTTCACAAGTATAAGGTTGTTCTTAGTACCTCCCAGGAATTTCTTCCTAAGGTGGTCCCTGAGTTCCATCATGAGATTGTTGTGCCTTCTTTTTGTCCTGGGATCTCTACTTGTTAGATGTGGTGTGCTGCCTCAAGTTCTGTGTGCATAGTACCAAGTCTTTCCGGAAGACTGATACTTTATCATCCCTGAGTGTCCTAGGGCTGGTATGGCTGCGTCCAAGGTCACTGTTGTGTCCTTAGAAAGAAACCAGTTCCTTTCCGTATACCGCACACTCCACCAGGTCTGTTGGGGCCTCCTGGGCCTACAAGAATCAGGCCTCTTAATGAACAGCTGTGCAAGGCAGCCACTTGGTCTTCTGTACATACCTTTGCCAAACACTACCGTGTTGATGTTTTGGCTTTGGCTGAAGCCAGCTTTAGCAGGAAAGTCCTGGAGGCAGTTTTGCCTGTCTAGGACTTTATCATTCCTGTGCCTTATAGCTCTTTAACTGTTTGAGCCCTGTTGGCTGTTGTTCTTTTGTGCTTTGTTAGAGTTACTTTGTTTCCATTGACACTTGGTTTGGTTTGGTCTGTTACTTTCCTGGATAGTCCATGGGGACCGGCGCTTGGTCCTTTCCTTCTTTTCGCACCCTGGGAGCTCAATGTTGGTATATCCCCATGGTACCTGTAAGTTATATTGGATGAAAAAAAGAGGATTTTAGTCTTACCTGTTAAATCATTTTCTCTTAGTCCATATAACTTGCAGGTCTCCCACCCAGTGAAAGGGACCATGCTGGGTCTTCTTGTGCTGGACATGGGGGTCCTCTTGGGTATATTTCTCACAGGAGTTTTTTCTTTCTTCCTGCTTGCTATCCTACTTAGTAGGCTAATCACAAGTCTATCTGGGGCGGGACTAGTGGGGTAGCCTGATATGGAAGGAGAGGCTCCACTCTGCACTTCTAGAATTGTTCCAGCCTTCTGGGAGGATTTGTTGCCTCCCCATGGTACCTGTAAGTTATATGGACTAAGAAAAGGATTTAACAGGGAAGACTAAAATACTCTTATGTATTTATTTATTTTTTTTTTTTTAACAGTTCTTATATGTATTAAATTCTGACTGAAAGGGCAACTTCTATCCATTATTGGATGAACCCATTACAAAGAAGTTATGCTGTGAGACATTTTAAGCAACTTTCCAACATATGAAGTATAAAGGGTCACTAACACCTAAAAATGAAATTGTTTTGTAATATTAAATACAGTGTATTTCCTGCTAGAATCTACCCAGTTTAGTTATTTTATATTCCCTAAAATCCAGTTCCAAAATGCAAATTGTAATGCATGTGTAAACACAATTTAATCTTGTTTGTACAGTTCAAAATGAGAGACACAGGGAAAATCAGTTTTATTGAGATCAATGTCTGCTGCTCTTCTATTGAGAGAAGCTGGTTCCTTGTCTCAGTTCATTTACAGACAACACATAACTGTCACTTCTCGGACAACCTATCAAGACTGCTATGGTGATCGTTGTCAGGGAGCCCTGGAAAAAACAGGAGTGAGAACCCCATAGAGCATGAGAAGACTAGATTGTAGTCCTAAATGGAGAATTCTTACGGATAATACCATGAAGTTCAGGATATATATGTGTGTATATCTAAAGATCATTTTTAGGTGTTGCTTCTAAGGGCTACTAAAATGTTGAATGGTTTACAGGATAAGAATTATCAGGGAAGACTAAAGGATCTGAACATGTATAGCTTGTAGGAAAAAAAGAGAGGGGGTTATGATAGAATTGTTTAAATACATAAAAGGAATAAAAAAAGTACAGTGATGGGGAGGTACATTTCAAAGGAGTAGAAATGTTAGGACAAGAAGTCAGACTAAAACTAGAGGGACAGAGACTTATATGTAAGAAAGTTTTACTTCAGTGAGAGGGTGGTAGATCAGTAGAATAGTCTACCAGCAGAAGTGGTAGAGTTTAATACATTGATAGAATTTAAGCATGCATTGAATAGGCATAAGGCTGTTCTGAACATAAGATAAGACCAAGGACCAACTAAGGTTTGAGGTTTTTACAGTAGGAAAAGTGGGCAGATTAAATGGGTTGAGTGGTTCTCATCTGCCATCCGAATCTGTGTTTCTTTTTTGTTAGGGTTCCTTTAAGTCCAGTCTTCACTTAACCACAGCAAAACTACCTTGGAATTGGCAGAACCATAGGAGGCTAATGATTTTCATCAATTTATCTGGGTCTTGTAACCCCTCAGTGCTAGCAGACCTCTTTATTGGGCAGACTAGATGGGCCGAATGGTTCTTATCTGCCGTCAAATTCTGTGTTTCTATGTTTCTTTAACAATCAAGGGGTTAAAAGCCCTACTTAATTTGGAAATTAGGGAATTCTCATTTGTCCCCTGTGGTTTAGTTGGTTTGTTCTAGAATAACACTTATTTTTGTTTCTGAATAAAGCTGTTATTCGTCAAGCTATATATCGCAGTTCTTGAGTAAATCAACTATGCCATGAGGGGATAAATGAAAATATCTGTTAATTTAAATTAGTCTTTTTAGACCTTGAATGCCAGTGCAAAGCAATATGTTTCTCACTATCACTTGTTTAAAAGCCCCATTCAAATCAAAGGGAATTTGCTGAATTTTCATTTCAAACCCATATTGCAGTTCATTTGCTCCAGAATTGAAGTTCTTCATATTGATGAATAAAGTATTTCTCTGTTAAAGGGATAGTAATACTTAAAATGTAAAAAAAAATATGTTGTAGAGTTTATCCCCCTGAGTAAAACAATGGTACTCCCACTGCTGAAAGGTGTTTCATTCAAAAGTTATTAATTTTCAAAGTTGAATTTTTTAGGTGCAATATTACAGTGGCCTGAAATTGTACAGTGGCGCTGTTGCTACACGATCCTATGGACAGCTCTGGTCAGTTGACCATAAATCTCCATAGGATGGTGTAGCAACAGCGCCACTGTACAATTTCAGGCCACTGTGATATTGCACCTAAAAAAATTCAACTTTGAAAATTACTAACTTTTGAATGAAACACCTTTCAGCAGTGGGAGTACTCTTGTTTTACTCAGGGGGATAAACCCTACAACATATTTTTTTTTCCATTTGAAGTATTACTATCCCTTTAAGTTCAATTTGGAACACGGGAACCATGGGGTTGAGCTTCCCTCCTTTAGAGGGCAAGTGCTTCAAGAAAAGACAGGGGTCTTTGAGGTAGAGACGTCCTTCTCTTCCTCCAGCTCAGTCCCCACCTATCCAGAGACAGGTGGCCTCTCAAGCAAAGAGCACTAAGGGATATTAGTTTTTAGGTCTGCATTTTTATTTTTTTGCTTTATTATGGAGATTTATAATCCCCCATTAGCCAGGCTTCTATCACTGGCTTCCTTGGAGTTGGATTGCCCAGTTCACAGGAGTATTTAGGGACCATTTGCCTGTGTAGGTTGACTTTATAAGTCTTTTCCTCATTGATGAATTTCTCATAAGTTCTGCTCTTTCTACATGGGAGCCTGAAGAAAGTATACTAGTGAGTGTCATGGTTTTAAATGTCCCACTATTATCTGACATCCACCTTATGTGGATTCTGTAGGAACTTATTTTATTTGTTATATTTTTTTTCCTTCACATTGCTATGTTCTAAATGTAAATGTGACTGCTTTACTTATTTAACCCTTTTAGAGCCTGTTTATTTATTTGGGGCTGTTGGACACCTTATGTTATAAGGGTCAGAGTGGCCTCGCTCTTTATCACTGGCATTCATAATGTCGAGTGGAATGGTTTTTACCACCATTTTCTTAGTGCACTGTATATGGTAAAAAAAACGTGGCCAGAATCCTCCGGTGCCCAGGTTTTTGCTGACTGGAAGGGCAGCGATTTGGCTGCTATCTTACACCTCCAATGCTTTATACTACACGGAGGGTGACTCCTTCTCTTCCTCCAGTTTTACCCTTTTCATGACAGAAAAGTACTTTTTGTTTTTTTTCTGTGGTTTAACCTTGTCTTAGTTCATTGTTGTTTCTCTGGATATGTCTAATCTAAAGGAACACATCAGGAAACCAAACCTAAAGAATCAGGAGTATGCTTAACCCCCGTAGCTCAATGTTCTTCGTGCCATACTGGGCTTCCACGGGAATATTCAGTGTTCCTATGTCCCTCATGCACTGTGGCCCCAGTACACCTCTGGGACCTCCAGCACTGATCAAGAGACATCTTATGTTAAAACTCTGATGTCCTCTGTGGCGTCATTCCCTCATCCATTCAGGGGGTATTCCACTCATGGTGACCCATGCTCCCCATCAGATAAATTGATCCTGTTTAGGAGACACTCAACTAATTGGGGACTCATCTGATGAAGCGATTGATTCTGAGGAAGAAGGTATGAACTCTTCCTTGTCCTTTAGGCATTCTTATGACTGTGGATCTACCTCTTTGGATAACTTCCAGAGACAAAAGATTCCCCAGTCTTTCCTCCTAATAGCACCCTTAGACCAGGTTCTGTTGGAGGAATGGACAACACCAGATAAGATGCTTTTTCTTTAAAATGAGCATCCATAAATTATATCCCTTTACTGATGAGGCTCTACCGCAGTAGGCTTCCCCTCCTGCAAGTGACAACCCCCCTCCCATTTCACGTTTGGCAAAAAAAAAAAAATCATCCATTGACAGATGCTTCAGGCCTTAAGGACTAAGTCTACAAACACATTGACTCTGTTAAAAGCTAATTTTGCGACCATGGGAGCAGCTCTGGGACCCATTTTTGCTTCGTCCTGGATCAATAGAACAAAGCCATCTGTGCTGAACAGCTTTCAGATGCTATACATGCTGATATTTGTAAGGAGAAATGTTTGGTCATGCTTGCCAATATGTTCTAAGCTAATGCATATCTGAAGCTGCCTTCGATGCTGCCAGATTTTCTTTAAAGTCCATAGCATTTTCTGTTGCCACGTGTTGCACCTTGTGGCTAAATTTTTGGTCGGCAGACCAATTTTCCAAGTTGTCCCCAGTTTCTATTCCCTTTGCAAGAATCTCTTTGGACTTGACTTGAACAAGGTCATCTGTGTCACTGAAGGCAAGAGCACACTTCTGTCTCAGATTTCTTCTAAACGTCACCAGTCAGAAACTGGTCCTGTCAGTTCTCTCACCTGTCTCACTCCATGACCCTGTCCCCCTGATGAGGGAGTGTCTCTGTGGGTGACTACATCGTCCTCATCTGACACTGGGACACCCCTTTGTAATGCCAGAATGCAACCTGATCACAACAGATACCAGCCTGATTTGGTTAGTATGATTGCCTTTTTGGGCTTGTGCAGCGGCTATTTTGGTCAGAGGTTATGAGCGCTGCTCTCACTTCTGCAGTCTTTTCACAGCAGATAAAGGGTTGATGAGTCTCTAAACCTCCACTTCTATCCAATGTTATGGGGACCCCACTCTTTTTTTGGGGGGGACATGGTACGGTGGCAGCCCGATCACCACCACCTCTTTTTGTTTATGGGAATCTGTTTTCCAGCAGCCTGCTCATCCTCGGCTTTAGAACAGGGAAAGTGGTGGTACTTGGCAAATTCTTCCTTTTTGGACCCTGCAGGCTAAGCATAGACTACTTACGCCTTCCTTCTTGTCATATTAAGCCTTTACAGTCGGATTAGTACCTTATAAATATTTATGAGTACTTTATTCTATTTTATTTGTAATTATTTTCTTCTTCGATCAATCTTTGGGGGTCTTTGATTATATCAGATCCCAAGTCCAAGGCTACTTGGATTCATGGCCTTTTTTAACCCATTGCTCCTCGTGCCAGGTAGGGCTTCCTAGGGAGTTTTCTGGTACTCTCTTCAGTTTTCTCTGGGGTCCATGCTTATTTGGAGGGGCCATCAGATGTTGTACAAGAGTGGCTGGGTGGGTCAGAACTCAGATTTCTTAATTTCTATCCCCTTATCCATTAAAAGGGTTTTAGATTCTTGGTACATGGGACACCCTGCTCCTGCCAAAATGTATTGTTATGGTGGGGGTACCACCATGATTGGGGATTCTTCTGCTAAGGAAGGGGAAACTGATGTGGACAAATTAGAGCAGTCCTGGTTTGGAAACTATTATGAGGAGGACCCCTGTCCTTGCTCTGAAGGTCTTATTCAGATGATCATAGTGAGGTTTTAGATTCTAGTTCCTCTGCCCTGGATATTAAGAGACCCTCAAAGATCAGGTGGACAAGCACCTGGACTACTTCTTGAAAGTGAAATTTGCTGCCTCTGGCACTGCCATACGCCATACTTTCACCATTGCATTGGTTACTAAGGCTATGGATGTGTAGAGGGATCAGCTTTTGGATGCCATCAATGCGGATGCACCCAAGGAAAACCTGGTGCTAATGCTTGTCTTATGGAAGCTGCATTTGTTACCAAACTTACCGGAAAGGCCTTGGCTTTTTCAGTGGCTTTGTGGCTTAAGATTTGGTCAGTTGACAAGTCCTCCAAGAAATCCTTGGTCTTTCTTCCTTTTGTGGGCAAAAATGGTTATCAATCATGCCACTGGAGGCAAGAGTACCTTGTTACCTCAGGTCACTTCTAAGCATCTATTGTTCCACAGAAGACACATGTTTTTCATTACCCCTGCCAATTTGTTTACACTTCCTGGGTTCCATTACCCTGTGCAACTCAGGCACACTGTTCCCTGAAATCCAATCAGGCTTGAGCAGGGAAGAAGCCTGTGCAGAAGGCCAAAACTGACAATTTTTACTCGCAGGGGCCTGGTCTGTCACAGGAAATGGAGGTAGTATCTGTTTTTCCACTACGCATGGCAGATCAGGTTTCTTGCGGGAAATCTCGAAAGGGCACCACATAGATTTCAGGTCCCATCCTCCACATTGGTTCTTTATGTCCAGAGTTCCACGTGATCCTGAGTAAAGCAGTCTATTTTTGAACGCAGTGACTTCCCTGCTAGACATGCAGATGCTAGTAGTTCCTTCCCTGGAAAGATTCTCTGGGTTCTTTTCCTGAGTGTTGCTTTCAGAGATGGTCATTTCCAGTTCACACTGCTTCCCTTTCTATTGTCATCTCTCCATGGGTATTCACAAAGGTCATGGCTCTCATCTGCTCTCAGAGGATTTCTTTGACTTCCTGTCTGGCCTTTTACTTCGGAGGAGCTGTCACGCACTCCTATTCAGTCCTGCAAATCCATTCTGGAACAACATGGTTGGGTGATCAATCTCAAGAAACTCTGCTTCCATCCCTGTTCTTTTGCTTTCTCAGTATGAGATTAAACAGTCTCCAGGGGAAGGTCTTTCTACTGGACAGTAAGGCTCAATCTTTATCCCTTCAGGTCTGTCAGACAGTTTCCAGTCTGCCGGCAATGGTATGGAATTCAGGTAATTGCTGGGCTATCTAGACTTGGTCCTGGAGACTCTCCTGGAGCTGCAACTGGAAATTCTCAGGAATTTGTCCAAACAACAGTGTCCCCTTTCGTGTGTCATGTATCTGTCCACCAGGACAAAAGCGGACCTTCATTGAGGGCTTCAACGTCCCCATTTGAACTTGGGGCAGCTCCTGGTCATCCTGACTTTGTTCATACTTATAACAGATGCCAGACTGACAAGCTGGTGTGCAACTCTGGGTCAGCTGACCATGCTTGGTCTTTAGACCAAGGCAGCGAGAACCCTGTCCATCTGTGTTCTGGAGCTTCTGGTGATTTGCTTAGCTCTGAGGCATTGGTCTCAGTCCCTCCGGGTATCCTCAGTGCAGGTGCAGTCAGACAATGTGACAGGGGTTTCTTACCTCAACCAATAGGGTGCAATGGATTCTCACATGAGTGGATGCTCAGATGCAGCTGTCTCTACCGTTCACCTTCCAGTTGTTGGCAATGTTGTTGCAGACCTTCCCAGTCACCGGCTCCTGGGAGCTCAGTAAGTGTGTATTCAACTCTATAGTACAACTAAAGGGTTTACTTGTGGACCTAATGGCCACTCGGCTGAATATCAAGTTTCCACAGTTCTTTGCCAGGTCCTTGCATCATCTAGCTCTTGCAGTAGACACAAAGGCCATTCCATGGCATTCCCCTCTGGTTCCCCTAATTCCTAGGATACTGAGGAAAATCAGAAAGGGGCAGGCTCATGTAATTCTTATTCTCATTCTGTCACCATTGGACCCGGTGTTCGGATCTCAGTCTGTCTCTGGCAGAGCCATTTTGGCCACCTCAAGATGAGGACCACCTTTCTCAGGGTTGGCTTTGACGGCTTGGCTCTTGAGGCCAGCATCTTGAGAAATAATGTTTTTCCTTATCCTGTCATTGCTACCGTGCTACAGACTCAGGAGCCAGTTTCCTCCAAGGCAGATCAAAGGCTGTAAGTTCCCTGTTGTAAAAATGGTGTGAGGATTGGAGGTTGCATCTGCGATCTTTTCATCTTCCAGTTGTCTTGGCCATTTTTCATGATGGTTTTCTGAAAGGGCACAACCCTAGTTCTTTTAAAGTTCAGATTTGGCTATTTCAGTCCTTTTCTAGAGTCGTATTGCCTAATGCAGGAGCTTTCATCCAAGGGGGAAGGTTCATGCCCACCCAGTCTTTCGGGATACCATTCTTCCATGGGATTTGAACCTGACTCTAAGAGTGCTTTGGAAGACTCCTTTTGAGCTTTTGTCTTTGCATCACTTAACATTCAAGATCACCTTTCTTTTGGCAGTCATCTTGCTTCAGGGTGTGGTCGGACTGCAGGCTTTGTCTCGTAAACCTCTCTTCATCTGTGTTCCTGACAGGGTGGTTTTAAGAACTCATATAGGGTTTCTCCCTAAAGTTGTTTCGGAATTACACATCATGTGGGAAATTGTTCTTTCTTGTCTATTCCCAGCTCCTCCTAATCGACAGGAGTTGGACCTTCTTCTTTTTGATGTTGTGCTGTGCCTAAAATACTATGACCACTGCATGCAGCCTTTCCAGATATCTGATTCCCTGTTCGTCATCCCTCAGAGCCCGCATGCTGGTCTGGCTGTGTCTAAGGTGACCATGTTTATTGGCTCAAGGCAACCATTCATTTGAAGTATGTTCTGTGGATGATGCTAGTACCCTTTTGGGTTAGGACATATACCACCAGGCCAATGGGTGCTTTTTGGGCTTACGAGAATCAGGCCTCTGCTGGACAGTTATATAAGGAGGCAATATTGCTGTCCCTTCACACATTTGTCAAACACTAACATGTTAATGTGTTGGCTTTGGCAGAAGCTGGCTTTGGATGGCAATTTCTTCAGGCTGTTATACCGGTAATGGTGTTCATCGTGATTCCTGTTGGACCTCTACCATGTTGGTTTCTTTTGTTTGGTTTGTAGGGTTAGCGTCTGTTGACACCTGCGGTTCATGTTGTACCAGTTTCTTCCTGTTGAACATGGTCTATGTTTTGAGGGGTTTTCTTTCCCTCCCTGAAATCTTGATGGGTGCTTTGTTTATATCCACATGGTTACTGTGTTCCACATAGGATGTAAGTTTTTTTTTTTTTTTGTTTGTTTTTTTTGTTTGTTTGTTTTTTGTGTAAATCCTTTTCTTTTAGAACATGTGGAACACAGGAATTCCCTCCTAGAGAAAAAACATTGGTGTGAGTCCCTGGCAAGTAGTTCTTCTTGGGTTCTCTCTTTCAGCGGATTCCCTGTCTTGTTCCTCTACTGTTTTTTTGTCTTTATGGTGACTTTGCTATACTTCAAACTGTGTGGAGGTAAAGTGGTGCAGGCTGGGAATCTCCACCTCAGAGCCCTGCAATCTTGCAGAGAGGATTTCACCCCATGGTTTCTGTGTTCCGCATGGACTAAAAAAAATAGCATTTATTTACACAAAAATCCCTTTATGAACCTAAATGGGACCTGATCTTTTCACTCGCCATTGGTTAGTGGCAAGTGGAAATTTTGAGCCCTGCTTATGATGTTAAATATTATTCTAAAACTGTTCTGATACATGATAGACAAATGATGACTATACTTATGCTTTCCCACAGATACCGCAATGCTCCCTACTGACAAGGGTTAAATGCATACCTCCTGTCCACCCTGGTCCAAGAGATCCCAGTTTATTCGAAGGATCTGTCTGCAGATGCCTACTCCACCTTGAGAACACACGTCTATAGGCTGAACAGATACTGCAACCAACACACTCCAGCTGCCCCCCTATCTCATCACCCACTAAAAATACCAAATGTACAGATGTGGGTATAGGATATAAAAATTCTTTAGCCATTTAAAAGAGAAGAGAAAAATAATGAGATGTATTTATTTGTCTTTGATTCAAGGCACATTTTGTTTTCTTGCTTTTGTTTTTTTTTGTTTCTGATGGCGTTTCAAACCCATTAGCGTTAGAAGGGGTGGAGTGAGTTAACGGCAACTTCTTCTCTCCTGGCAACAGGCAACAGAGGGAGTGCAGATGATGTATTAGAACAACCACACCTGTTCCACAAGATGTTGCTGGCCATACTTGTCCACCAAGATATTGCCCTTAAAGGGCATGGTCTTGCCACTCTCCCATGTGTGGAGGCTAAAGTTCATGCCATTTACTTGAACACCAAATAGACATGTATCATCAAGTTTGTAGTCATGCTGCTTGTTCTCCAAAGCACCAGCATAGTTGCCAAAAACACTACTGAGCTAGCCATACACCCCTTGAGACAGGCACAGGTATCACAAAATGATGTTTAGGGCCAGTAATAGTAGCCTGGTTGCCTGCCTCAGATTTTTGCACTGACAGTGCCAAGGTGCTCTCGCCTGACTCTTTACCCTCCTGTCCCATTTTGCTTTTCCAAACTGAGGCTGTATATAGATTCATCACCTCAGAACCACACCCTCTTGTATGCACCCACCAGCAGGTGCTTACACCTACACTGCCAGCATCAGTCCATCCCTACCAGCCTGCCTGCCAAACTGATAGCTGCTCCTTCACTGAAAGCCATTCTGCAAACTCCTGTACGACCAGAGGGTTTGGGAAAGAAAAGTATCCATCTGTCTGATGCTGGTTACCAGCACATAACAGACTTGTGCCAATTATTGTCAGTGTTTAGCTGTTACACATGAAACCTGCTTGCAGAGATCACTTGGGGACCCTATTCTTATACCACAGGGGACCCTGTATTTATATAGACAATCTCTCTGATGCAATATCCGCACAAATAAGCGGCATTTTCAGAGGAACAGATTTTGCGACTACAATCATCCCTTCTTTCTGAGGCAGAGAATCATTTGCCTTATAAATTTCCACAAGTGAAGGTGTCCAAGGTTGCACAGGTGTTCCGTGCATCCATGGGCACTGGAATATTCTCCAACCCTCTCTGTTCCACTGCATTAAAATAATTCTATGTTTCCTAGCTTATACCATGTAAGTGTCAACTGAACCACCCTTTTAGACACCAGAGAAGTTATAGGACCTCTGGCAGCTAGCCTAGAATGCTGGATCTGCTTATTCTATGACTTCCCAGATGCTACTGTAGCCGGAGTAGAGGGACAGGAAGTGGGCTAGAATGCGCCTTTGCACTTTTAGGACTGGTTATTCACAGCTCACTCTATGCTGTGTGTTTCCCATTAAAGGGAGTCTTCACCCTTTCTGTATTTTTTTTTTGTATAAATCAAAAACAAAACACAGTACTGGCTGTATTCATTATGTACATCAATAATGCACTCTTAACAGCGGCTAAAACCAAGATTTGGGAGTATTCTTTACAAGAAAGTCTGTATTAACATTCATATCCTACATTTTTAATGATCATGGATGGCTGTCTGAACTATAATTATCCAGATGTATGTTTGTGAAATAGCTCTTTTTATGCATTATAGCTCATAAGTTTGTATGTTTCTGGAATGAAATATGTCATCTGAAGATATTTTGGGGGGTGGGGGGAGGGTAAGGGATAATGGGAAGTAATATTCTGTTATTAAATAAGCTTACAGAAACATGTACATTTCTTGTTTTCTTTCCTGAGTATTCCATTTTAAAGGTGAACAATTAAAGACATTATTGAAAATACTATATATACGAGTATAAGATGCAATAGCTCAATATTTAATTCTCTTGAGATCATTTGTATCTAGCTGAACCATACTGCACAATAACTGAAGAACACATAGCTAATATAGAACTGTTTATCCCTTTGAGGACCAGAGAAGTGTCTAACAAATTGCACGTCCTTCTTGTCTTTAAAGGGGTAAATTTGAAACTGAACGAGTAAATCTGGTTATCCAGTAAGAAGCTTTAATGATATCTTCCTTCTAATATATCACAAGAGAGAGAGAGTGTGTGTGTGTGTTTGCGCACGCTCGCGCATATATGGTATCCTTTTGAAAGGTCACACACGACCATTTAAAATGATTAAAATTGTGACATGACAATCTTGCGGTGAATGACAGTGCGAGATTGTCATGTTGCCTAGTGAAAGGTCGCCTAGAATGCTTATACAGCCACTTCACCTCCCAGTGGCTGTATTCCATTTAGGACAACATATTATGCCATTAACAAAAAGAGACAAGTGACCATTAATAAATGTCATGGAAATCAGGTGCACAAATGGCACGGATGTATACACATAGACAGACGCCTGCCTCTGAGAAGTGGCTGCATGCATAGACTTACACAATGTGCCAAAACTCCGAACTTCTGAATGAAAAGATGGCAGATAGTGAAATAAAATTGAAAACCGGAGATGAGAAGTAAAGCAGTGATAAAGAAAAACAATATAAGAAAGAGAGGGAAGATTGGTGAGTAATATAGATAAATATAGGAAGATGGAGATAAAGGAGAGATGGGGTGAGAGATGGGATGGGAGAGAGAGAGTTAACATTGCAGCATTCAGAACAGATAAATAATGATAAATAAGATCTGAGTTAATTACATGAATATACCAGTGCTTCGTATGTAACCATGCCTTTGAAAGTGTGCAGATACCTTGTGTGTTATCAATCCTTGTGCTTTTATGGTCATTATCCTCTTTCACCTATGATAAAATCCAGTTATCTGTTTCCTTGCAGTATCTTCTTACCTTTCTGTTATATCAAAACCCACATGTGGGCCATTCCTGTCTCTCTCTCCCATTCTCTGCGTGCTCCGCTCCACCCTGTCATTCTGCACGCAGAGAAGTGGAGAGTGTGGGAGGAGCAGCTTACATATGGGTTTTGGTATACTAGAAAGGCAAAAAAATGCCCTAAACAGAATACAGTCGTTGGGAGGTGAAGCAGCTGTATAAGCATTCTAGGCGACATGACAATCTCACGCTGTAATTCACAGTGAGATTATCATGTAATCATTTTTATACAAGCGACATGGTTAAATTGTTAAATGGTCGCACTGTTTTGCGAAAGTGAACCATATATATACGCACACAGTAATGTGCGAAAGTTTTAGGCGGGTGTGAAGTAAGAACGCTTTCAAAAACCATCAGTTAACAAAATGCATAGTGAGTGAACAGAAGAAACCTCTAAATCAAATCTGTATTTTGTGTGACCACCCTTTGCCTTCAAAACAGCATCATTTTTTTCTAGGTACACTTGCACAAAGTCAGAGATTTTGTAGGCATATAGTTGGGTGTATGATTAAACAATTATATCAAACAGATGTTAATGATCATCAATTTAATATGTAGGTTGAAACAAAATCCTTAACAGAAAGAGCTGTGTATGAGGAATAAAACTGGGTTAGGAACAGCCAAACGCCGCTAACAGGGTGAGGTTGCTGAAGACAGTTTAAAGGGATAGTAGTGTTTCATAATAAAAGCAGCTCTAATTAATCATCATAGTATTTGGGCTTTGGAGAGTGTTATTTCAGTTCTGTCACAGTCGTAGTTCAAGAGTAATTAAATGACAGTCTCCCACTCTCGTCCATTTTACTGATGTCACACTGTTCAGCCAGATCAGAAGGCAGGTGCCCAGGTAGACTGCAGAGAGGGACAATCTTCAATTAAGATAAGGGAAACACCTGAAAAACTTGTCAAGGGGGGCAGGGTTTTCATTGTTTTCATAGAAACAAGATTGTCCCCTGTTATCTGTCTGGTCTATGGACTGCATTCCACATCTGAGAAGAGGTGGCTTACACTAGGTAAAAGGGGCAGGAAGGGAAACGTTGCTTGTGAAGATCTCTCAAACCATAAAGCTTTGAGTGACAAGACTTATATCGTTCTTCATGTTTTTTTTAATGCCTACAACACAAAATAAAGATAAAACGAAGTATTACTATCCCTTTAATGTCAAAAGTCATATGCCATGGCAAGACTGAACACAGCAACATGTAGAATGTAGACACAGTGGTCAGCCACAGAAACTTAGTGCAGCAGATGAAAGACACATCATGCTTACTTCCCTTTGCAACTGGAAGATTCCAGCAGTGCCATCAGCTCACAATTGGCACAAAACAGTGGGACCCTGGTACACTCATCTATTCTCTGGAGAAGACTGGTCAGAAGTGGTCTTCATGGTAGACTTGTAGCCAAAAAGCCATACCTCTGATGTTGAAACAAAGCCAAGGGACTCAGCTATGCATGAAAACACAGGAACTGGAGTGCAGAAAATGATGAGTCAAAATTTGAAATATTTGGCTTTAGCAGAAGGCAGTTTGTTTGCAGAAGGGCTGGAGAGTGGTACAAGAATAAGTGTCTGCAGGCAACAGTGAAGCATGGTGGAGGGTCCTTGCAAGTTTGGGGCTGCATTTCTGCAAATGGATTTGGAGATTTGGTCAGAATTAACTGTCTTCTCAGTGCTGAGAAGTACAGGCAGACACGTATCCATCATGCAATACCATCAGGGATGCATCTGTCAGGCCCCAAATTTATTCTGCAGCATGACAGCGACCACAAACATACAGCTAATGTCATTAAGAATTCTCTTCAGTGTAAAGAAGAACAAGGAGTCCTGGAAGTGATTGTATGGCCCCACAGAGCCCTGATCTCAATATCATTGAGTCTGTCTGGGATTACATGAAGAGAGAGAGAGAAGCAACTGAAACTGCCTAAATCCACAAAGGAACCGTTCTCAAAGATCTTTGGAACAACCTACCTGCCGAGTTCCTTAACAAACTTTGTGCAAGTATAATTAGAAGAATTGATGCTGTTTTAAAGGCAAAGGGGGGAATCGCACCAAATATTGATTTGATTTAGCGTTTTATTCTGTTCACTCACTATGCATGTTGTTAATTTATAAAAAAATAAACTTATTACCATGTTCATTTTGGAACGCATTCTTACTTGAAAGCATTTTTCACACCTGCCTAAGACTTTTGCACAGTACTGTATATACACTTGAATTAAAAAAAATGAGAATAACAAAGTAAATAGAAAACTAAAAAAACAAATATGATGTATGTAGAGAAATAATACAAAAATAAAACAACTCTGAAAGCCGAAAAGTGACACAAGGCTGTTCTAAATCATCCTGAACCCAAAACCAGCAATGTGTGTAAGATTTAGGAAGAAAATAAAACAGTCTAAGTTAAAATAAAATAGTCAAAGAAAATGATTAAAGAAAAAAAAAATCATTGAATGGAAGTCAGTCTGAAAAATAAAAGGTTCTATCAATACCGTACTGGAGACATAAATATAAAGTCTGATGAAATGATTGTCTGGATAATGGAAACAGGTCGTGCAGATAAAAAAAAAAATCAATGTTCAGTTGAAAGCTCTTGGAGGGATACTTCTTATGTGTAAATTGTAGAGAGACTTTAGCTTCAAACAAGTGGAGTTTGAAAGAAACTTGAGTTAGAATAGAAGCAGGAGTTGGAAATCAGCAGAGCTCTCTGATGAAGGTAATTTCAAGAGATTTACTACATTCACATTTGAATTTGGTGTACTTTACCTTAGAGTGAGCATCAGAGGACAGTGTAAATCTATTTCAATTGTAAAACAAAGCACAAGTGATAGCAGGTTAGACAATCTCACGCGGTGTCACATGTTTGAACACTTGGATCAATCGTTCCAGGGGTCATACCATTGTGCCAAGTGTGAGCATATTTTCTTTTTTAGAATCTAAGAATGGATTTAGAAAGAAATATTGCAACATTGTGTGGAAACCTGCAAAGGAGTTTAGAACTCACAGAGCAGGTAGTATGTGGGGTTAGTGGTGAAGAGGGTGCAGTCCTCAAGGCAAGGACCTCTAGGGTAGTGTTTTCTGAAATACTACCTGTGCCAGTGAAGGTAAGAAGTGGGAGGTCAGGGAGCTTAATACATGGCTTAAGCATTTTTGTAGGAAGGAGGGTTTTGGATTATTAGAGCGTTGGGCTGAATTTGCATGTGGGTACTATCTATATGGAAGTGATGGATTGTGCCTAAATGGTATGGGAGTCGCTTTGCTATGGGAGAAATTGCTAAGAAGGTTGGAGGAGCTTTTAAACTAGGGAAGGGGGAGGGTATAAATAGCAAAAAGTGAGTAGATAGAGTAGATTGGAACTGGGTCAAAGTAAATGATCATGGAGGTGGAGAAGGGATTGGGATAAATGAAGTCAGTAGGGAGGAACTCATATTAAACAAAGATGTAGAAAAAAGGCATGCGGGGGGCATATGTAAAGACTTCAAAATTAATTGTATGCTAGAAAAGGCAAGAAGTAGGGTAGATAAAATAGGAGAACTAGAATTGCTGGTGATTATTGAGCATTTGGACGTAACATGGTGCAATGATACAAATGATTGGGCTGTAAATCTAGAGGGCTATTCCCTGTTTAGGAGAGACAGGATTAACAGAAAAAGGGGGAGGTGTGTGCTTACATCTGAAACCAGAGCAAAGTCCAATTTTAAGGGGTGATATTAGTGAGGGAACTGGCCATAATGTGGAGTCTTTGTGGACAGCAATTGAGACTAAATGTGGTGTAAAAGGTTAAAAAAAAAAAAAAAAAAGTGTTAGTAGGTATATTCTGAAAACCACCAAATCTAGATGAGAATGCCGAGGCCCAACTGCTGTTGCAAATGAGGAGAGCTGCACAGCTTGGGCCTACTATAATTATGGGAAATTTTAACTATCCAGATTTCAATTGGAATAATGAGACCTGTCAGAGTGCTACAGGAAGCAGGTTTGTGAGCTACATGTCACAAATGGTGGAAGTGCCAACAAGAAATAACAACTTATTGGACCTAGTGATAACGAAAAACATAGAAATGGTATCCAGTATTAAGATAAGTGAACATTTGGGAAACAGTGATCACAACATGGTTACATTTGAGATCCGTTTGGCAAAGCAATAGTGTATAGGTTCGACCAAAACTCTTAATTTTAAAGAAAAGCTAACTTCAAAGTGTTAAGAGCTTCAATGCAACACATAGATTGGGATAAATTATTTAAAAGCAAAAATACTGAGGGGGAAAAATAGTCAGAATTCAAATTTAGGTTGCATAAATGGCTTAAACAGTATATACCTTTGGGGAAAAAATGCAAAAGAAGTAGATCACAGCCATTGTGGTGAATTGCAAATGTAAAGAAGGAAATGGCAAGGAAAAAAAGCATTTAAACTATTTGTTCAGTGTGACAAAGATTGCAAAAATAGATAATGAAACTCAAATTGCAAGGGAGAGCAAGGCTAATCCAAAAAAGTTTTTCAAATATATAAACATCAAAAATTTAAAAGGGAGTGCATTGTACCTTTCAAAAATGAGATGGATAAGTTGATTGGAGAGTTTACGGAATTGGCCAATGTTCTAAACACTTTCTTTGCATCAGTATATACAAGGGAACGATGAATAGTAAAAGAGCCTTATCAAAATTAAGACTGACAAAGCACCGGGTCCTGATGGTATACATCCAAGGGTTCTTCAGGAACTCAGTGCAGTGTTAGCAAGACCCCTCTGTTAACTCTTTAAAGATTCTTTCAGCACAGGCTCAGTGCCCACAACACTGGTGTAGAGCCAATGTAGTGCCTCTTTTTAAGAAGGGAACTAAAACAGAACCTGGGAATTTGACCTCTGTAGTGGGAAAACTGCTAGAAGGAATAATAAGGGATTATATTCAGGCTACACCACCAAAAATAAGATTATTAGTAGGAATCAACCTGGTTTTTATGTTTATACAGAAAAGATAAAAAAGAGCAGCACACAGGAATATCTACCTGTATTAGGCTTTTTAATTATATAAAAAAAAATCTAATTCTAAATAGCAATAAAGTGTGTATGTATATATATATACACATAAAAATGGACTAACATAGAATAAGAGGATTCAGTAAGACCACACCACCACTGATAATAAGGGATCGGAGTAGGATTAGTAAATTGGTATTAAAAGTACAGTTAAAATATATCCAATATGGGCAATCTGGATATTAGGATGATCACAGAGGGGGTATCCATTGTAGGTTTTTACCCCTATGGGGCACAAGCACAACATAGGTGCTCGCTCATCTTTGAATGATGCTGTGGCTAAATACTCTTACTTGATAGATAATTATTAGCCTGTCATTTATCTGTGCCTCTGGATGGAGATTGTCAGCTTCTGCATTCTTCCCTGATCTCATGTCTCTGAGTAATTCCCTTCACTGGTAGCATATGAAGGGTCACGTTGAACCCAAAACACATTGAACCAATTTTTTTCTACCAAACAGAACACAAAGGGAATTAATGGGAGAGACCTGAGTATAAGGAGGGCAACAGAAGCGGACAATCTCCATCTAGGGGTAAAGATAAATGATGGGCTGATAAATATAACTCAGGTATCTAGGCATAGGTCCATTTCAAGGTGGGAGAGCTTGGGTTGCATAGGGGTAACCTCTTATGTTGAGTAGCCCCTTAGTGATCCTCCTAATATTCAGATTGCCTATTTAAGGTAAGTTCCCATATCAGATGTATTTTATCTGTACTTACTAATACCAGCCTGCTGGTCCTACTCCCTTGTAACCAATGACATTGTGGTCTTATTGAATCTCATCTTAATTTGTTATTGCATGTTTTGGATTGTAACACAAAAAGTAAAGAAAAAGAGGGGATCTAAAAAGGGCACTCAACCAAAATAGACATTAAACAATTAAAAGATATATTAAAAAAATAATAATAATGTTTTCAAAAATGATAATCAAAATTAACAACACTAGACTGTAGGGAAAAAAGGACCCACCTACCCCCCAGAAAACCAAAACTCACAAAACGGGGTAAAAAAAATGTATAAAACCCTATGTAGCAAATACTACAAAAGAGCTACAACTGGCACCAATGATGGAAAAAAAACATCCATAAGGTATCATAAGGCAGTAGCACAATGCTTAATAACTGGTATAGTGATGTATACTACACTGTAAGGATATAAGACCAAATTGTAACAGTCAGAAGTTAAGGCAACGGCATGATGTTAAAACCATGACATGGGGTATGTATATCCAGATAACAGTCATGTGGAAATGGATTATGGATGACAACATGATGAAATTAACAGATTGATGGATAATGATTTAAATGGAATGTCAGTCATGTGGTCAAATGGCAACTGTGTCTTGCCAGTATATCAGTTGTTATGGATACACCATAAGAACGGAGTAGGAAACCTGAATTGGGCTAATCAATTTTTCTGTGTCGTCCAATCTAGTTTACAGGTACCATGGGCAGTTGACAGCTCCTCCCAGTAGGCTGGAACGATTCGTCAAGAAGTGTAGGGTGGGAGCCTTCCTCTCCTCCATACAGGCTACCTAGTTACTCCCCTCTCCCAAATAAGATTTGTTCCATCTCCTAGTAGGAAGGCTGAGAACAGTTTTGCTTGGTTTTTAGTTATTTCATTTTCTCTTTGATATGGGGTGTAAAAAATCCCTCATTAGGTGTATTACCATTACTGGCTTCCCCTGGAGGATTACCCAGTTAACAGGTGCTGACTGTGGACCCTTGCAGCCCTGGGAGAACCATGCAATCAGAGGCATAACTAGAAGCCTACGAGCCCTGGTGCAAGAAGTGCCATGGGCCCCCCCACCAACCACATTGGCCCCCACCACAATGCCCCTCAATCTTCACAATGCCCCCATCTCTTACCTCCCTGGAGCTCCCGCATTGTCCTCTTAGTAATGCAGAGCCCTGGGGGATGATTTCATCTCCCAGCGCTCCACATTACTACAGCGCCAGAGGGAGATTGCGGGCACCAGGCGGAGGGGTCGCAGGGGGCAGCTGGGCCCCTGGAGTGACAGGCCCAGTCGCAGATGCAACCCCTATTGTTAACGCCACTGCATGCAATCAATGTCTCTCTCTCTCTCTCTCTCTCCAGAAGGCATCTCTCTAAGTCTTCTACCAATTAAATGGTAATCTGCAAAAAAGGTGAGCAACCCTTTGAGTGCCATGGAGTTGGTCATACTCCTGCACTTATGTTAGGTACTTTATATTTCTTTTTCTGGGACCTTTGGAGCATTTTTGGCTGTTTGGCAGTTTTTAACCCCTTCCTTGCCATGATATCCTTGGTTGGGGGATCATTTTTCTAATTTCCCTTTGGGTTAATGTGTTTTCTATGATTTATTAGGTGTTTTGACACTTTCCAGACACTTTTTACATTTTATTTGAATTCTACGCTTTTAAGGGGAGCTTTACTGCATAGCCGCAATGCTCCATTGACTCCTATGCGACAGATTGATTTGGGGCATGTCTATGCAACCGATCCATGTACCGAGTTGAGAGATGGCTCATTCTTCTTGTCTCCCCTTGCCCTGCATCCTGGTTCACATCCTCATTGTCTTGGGCTTCCCTGGGGGGTTCGGGTGCTGCATTTGGAATGTTTAAAGGGAAACTACATTTCCCATAGACTCCCATTTTAGAGGACTGTTTGCTGATTGGCTCTGAATTCAGTCACCATTTTTTTTCTCTCTTTACAGGAGTACCATATGCAGGGCTTTGCTTCCTTTACCCTCCTCAGGTTAACACTTCACGTGCCAGATAAGTATTTTGTAGTCTTTCTGGGGTGAAATCCTTGACCTGGATGACAGTATTTGGGTTCCCTATTCTATAAGAATACTGTTAGGATGGAGGCTCAAAAGGGACATGGGGCTAGGCCTAAGGACGCAGGGGTGTCTGACCTCCTTTGCTTATTGTTCCTCATGCCAAGCGGGGCTTCCCAGAGAGGTCTTAGGACACTTTTGTCCCTTATGCACTGTGGCCCCTACTTCTCCACCAGGGCCCTCCAGCCTTTAACAAGAGCCACATTGGGTCAACAACTTTGTCATTCTTTTCAGGGGGTTCTCCAGTTCTGGTAGCCCCCCCAACTGCCTTCAGATTTCTGTCTCCTAAGGCCCCTGGCATTCCGGATATAACTGATTCCTCTAAGGAGGAATCATTTGAGGAGTCTGAGGATGGTGTGTGTTCAGAAGGAGCTACTTCCCAGTTTCATGAGACCTATCTTGGCTTCCGCATGGGTTAATAGAGCCATTGCTGTTTGGACTGAACAGCTGACTGATGCTGTCCGCAAAGGTGCCCCCTAAGGAGGACCTTTTGCCCATTTTGGCTAATACTTCTGAGGCTCAGCACTATATTACTGATGCCCTGTTTGATGCCATTAGGCTTGAGGCTAAGACCGCCACCTTCTCTCTGGCTGCCAGATGCACGCTGTGGCTAAAGATTT
The DNA here is from genome assembly GCA_037306005.1 of Rhinophrynus dorsalis. Lineage (NCBI taxonomy): Eukaryota > Metazoa > Chordata > Amphibia > Anura > Rhinophrynidae > Rhinophrynus > Rhinophrynus dorsalis. Next base: position 247,277,406 of record CM074724.1, on the reverse strand, counting down.
GGCCTGCTGACCTGATCGCTAAAAAATCACTAGTCTCTCTTCCTTTTCAGGGTACATACTTTTTGGCCCTGAACTGAAGAATATTATGTGAAACCACTCTGGGTAAGAGCACTTTGTTGCCTCAGGTTCCCAAGTGCAATCCTCGGGCGAGGAAACAACATTCCTTTCGTTCTCGCCAAAGAGACACGAAAAGGGCGAACCTGGTACCACCTCAGGCCAGCACACCACGTTCCACCCCCAAGTCCGGGCAGCAGTGGAGGTCCAAACTCACCTCCACCAAACCCACCAAACCTACTTCAACATGACTCGCCGTACCTTGGTCCGCATACACCTGGGGGTGGTCGCCTGCATTATTTTTTGAGTATTTGGGCAGGCTCTGTTGCAGAGCAGTGGGTAATACAGGTTGTAACGTGACGCCTTGTATCATAAGCTGGATACCTCCATTATAGTTCCTTTCTCCCTCAGAGTAACACTCCAATAGTATAACGAATCTCCTATTCCCAAACATCAGCCGAGACTTGATGAAGGGAAGAACTCTCTTTTATTGACTCAAACACACAGCTTATATACACTACAGAGACTCTTATCAAGATCAGCATGCAAATGAGGACTTGGAACAGTGTTTCTATGCTTGACCAATCAGTCACCAGCACCCTTATCATGATAAGAATGCAGATTAAGACTTGAATTTATACATTCTTAACTGGCTCATCAATAACCTCCTCTGATTGGTCAAGGAAGCACAGCAGGAATCAATTAACATTCCTTAGCACAGAACTGTAGTATAGTGGAAGCCAAGCCCAACCCCCATCTCTGCATTCCAGCAATGTATTGAAATAGTCTGAAGACATGAGATCCCATATCCCTAACACACCAATATCTCCCATGGTCGCCACAGTTCTGTCACACAGGTGGTTTCAGGAGGTTACAGGATTCCTTTCACATCCCTATCTCCCTTCAGATTCTTCCCTTCTCGCTCCCCTCAGGGACAAGAAAAGCTCTGTCTTTTCAGTGGGGAAGTTCTGGTTCTCTTAGACAAGGGAGTCCTAGCTCCGCTACTTCAGTCAGAGATAGGTTTAAGTTTTTATTCCAACATATTCGTTGTTCCTAAGAAGGAAGGCAGCTGCCTTCCTATCCTGGATTCAAGGATCTCAATTCATTTATAGTCCATACGCACTACAAAATGGACTCCTTGCGCTCTGTCATTACAACGAACATGGACAAGTCAGCTCCTGTCCCTTCTCAGGACCTGGTTTTCCTTTGTCTTCTGGTTTTAACCTCCTCTGATTGGTCAAGGAAGCACAGCAGGAATCAATTAACATTCCTTAGCACAGAACTGTAGTATAGTGGAAGCCAAGCCCAACCCCCATCTCTGCATTCCAGCAATGTATTGAAATAGTCTGAAGACATGAGATCCCATATCCCTAACACACCAATATCTCCCATGGTCGCCACAGTTCTGTCACATATCTCCCCCTTGTCCACCTCCGACAGCCACAGCATGATCCACACGGGTCAGCTCGCTGCTGTCCGGAGTGGACACATAATCTGGTAGTGCCATGTCCACAACAGTACTTGTCCCAAAAGTCTTGTCCCCAGCCAGCCCCTACAGTCCTGGGGTCTGGAAAGATAAAACGAGCCCCTTATCCGGGGCCAGGAGTAAAACTGGGGTCCTTGGTCCTGGGCCAGGGAAACGTGTACCTCTTGGTCCTGGCTATCACCAAGTTGGGAGGCCTCTCCTGGGCCAGGCTCCACGCAAAGCTGGGGTCAGACCCTCCTGGGTCTGGGTCCAGTGGCTCAGGGTCCATAGCCAGTCTATAAGGTGGACCTCCTTTTGGCAACAGTGTCTCTGGGTTCCCAATGGCCTGGGGGTCACCTTGGTGGACGCTGGGGACATCTCCCCCTTTTGGTTGGGCAAGTACCCCACGGGAACAGGAGAGGATGCTGCTCTCACTCTCCTGGGCTGAGGCAACCTCCAAAGGGCTACTGGAAACACTGGGGACTCTTTTGCTCAGGGTTGGGGCGTCCAGAGGACCGGTGAGGAGCGCACTCCCACTCACCAATCCAGGACAAACAGACTGTGGGCTGCTGGCAAAACTGGGGCAACTCCCAACTTCCTTAGGGAGCACGGTGGTCCCCCTCCCTCGGGCTGGATCAACAGTTGGCCTGGTGGGGAATGACTTCCCACCCACCAGGCCAGGGGTCACATAGGGGCTGGTGGGCTCGCTCCCACCCACCGGTTCACAGTCCACATGGACAGCACAAGGGGCAGCAGCACTGCATTGTGGCAGTCTGCTGGGTTCCTCTTCTTCCAGGCCATCAATTTCCTGATTTCTTTTCTTTTTGCGAGGTAACACCTGACCAATCTTCCTGGCAATCTTTTCCCAGCACCTGGAGAACACATTTTCCTGCTTCTCCAGGGCAATAGCAATAAGGGACGGACTTGGGCTGCTGGTGGGGACCTGCGTCTCATCCACCGCAGCAGGGGTTACATAGGGGCTGGTGGGCTTGCTCCCACCCACCAATTCACAGTCCACCTGTACAGCAAGAGGGTCAGCAGCACTGTTCTCCTTCAGTCCGCTGGGGTCCTCTACTTCCAGGCAACAAACTCCAAGGCCATTCTCTGCCTTGAGGAAGACCGCAGTCCCATTCCTCAGGGCCATAACATCCGCACCCCTGGAGAGCACACATTTCTCTTTCTCCAGGGCTGTATCCAATATCAAAGGGGAAGGACAGGGGCTGCTGGTGGGGACCTGTGTCTCATCCACAGCAACAGGGGTTTCCCAGGCCCTGGGGAGCTCACTCCTACTCACCAGGCCAGGGTTCACAGGGGGGCTGGTGGGGAACGCATTCCCACCCACCAGTTCACAGTCCATAGGGTCAACAAGAGGGCCAGCAGCACTGTTCTCCTTCAGTCTGCTAGGGTCCTCTTCTTTCAGGCCACAAACTCCAAGGCCATTCTCTGCCTTGAGGAAGACCGCAGTCCCATTCCTCCGAGCCATAACATCCGCACCCCTGGAGAGCACACATTGCTCCTTCTCCAGGGCAGTGTCCATTAACAAAGGGGAAGGACAGGGGCTGCTGGTGGGGACCTGTGTCTCATCCACAGCAACAGGGGTTTCCCAGGCCCTGGGGAGCTCGCTCCTACTCACCAGGCCAGGGTTCACAGGGGGGCTGGTGGGGAACGCATTCCCACCCACCAGTTCACAGTCCATAGGGTCAACAAGAGGGCCAGCAGCACGGTTCTCCTTCAGTCTGCTAGAGTCCTCTTCTTTCAGGCCACAAACTCCAAGGCCATTCTCTGCCTTGAGGAAGACCGCAGTCCCATTCCTCAGGGCCATAACATCCGCACCCCTGGAGAGCACACATTGCTCCTTCTCCAGGGCAGTGTCCATTAACAAAGGGGCCGTCTTCTTGGGGCTGAGGAGCAGCGAGTTCCCACTCCTCAGGTCCGGGGTAACAAAGGGGCTGGTGCGTATCACTGTCTCACTCCCCCAGCATGGGGCAACCCAGGGGCTCTGGATGTCTTGAAAGTACTGTTGCTCGACCGACAGTTTAAGTTGGGCAATTGTCTCTTCTGACGGATTGGGTCCTAGGTGGGGCAGCAGATTCCTCATTCTCCACTCCACCGGGTCGCAGGACTCAAAGGATTGTTCGATTCCAAGGTCGGAGCCTCCATCCCAGGGTGGGTTGGTCAGCCAGGCCACGTCTTCCTGTGGTATAGTATATGGGGGGGGGCGCCCGTGGTCCCTCCCCCGTATGCCTTGCAACTTTCCGTATAAGGCCTTGGTAGGCTCGCTCCAGATGCCACTCTTGCTCCACCAGGTCCTCCAGCTCCTCTGCTAGCTCAGGGATATTCTGGAACCCCATCATCTCCTCCCGGGCATCCCTGATTTCCCAAAACCTACTCTCCTCCTTGCTGCCAATGTTGGGGTCGACACAGATGGCCTCCCATCCTACTCCTGGGCCATTGTATCCATTGCCCACAACAGAACAACAGGGGCGGATCATGCTGTAATACTTCTGCTCCTCTTTCTGGTACAGGGCGATATACTGATCCTGTACTTACTTTCCACCTTCACAAAGCAGTCCATGCTGTCCTCCCAGTCCCGCAGAGGATTGTCTCCCAGAAGCGGCCATCGCAATGCCACCAGCTTCTCAATCCGTCTCCAGTTGGGCTTAGCAGCGCCCATTGATCCTAGATTTGCCATGTTCCACAGGCAGGATCCCAGGTACCTCCTAATGCAGTGGATACTAGTACTCCAAGTTCCAGGATATCCAAGTTGCTTTGGTCATCCACAGGTTGGGGCCCCCTTGCACTCTGGACTCCAGCAGATCCTCCAGGGCTTCGCTAAGCCCGCTGCAATACTGCTTCCTCCGGTTCAAGTGAACCAACGCTCTATCCACTGCTCGCTGCGTTGCTGAGACCGGGGTCAAGCCAGTGGCTATATCTCCCCCTGGATTCTGATTTCAGTTTCGCTGTTGCGCCATCCACTGCTCATTGCGCTGCTGAGACCGGGGTCAAGCCAGCGGCTATATCTCCCCCTGGATGCTGGTCTCTGTTTTGCTGTTGCTCCATCCACTGCTCTCTGCGTTGCGGAGACCGGGGTCAAGCCAGCGGCTATATCTCCCCCTGGATGCTGGTCTCAGTTTCAGTTCCTTGGGATAAGCCGAATCCCGCCGCTTGCCACCAGTTGTAACGTGACGCCTTGTATCATAAGCTGGATACCTCCGTTATAGTTCCTTTCTCCCTCAGAGTAACACTCCAATAGTATAACGAATCTCCTATTCCCAAACATCAGCCGAGACTTGATGAAGGGAAGAACTCTCTTTTATTGACTCAAACACACAGCTTATATACACTACAGAGACTCTTATCAAGATCAGCATGCAAATGAGGACTTGGAACAGTGTTTCTATGCTTGACCAATCAGTCACCAGCACCCTTATCATGATAAGAATGCAGATTAAGACTTGAATTTATACATTCTTAACTGGCTCATCAATAACCTCCTCTGATTGGTCAAGGAAGCACAGCAGGAATCAATTAACATTCCTTAGCACAGAACTGTAGTATAGTGGAAGCCAAGCCCAACCCCCATCTCTGCATTCCAGCAATGTATTGAAATAGTCTGAAGACATGAGATCCCATATCCCTAACACACCAATATCTCCCATGGTCGCCACAGTTCTGTCACACAGGTGGTTTCAGGAGGTTACAGGATTCCTTTCACATCCCTATCTCCCTTCAGATTCTTCCCTTCTCGCTCCCCTCAGGGACAAGAAAAGCTCTGTCTTTTCAGTGGGGAAGTTCTGGTTCTCTTAGACAAGGGAGTCCTAGCTCCGCTACTTCAGTCAGAGATAGGTTTAAGTTTTTATTCCAACATATTCGTTGTTCCTAAGAAGGAAGGCAGCTGCCTTCCTATCCTGGATTCAAGGATCTCAATTCATTTATAGTCCATACGCACTACAAAATGGACTCCTTGCGCTCTGTCATTACAACGAACATGGACAAGTCAGCTCCTGTCCCTTCTCAGGACCTGGTTTTCCTTTGTCTTCTGTTTGACACTCGTCAGGGCATGGCCTTTCTGATGGAGGACTCTGTTCAGCAAATCACGTCCAAGGTGTCTCGTGCTCTGGAGTGGACCTCTTCTCTGGCAAAGAAGTTCTCCTCGCTGGTGGGCATGATATCTACAATGGAGGCGGAGCCGTACTTCATGGCTCACACCAGGAAGCTTCAAGGTTCATAATCCTTTTTTGCAGAGGGGATCCGGCCCTTCTGGATCATCCTGTCTCTCTTTCCCTGGAGGTGAAGTATCACAGTGCCTGTGATTGCTGCCTTTTTGTGTCAGTTACCTGTAGGGGGCTCTCCATTGGCTGTCTGCCTTCAGCCCGCCCTGCATTGCCTATTTAGACTGAGCCTGGGCACCCTTTGGTTGCCCTTTCGTGTTGTCTCTATGCTGCTCGCTTCTCCATTGAATTCCTGAGCTTCCTGGGCCCCTGGTTTTGTTCCTGATAGCCTGAGATCGTCTAGTTCCAGAGAGACCAGTTCCTTGGTTCCTGTTTCCGTTCCTGATCCGGTTGAGGTTGCTGTTGTGTCGCTGCTTCCTGCTGCCAGTCCCCGCTGCCATTCCTGATCTGGTTGACCGTCTGGAGTGCTGGTTTCTGCTTTCCTTCTCTGTGTTCCTGATCCAGTATCGCCTGTAGTGGGCTAGTCCTCCATAGTCGTTCTCGCAACATTTCTATCCCTTGCTGGTTACTCCAGTACGCGGGAACTGGTTCACTCCACATTCACCCGGTTACTGTAGCACCGGTAGATATTGTATTTCTCCAGTACACGGGTACTGGTTCTCTCCACAGTCACCCGGTTGCTGTTGCACCCTTAGATATTTGGGTTCCCAGTACGCGGGTACTGGTTCGCTCCACATTCATTAGGCTGCTGTCGCACCATTGGTTTGGGTTCCCAGTACGCACTCGGTTGCGGTTGCACCGATAGAGTCATTGATCCACAGTACGCGGGTACTAGTTTGCTATACATTCAACCGGCTGCTGTGCACCGGAAGAGAGACGGTTTCCCTAGTACGCGTTTACTGGTTTGCTCCACCAACAACCGGCTTCCGTGCGCCGGTAACCGTTATTGATTCTGGTACGTGAGTACTGCTCACTTCTATTTCACCGGCTGCTTTTGCACCGGATGAGAGATTGGTCACCCCAGTACGCGGGTACTGGTTTGCTCCACCACATCTGAGTATCGTTGCATTGGTTGAGAGATATTGTGTCTCCAGTACGCGGGTACTGGTTCTATCTATGCTATACTATTGCTGTCAAGTCCTAGGCAGCTCCGTTGGTTCCCCAGTACGCGGGTACTAGTGGTCTCCTGTAAATGTCCTTGGCTTATCACCTTAACTCCTTATGACTCTGCATGTCATCTGTGTGACTGGTGTTGCCACCTAGCCAGTCACTGAGGCTTTAGTGGTTGCCACCATCTCTGTATTAGGCTGCCTTGCCCAGTATATTGGTAATGCCGGTAGAACCTATTCCTCTCTGTACCATCTTGGGTTGCCTTACCCGGTATTGGCAAGGCCGGTAGAGCCTTTATAGTTGCTGTCTGTCAATAGGCTGCCTTGCCCGGTATATTGGCAGGGCCGGTAGAGCATTCACGTTTTCGTTACATCTATCTCCAGGCTGCCTTGCCCGGTATAGTGGCAGGGCCGGTAGAGCCTTCACGTTTTCGCTACATCTATCTCCAGGCTGCCTTGCCCAGTATATTGGCAGGGCCGGTAGAGCCTCCTATTTTACGTGTACCAGTCTCCAGACTGCCTTGCCCGGTATATTGGCAGGGTTGGTAGAGCCTCTTTCCTCCTTACCAGTCTCCTGGCTGCCTTGCCCGATATATTGGCGGGGCCGGTAGAGCCTATCTATTCCTTGTACCTACTTTCCTGGCTGCCTTGCTCGGTATATTGGCAGGGTCGGTAGAGCCTGTATCGCTATTCTCTGTCATTTGCTATATATATATATATATGTATGAACGTGTATGTTCCCCTACTGGGTTGTATTAAACTTTTCAATAAAGTTGTGTTTTTACCTAACTTTGCGTCTGACAGTCTTAACAAACTATGACATGAAGCTAGACCTCCGCTTGTGGTTCACCAGCTCCAACCTGAGGAAAGGGAGACCCTTTGTTCCTTACTGGACCATACTAATTATGGATACTAGCTTGTTGGGTTGTGGAGCCATCCTGTGTCACCTGGGTGTTCAGGGTCATCTGAGGAAACCCTCCTTCCTATCAACATCTTGGAGCTCAGGGCAATTCTCCATGCCCTGGGGTATTGATCCTCCCATCTGAGGGGATGCCCAGTCCGCTTCCAGTAAGACAATGCAACGACCATCACTTACATCAGCAAGCAAGGAGGCATCAGAAGCATAGCTGTTTGGTTGGAAGTAAAGACTATTTTAGCCTGGGAAGAGGTGTATGTTCCTGCTATTTCCGCCATGCACATTCCAGGTGTAGAAAACATCTTGGCAGATTTTCTCAGTCACCAAACAATGGACCCCGGGGTAGTGGGAACTCCATCCAGAGGTTTTAGACCTGTTGGTGCAGTAGTGGGGTCTTCCTTGGATAGGTCTGATGGCCATAAGGGACAACTGGAAGGTTCAGTTCTTTTGCTTTCGCTGGAGATATCCTCTGGTGTTTGCCGTGGATGCTCTGTCCATTCTATGGTGATTTCATCTGGCCTACATTTTTCCTCCGCTTCCTCTCCTCCCCAGGATACAGAGGAAGATTTTGATGGACAGTGTGTCAGTCATTCTGATTGTACCTTATTGGAACAGGCAACCTTGGTTTCCAGAATTGCTGGCACTGGCTGCCCAGGATCCTTTTCCCCTGCCACACAGACCTTATCTCCTCTTCTAGAGTTTTTTTTTTTTTTCAACCACAGGGTTTGGTCTATCTTTCATTCTTTGTGTGTGGACAGGGATCTGTCCTCACAGGAGTTTGACCTTCCTTCCATTTTATACTTTTTGCAGGATGGCGTGAACAAGGGCTTTAGCCTTAGCCTTAGTTCCTTGAAAGTCCAGACCTCTGCTCTCTCTGTCTTTTACCAGAGATGCACTGCCATGTTACCGGATGTCAAGGTCTTTCAGGATGTCGCTCATGCTTTCCCTGCTTACAAGGCTCCCACTCCTCAGTGGGACCTCAGTTTACTCTTCAGAGTATTGCAGCGGCCTCCTTTAGAGTCCTTGGCTACAATTTCTCTGTGTCTTCTAACGTGGAAGATGACTTTTCTTTTGGCTGTGGTCTGTCTCCACATAGTCACAGGCCTTGTCCTGCAAACCACCTCTCTTTGTGTTTCACAAGGATAAAGCTATTCTCTACTACCTCCCAGGAATTTCTTCCTAAGGTGGTCTCTGAGTTCCACATCGATCAAGAGATTGTTGTGCCTTCCTTTTGTCCTGACCCTAAATCTGACAAGGAGAGGGATCTCCATTTGTTAGATGTAGTGCACTGCCTTAAGTTCTGTGTGCACCGTACGGAGTCTTTCCATAAGACTGATGCCTGATTTGTCATCCCTGAGGGTCCCAGGGCTGGTTTAAGTCTACCATTCATAAGGCTTATGAGCTCAGAGGAAAACCTGTTCCCTTCCTCATTGCAGCACATTCCACTAGGTCTGTTGGGGCCTCCTGGGCCTACAAGAATCAGGCCTCTGCGGAACAGCTGTGCAAGGCGGCCACTTGGTCTTCTGTGCACACCTTCGCCAAACATTATTATGTGGACATACTGGCTTCAAATGAAGACAGCTTTGGCAGGAAAGTCCTGGAGGCAGTTTTGCCTGTCTAGGACTTTTCAATTCCTGTGCCTTGTAGCACTTTAACTGTTGAGCCCTGTTGGCTCTTGTTCTTTTGTGCTGTGTACTTTTATTTAGCGTCCATTGACACTTTGTTCATTTGGGCTGTTCGGTGACCTGGTTAGTCCATGGGAACTTTGGTATCATGGCGGAATGACGCTTGGTCCTTTCCTTCTCTTCCCACCCATGGGAGCTCAATGTTTGTACATCCCCATGGTACCTCTAAGCTATATTGGATGACAGATAAAATAGGATGTTAGTCTTACCTGTTAAATCCTTTTCTCTTAGTCCATATAGCTTACAGATCTCCTACCCAGTGAATGGGACCATGCTTGGCTTTCCTGTGGCTGGACGTGGGAGTCCTTATGGGTTCATGCTCACAGGGATTTCTTCTCACTATCTAGCTCAGTAAGTTTATTGTCTCAAATCTATCTGCAAGAGGAGTGGGACTAGGTTTCCTGTATAGAGGAGGGGGAGGCTTCACCCTGCACTTCTTTAAGAATTGTTCCAGCCTACTGGGAGGAGCTGTCACCTCCCTATGGTACCTGTAAGCTATATGGGCTAAGAGAAAAAAATTTAACAGGTAAGACTAAAATCCTCTTATAGCTGTAGTTGTCATCTCCATCTCTTGCCACCTTTTCCATAGTATTTATGATCATCCAACTAATAATTACAGGAACTGTCCTGTACTTCTGTGTTAGGATGAAGAATCTCCAAACAAGGAATTGGAAGGACTTTTGAAGGGATGATTGCATATATTTTTATATATATATGTATATATATATATGTATATATATATATATATATTTGTATTTAGTAATTGTGTATAGGAAATATGATTGTACTGTGCTTAGAAAGGAAATATTAGTTTATCAGGATTCCAGAGACACTCATGTCACCAGGGGATGGTGGGTTGAATTTTTTTACCTAAGAAGGGTTTTGCTCCCACTGGGTTTCTCTGCATTAGGGGAAGATAAGTAGGAACAAGGAAACAGAAAAGAAAGTGGGGGAATGTGGTATCCTTCAGGTTATACTGGTATTGTGCACAAACCAGTGAATAAAGATTTCACAGGCGTGTGTGAAAACATATATACGTGGATAAGTGCCTGATATTGTGTGTGGGTGTTCCTTGGCTCCTCTCTGTCCTCCTCCCCCATCTCCCTTTTGTCCCAGACTCTCTCTCTACCCCCTGTCTCTTTCCCTGGCAGCATTTGGACTGATAGTCATGTCAGTGATTGTTAGGGATTTCTTTCTTAGTGTTGCTTGGTTAAAACAGAACCATCATGTCAATATAAGTCACCCACAATTCATTGTAAGTATCCATGGAATAATGAAAATAGGCTAACAAGGTTTAAGTGTCGCCATCATTTGAAATCATATCTTCGTATCATACCTACATGAGCAGAAGAGTGCACCTGTGCTGGCCGTCCCTGTCTCTGTCTCTCACGGGGATTTGTCATTGGGGGAGTTGCATTGTAACTCTGCAGTACATTGCAGGAATGGACAGCAGAGGCACACAGATCCCACTTTGGCAAGATGGCCACACTCCTATTCATGTAGGTATGGTACGAAGTTATGATTTCAAATGATGCTGACACTTAAAGTTTATTATCCTATTTTTGAATTGGATATGACATATTGACATAATAGTTCCACTTTAAAAACAGGGTGTGTTGTTGTACTACAGATTTATCAGCTGCTGTTTGGTTTCTTAATAAATATTGGTTAAAGCAGACGAACAGTGTTTGTGTGTTTATGCACATAATAATATAAGATTTATAAATGTATAACTTTAAAGGGGAACGCTCACCACATTTAAAGTTAACCTTATTCTAATCTTGCTTCTTTATAAGTGTTAAATCCGGTAAAATTTTGTTAAAAAAAAAACAAAAAAAAACGTTTTCACGGAGATTTTAGCTTTTTAATTCTGTCGAGTGATGTCACATCACTCCGTATCACGGCCTGTCAATCTCAGCCTCTTCCCCTCCCAGGTTGTTCCCCATTCCCACCTCCTCCTCTGACAGAGGAATCTAGCTCTTGAGCTGAAGCACACTCGGTGATGCTCCAGCTGACACTCAGTGATGCTCCAGCTGACACACTGGAACAGGGAACAACTTGGGAGGGGAAGAGGCTGAGATTGACAGGCCGTGATACGGAGTGGTGCCGTAGACTGTACTGAAGTGACGTCACACTGCAGAATTAAAACACTGAAATCTCTGTGAAAAAATTACTGTATTTAACATTTATAGTGGAGCAAGATTAGAATAAGAAGGACTTTAAATGTGGCGAGAGTTCCCTTTTGTTTCCCCTGCATTACCACCTGAGTCTTACCCTTGTTCCTAGTATATTTGCTGGACGTAATCCATTTTTACAGTAAAATAAATAACATATCTGTTTATGGAGTGATGTCTAGTCCTTCTCAACATGTGTGTGTCTGTCATTGTCTGCCTTAGTCACAGCTCATGTCCAGGTGCGTGCCTGTCTATCAGTTAATGTTTTTTAATAACCTGTCCCTGTCTGTCACTGTCTTCTAAAACAATAATAATAACACATACACTCCCTGCAACTGCATCTCCTTCTACCCCCTCTTTGACTGTCTAGTGGCAATATTTTATCAGCTGCTTTCTCCCATTGTCACTGTTTAAATGCCTTGTCTTCTCCCAAATAACCACATTTCTTGACTCTAATTAGACCATTTGAAAGCTGGATTCCAGGGGAGGGCTGGCCTGGGGGGCAATTGCCCCCTGGGCCGGTCATAAGTCTGGGCCAGTGGGCCACTGACTCACTCAATTTCCCTCTTGCTGCTGTAAATGGAATAAACAGAGTTTACAGAGCTAAACTAGTAGTGTAGTTCCATTTCATTTGTAATCTCTGTGATATCACTAATGTATCAACAGTTCAATTATAAGCTCTGTAGTATCACTTGCCTTAATTCATAACATTAATGCCGGCTAAAACATTAACAGAAGGGTGTAATCTGGGATATTGGGCTGGAGTGACAGTAGAAATGAGCCGATTGATTGTACTTGCCCCCCAGGCCAAATGTTGCCAGGCCTCCCATGCTGGATTCTTGTGTGGACACACAACGGAGACAGAACTCTGTAAATGTAATCATTCTCTTCTTGCACAGATTCTCCACAATCTCAGTTTCTGCAATCATGCTTCTCCTTGACTTTCCTCCTAACTCTCAAAACATTCCTTTTTTCTGTATTCTGGTTCTACAGTGCCTCTTTCTGTGGGGGTGCCTCAAGACTGTGTTCTAGGTCCCCCGCTTTTCTACCTGTACGACCCTTCTTTGGGTGAGCTTATTAATTGATTTGGTTTCAAGTAGCATCTATATGCTGATAATGCCCATATTTACATGCCCATTCCAGATCTCAGTTCAGTTTCAGATGGCCTGTTGGCCATTTGCTCCTGTATGGCTTACTGTCATCTTAAGAACATATCAAAAACCAAACTTCTAATTTTCACTCCAAGACCTCACCCATCATCAAGTGTCACTATTACAGTTGATGGATTTGACATTCATGCAGTGAGCTCTGCACACAGCCTATGTGCCAAATGTGATTCTTTCCTTTCCTTCTCTTCTCATATTAACTCCTAGGCTAGAACCTGTAGCTTCTTCCTCTACAGCAGGGCTCAAAATTTCCACTCGCCACTAGCAAATGGCGAGTGAAAATTTAGCCCTGGCGAGTAGAAATTCAGCCCTGGTGGGTATGTTTTGGCTTGCAGTGGCGAGTAACTTTTCAGATCTGACTAGTAGCAAAGGACTTAAAATTATAAGCTCTGCTGTACAGTATTGCTTAAATCTGCCCATTCATGTCCTAGAAAACTACTAAAACTCTTGTGCAAGCCCTCATTCTTTTCCTCTTAGACTACTGCAATCTACTACTAACTGACCTCCAGACTTCCCATCTTTCCCTTATGCAATCTGTCCTAAACTCAGCTGCACAAATCACCACATTTTCCAAAACTGGAACCTGCTTACTTCATTAAAGATATCACACATGACTCCCTATTCAGCACCATATCTCCTAAAAGTCATTCTTCTCACCTTCAAATCTGTGCATGCTGCTGCCCACCCACATCTTATCCCTCAGATCTACTTAGGTTTGCTGTCAACTCCTTCTCTCAGCACATAATGCCCTTCTTGTTACACTGTCCATACATTCTGTCCTCTCCTTTCTCTGGCCTTTTTCCTATTTCTGCTCCTTACCTCTTGGGCGCCATACCTTTCCCCCTTTATCTAGAATTATCCCCCTCCAACATTAAATCTTCCCTGAAATCCTATCTTCTGCAGCGCTAGCACCATGTATAGCCTATTGAAAAGAAAATCGCACTATAACTCTCAGCACTTGACACTGAGTGGTGCCATATAAATAAAGAAATACATATATACAAAGGCACATGCAGCAGCTGCTGTAGATGTTCAGGTCCACACACTTCAGTAAATATGCTCATCCCTCTTCTGGCTCTTTTAGGAGTCTGTATCCGTATTATTTGTCTATATCTTCGATATTAATGTGCAAGGAAAATTTGGCAGTTAGTCAGATAGGCTCAGCCAGCTTCTTCATGGAGGACCTTGGATCACTGTTTGTCTCAGTTCTTAGTCGACATATGTTTCTGGAGATTCTCTTAGAGCTCTCCTTTCTTCCTTACCACCCCCCCCCCACACACACACACACACACACACACACACACAGCAAATTGTCTGCCAACAAGACTTCAAAAAAATCAGCTCCAACTCCACTTTCTATCTCTCTTATGAACACAGAATGACAAGTGCAGTTGGAATAAATGGGAAAAACTCATTGGGTTGAGGGGATATTCTAATCATTGATTTCAATGCAGTGATCAAGGTGTCAAAAACTGAAAAACAGCACTTTGACAAAATATTTCTTGCACGGTGGGAAGTGCTTATACTTATGAGAGGGAACAGGAGAGGGAAGGACTGACCCATAAACTTGCCACTGCCAACAGTAAACATTTCTCCAAGGAAGGACTGACCATTCGACATGCAGGGGTATAGCTACAGGAGGTGCAGTTGTATCAGGAACTAGCATCCAGTTGGGGTCCATCTGCCCTAAGATCAATAGGTTCTAGCTTTGCCCCTGTATAAAAAAAGTAATTTGTGTTATGGGGCCCTGCACCAGTGCCCTTCAATTGCTAGTTATACCACTGTCAAACGTGTAATCCATTAAACCATTGAGGACCAGTGGGGGTGTGCAACGGATTGTGAAGCAAAGTGTTGTACACTTTTAAGATGGGGTGAAAAATGTAACCCCTTAAGGGCAGGAGAAGGTCCTGGCACGTCACATACTTACTACTTATAGCGCTCCAGCGGGAGTGATGAGAGTGAAAACAGGGTCTGAAATTGACTGCTATCTATCTCAGTCCCCCACTCGGCGAGCCGGTGCACATAACAAGTCACGTGTACTGGAGCGTCCGTAAGGATCATAGCAGTCCTTTTTTAGAGGGCTTCAATGCACTGTGGTCCCCTCTCTCAATGAAGATGTTAAGGTGATAGTTATTGAATATGAATCAATGTAGAGGCTACACAGCTAGTATGGATTATGCACAATAAGGGTTGGCCAAGGATGTGTGGAATAGAAATGATGATTTAATTTTGATTCAGGAACCATCTGTGATCCGATTGTAATACTGGTGGTAATAGAAATGACTTTGGGTGACCTTAATAATGTTGGTGACACGGTGCATGATCCAGAAGCAGCAGTATCGCAAGTTGTCCTTCTGACAGATTGCTGAATAACTTGTCTGAGATTTAATTAGCGGAGAAGTGAAGTAAAAGATGTTTCTGAGAGAAATTAATGGCGCATGTGCATGTAATCACAGCTTAATAACAATGATAAATGTGTCCTTGTAGTTTGCGGACTGTAATCCTCTATGCAGGCGTCTGAAGCTTAAAGGGATAGTAATCCTTTTTTTATCTTTATTTTATTTTGTAGGCATTAAAAAAAACATAAAGAACGATATAAGTCTTATCTCTCAAACCTTTATGGTTTGAGAGATATTCACAAGCAAATTTCCCCTCACTGACCAAAACGGTCAAGTCTGCCATCTAGCTGTCAGATTTGGAATCTGGTCCGCGGACCGGCCATGGCTCTACAGCAGAGCCGAGATTGCGAGAAATAAGAAGAACTACTTGATTCGAATAGTCTACAAAGTGTGCCTGGTTTGCAAGCATACTTTTTAGACTCTTCCAATGAAATCATTATTTTTATATCTTGCAATCTCTGCTCTGCTGAAGAGCCACCGTTTGATCTGCGGACCAGATTCCAACTCTGACAGCTAGATAGCAGACTTGACCGTTTTGGTTGTTGTTCATGTTTTTTTAATGCCTACAAAATAAAAGATAAAACAAAATATTACTATCCCTTTAACAATATTATTCCTACAGAAATGCAGACACTGACCAAGTATCCACTTCTGTCCAATAACATTGCTAAGTTTTCCTGTACTGTGGAATATACCAACCCCACACCATTTTCCTCATCTTCATGATTTACATAAATACATGCTTAAACTTTTAAATCCAGTTGTCTACACTGAACTTCTATGTATGTAAAATTTCAGTCGTAGCCCTGGCCACCAATATTTCCCTCATGTTGTAACTATTTACTATTCTTCTCTTGGCTTCAACTATTTTCCCCATTAGCACTTAGAATTTTTGCAGAGATTCCAATACCACTGAACATATTTACTGAATGGCTATTTTTAGGTTTAGCAGATATTTCCAGCTACTCACCTCTGCAATCGCATTGTGGCCAAAGGTCAAAATTAGATTACTGAACTAGATTTTTCCCAACAAATGCCCCATTGGAATCCCTTTGGAGCATTGAAAAACCCCATCCAAAACAACTCCAATGCAAGGCTAAGAAGCCAAAGTGATCTTGCTACTCTAACGATAGAAGGGTTAATTTCCAAGATAAAAAAAAACAAAATTAAAAATTTTACCAACCCTTGCCATTCACAGAAATGGTAAATCCCACCATTGCTATATCTGAACAATCTCATTGTAAAGAAAGGGTTTGCCACCACCCCAATCCCCTCTTCTAAAACCATGTTGATCCCCTCGGTTGCCACAATCCACAACACTGGTAATGGAAGGGTTAATGAATGTAAAATAAAATAAAATAAAAAAATAAATAAAGAAATAAAATGTATGGGGTCCAGTAACCTCATGCAAAAATGTGTTAAAGAGAAAAAAAAAATATATATATATAATATAATCTCTTTCTCTCTCTCTCTTTATTTTTATATATATATATATATCTATATATATATATATATATATATATAATATATATATAAATTTGCCGGTTTCATTTTTGGGTATGTTTTATTTTTTAAGGCATTAATGGTGCATTTACATATTTAATGATATATATATATATATATATATATATATATATATATATATATATATATATATATATAATTTTTTTTTTTTTTTTTTTTTTTTTTTTAATTAAAAACTGTGGTGAATATACACTTTTTTCTTTTACTTCATTAAAGAAGAGAGCAAAAGGTCCCTCATTTTAGCTAAAAAGGTGATTTGGGGTCCCAGGACCCACCTTTATTTTTTTAACACTCCTCATGCTGATCTGCTAAGTATTGAAAGATTGGCAATGTTGATTTTGTTTATTTTTTATTTTTTAACAAGCTTGATTCTTCCTTTGCCATACTGACTGGAATGCATTGATTACAAAGCATTTCTAGCCAATATGGCTATGCAAGGGTAAATGGTGGATCTGGTTAGCTAGTGAGCGATTTGAGTATAGTGTGTTATGTTTTGGGTAGTTAACATCTCTGATGCCAGAGAGTTTACAATGTATTGCACAACGGTGCAATGGAAAATAGTTGTCCAAAATATAAACTGCAATCACTGGATAAAAACTCTGATTTATTTGTACAAAATTAAAACATGAAACCATGAACAGGCACAGGTGTAGGTGACAAGGGTGGGGTCGCATAGAGTTCACGTTACCATCTTACGCGTTTCATGCTCCACAGCATATTCATAGACTTATAAACAAACAGAAACGCCAAGCTAAAGAAGGGTAGGATACAAATCTGATTACCTAAAATACTAAAAGAAACATAGCAAACCCCCCATCAATCAAATCAGCCCAGTCTCGGTGACTCATAGACTGAATGATTTAAGTGACCCACAGCAATGATGTGAGACAGAAGACTGTGAAATTTAATGAAATCTGTAATATTCATACTCAAGAGTGAAACGCTAAGTCCATTCTCATGTATCTAGACCAATATCAAACAATGAAAAACAGGATATACACTACACCAGCGAGTATGACCACAAACGCACAAAAGAAAACGCCATTGTGAAAAAAAGCAGCAGTGGTAGTTCATACATCACCAACTAAAAATAGAGGGAAGTGGGATGTCACAGCTACCTGTAAAAAAAACAAAACAAACAAGTGGGATTTTAAATTGTGATTAATATACCACTCTGAATTGACCCTTGATTTTAGATGGAAAATTCAATATGCTTCTCTTTTATTTATCAACTTGATGTTACCACCATGGCTACCTGACTCTCTCAATTCCTAAGAATCCAAAGCAAGTCAAGTTGCCTGCATCACACTCCAAAATGTGTTCCACTATGGCTGAATCCTTCTGGCCATTTTCAGCCTGATTGATATTCTCTCTTATCCTATGCTTTAATGGATGAATTGTAAGCTCAATATACTGTACTGAGCAAAACTGAATGTAAATAAATAGATCACATACAATTATTATAATTGATATAACTTTTGATATCATAAACAAGCATTTCATGTCATACCAGTAAATTGTTTAGAGACAGGAGCATATTTGCAACATTTGCACACTGAAGCACCACGCTTGAAAAAAACTTTTGTATTGTAACCATGTGGGTTTAATCTTATTACTTCTATATAGACTGGGTGATACATAATTTCCAATTTTTACACCTTTTTTTCCCACAAAATTACAACTTTTCTCCAACACAGTGGCAAACTTTTCATCTGTACGTAACATCTGCAAATTCTTCCTAATAATATTACAAATATTCTCATATTGTGGAGTGAACGGTGTGCTAAATCTCACATTTCCACTGTTATGGGTTTTTGATCCCTGTTTCGACCCAGATCCCTCAACAACTCCTCCCTGGGTCTTGCCATGGCAAAACTATATGCCTCAGACAAAAAATCCTAACTGTAACCTCTGGCAACAAAAAAAAAACATATCCAAGGAGGCTTTATCAAATTCCTCCTCCGATGAGCAGTGTCTGCGTAAATGCAGAACTGCCCCTTCGGTATGTTGTTACTTTGGAATACGAGTGGGCAGAGTTAGCATGTAGAAGACTGTTGTCAGCAACAGACTTCCTATAGCTGCCTGTGGAGACCTGGCAAAATACAGGGTCACCAGCAAGGACCAGATCCAGGAAAGGGATGGTGAGAGGCTGGTGTGAGGAGGTGAACTTAAGATTACATTGATTAATATTGAGACCTCTCATAAACAAATCTGCCTCCTCCCCAGTCCCCATCCATACAAACAGAAGATAATCTATGTACCGCCCATACCACAAAATCCTGTCCTGATGGGGGTTCCAGTGATATGGTGCAAAATGCCTGCTATAGGAGGGATTAAGGGGAGCTAGTTTTGAATCTGCAGAGGTGGAACGAGCAAAGACTCGGCAAGGATGGATTATTAGATTTGTTTTCTTTTTGTTTTTTTTGCAGTTTAGAGGCTTTCTATCATATATAATAATTTGCTAATGTATGTTTGTCAGAAGCTGTCATGCAGTACAGATTGCTGCACATGCTGCAGTCATGCGCAGTAGAGACTGCCCACGCCGTGGCTGATAACGGAGCGGGGCACTCCGAATTCAGACCGTAGTCCTCTGTGCATACCTAAGGTGTGCAGAGAGGGCTATGGTCTGAATTCGGAGCACCACACTCCATTATCAGCTGAGGCGCGGGCAGTCTCTAGTGCGCAGGACTGCACTGCGGCCATTGCTGCCTAGCACTGTGGCCCGAGTACACTGGCTGTTCAACTAGTATGTTATATATTAGATGCTCCTTTTGGGTTGAAGGTGAGAAGAATTGCTTGATTTCACCTAGACTTTAAGATCAGAAATCCAGTGGTCAAATATTGGGGGATCAGTCTCAGACAGAAGTTACTGGCCTACCTTTTGATCTTTAACTAAGGGGTCAAGAGAGAAGGGGATTTTTAAGTGGTCTTTAGAACCATTTTTAAACTATGTTAACCCTCTCCACTCCAAACTCAATAGGACTGGGAATAAAGTGATTGGAGATCAACCCCTTGGACAGCGATGGGGACGTGTGGGATCTCATGACCCTGCAGTTAAAAAAAAATAATAATAATATATACTATTTATGTTAATTTCTTTTTCAGATAATAATTCAGTATTTGAGTGTCTGAGGGTGGTGCAAAACATTTAATTCATTTAACTGCAAATTAATTATTTATAAGTGTGAACACTTTTTAATTGTGATAAAAAGTGTGTACATACATTTTTAATACATTGAGATTTTATTTGAGTGTCTGGGGGCTGTGCAAAACATTTCATTCATTTAACTGCAAATTATTTATTTAGGAGTGTGAACACATTTTAACTGTGATTGGAAATGTGTACATGCATTTTTAATACAGTGAGATGTTATGGTTACCATAGTTACTCAACAACAACAGCAACAGCAAGTACCATTTGAAATAGCAGTAGTTTCTTAGTGGTTTTAGTGCAAAGGGACTCCATCTGTCATTCCACATTAAAAATTTGAGCAATCAAACTGTTGCTTTTCACATCAAGTTTCTGTAATTTTGCCACCAAATGAATAAGAATGAGAAAAAGGTGAATGCAAATTTGAAAAATGCCTCATTGCATGTCTGGCCTCATCTGTCTTAACCAATAAATATGAGAAAGACAATGAAATCCTTGTAATAATATAGAGGATTACAGTATCCATTTCTTTATCCTCTTAGTTTCTAGAAACAGCTTAAAGGGATAGTAATGTTTCCTAATAAAAGCAGCTCTAAGTAATCATCATAGTATTTGGACTTTGGAGAGTGATATTTCAATTTGTCAGAGTTGTAGTTCAAGAGTAATTCAATGACAAAAGTGTCCCCCTCCTGCCCCTTCTACTGATGTAACACTGCTCAGCCAGAGCAGAAGGGAGGTGCCCAGGTAGACTGCAGAGAGGGACAATCTTCAATTAAGATAAGGGAAAAACCTGAAGAAATTGTCAAGGGGGGCAGGGCTTTCATTGTTCTCATAGGAAGAAAATTGTCCACTGCTGTTATCTGTCTGGTCTATGGACTGCATTACACATCTGAGAAGAGATATAGCTTACACTGGGTAAAAGGGGCAGGAGGTGAAACTTTGCTTGTGAATATCTCTCAAAACATAAAGGTTTGAGAGATAAGACTTATATCGTTCTTCATGTTTTTTTTAATGCCTAAAACATAAAATAAAGATAAAACAAAGTATTACTATCCCTTTAAACATCCAAGTGGTTAAATGTTTTCCTTTAATGTCTGTTATATGATGGATCTCTGGGCTACAAAATGTAATATTCTTTCAGACTGCTATTTGTGTACATAAGCTTTCCCATAAGGGACATAAATAGAATATATGACTGCACTCACTAAGACTTGTTAGCTATTTACCTGTGGTAGACTTTGACAGCTTGACCCTGGAGTAGTTAAGAACACACTGGAAAACTGTATCTGACAATCAGCTTGTTGTTCTGTCATTGAATAGATTGTAAGCTTTCATGAACAGAACCCATTCTCACCTTGTATAAGTCTGTAAATGTATTTCACTTGATTGTATTTTCCTACCTTTGTATAGCATCAAATAAGATATTGGAACCTTCTAAATAAAGGATGATAATGTTGTTATTATTATTATTATTATTATTATTATTACTGACTCCATAAATAAAGAGGACAGGTAAAAAAATAACACCATTTTAAAAGACTAGATGCCAGTGTGCTTTACGCCATATATAACGTGTGGATCAAGTCAGAACTCCTGTGGATATAAATTTTGGTCTTGATAGCTACATTAATGAGGCCTTCTAAAAACGGGGAATGCAAACATACATTTTATTTTCTTATTCGAACTGTGATAACTTTTGAAAGAAATGTGCTTCCCATGGGTAATTCCCACAAAGATTGAGTTCTTTGGCTTTTTTTACCCCTTGCACTGAAATTAATGATGATAATTTAATTCTCATGTCGAGAGTTCCCCCCACATATCCGCATCATGCTAACTCACCAGTATAAAAATGGAGGTCGGTTTACTGCATGTTGTGAGTCTGTGCTTCAGAGTAAGAGGTAAAGTTGCTGAAATATTGATCTATTTAGTGAAGAGAGAGACACACAAAGATGGAGCTGGAGTTGCTTGATTTGGGAATATTGGTCATAGCCAACTATTCCCGTACAGGTGGGGTGCAGGGAGTGTGAGTGTGAAGGGAAAAAAAAAGAGAGTTAAAAAAAAATTACCCCCCCACAAAAAAATAAAAAAAATGTTGACTGTGTGACAGTGGCAGGTAGACAAGTGGCATTACTAAAGACATTGTTGCCATAATGGAGGAAGATTCAGCAATAGTGAGACTAACTGCTGCATCAGACAATGACACTATGTGACAATCTTAGTCACCTCTTTTCACTCTTTAAAGATTCTCTCACCATAGGCTCAGAGCCACAAGATTGACGTAAAACCAGTGTAGTGCCTTTGTTTAAGAAGGGAACTAAAACAGAACCTGGGAATTATATACCTGTGAGTTTGACCTCTGTAGTGGGAAAAATACTAGAAGGGATAATAAGGGATTATATTCAGGTTTACACCGCAGAATAAGATTTTTAGCAGGCATCAACATGGTTTTTATGTCAGAGACCTTGTTATGATGGGGGGGGGAGGGTTAATTTTTTTCTTTTCAACCTAGTTTCTGACATTTATGAGGAATAGATTGTGGCAAACTAATCTTTTGAGCTTCTATGAAGAAGTAAGTAGCAACCTAGATAATGGTAAACCAGTAGATTTAGCATTTATAGGTTTTGCAAGCTCATTTGATACAGTGCCACACAGGAGGCTGAGGTATAACATGGAAATTAGGTTTAGGGGATAACCTTTGCAATTGGATACCAAACTGGTTGAAGGATAGGGAACAGTGTGTTGTGGTAAATGGTAAATTCTTCAGTACAGTTAAAGATGAAAGTGGAGTACCTCAGGGTTCAGTACTTGGGCCTCTACTTTTAAACATGTTAATAAATTACCTGGAAATAAATATAGAATGCAGGGTAATACATTCAGAACAGGATATTTGTTTTATCCAGAGGGATTAACATAAAATTGCAGAATCGGTAAACAAATGGAATATGAAGTTTAGTTTAGGAAAGTGTAAAGTCATGCATTTGGGAAGAAAAAATCCCAATGCCACTTATAAACATAGTGGGATAATTTTAGGGGAGTCGTTGCTAGAGAAAGATCTGAGAATCCTTGTAAACTACAAATCTGGAAGCAGTGTCAAATAGCAATAACAAAAGCAAACAAAATCCTCTTTTGCATAAAAGGGGTATTGAAGCAAAAGTGGATAACATCATTTTTCCACTGTATAAATAATTGGTAAAACCTCACACTGCGTGTGCAGTGCAGATTTGGGCACCAGTTTTTAAAAAGGATATTCTATGACTGGAAAGAGTACAGAGAAGAGCAACAACATTAATTAAGGGAATGGAAGATCTGACATATGAGGAATATCTAGATGAACTTGGTTTATTTACGCTAGAGAAAAGAAGACTAAGAGGAGATCTTATCATAATGTACAAGTATATGAGAGGTCAATACAAGGATCTCTCTGGTGAGCTATTCATTCCAAAGCCATACCAAATAACCAGGGGCACCCCTTGAGATTAGAGGAAAGGAGTGTTTTTTTTTTATACAGTAAGTTATCTTAGATTGTGGATTTTCTTGACCAAGGATGTGATAATGGCAGATACAATTGATACATTTAAGAGAAGATTAGATACATTTATTTTATGATGGAACATCCAGGGTTACACAGTAACACACAGGAGGCAAAACAACACATTCACATAAAGACTAACTTATTTGGAAGTGGGAAAGCTTATATAATTCTCATTTCTCTGGGTTGTGAGGCAAAGGTTGAACTTGAAAGACTTTTCTTTTTTCAACCTAATTTACAATGTTACTATGTTACCTGTGTCTGAGATCATTCCTCCATCGAATTGTCTGCTATAATACTTTTTCAACCTGTCCTGATGACAGGAAGGTGCTCATTCTACGTGCCTTACTAGGATCTGACTCATCAGTTCCTTTGATTGTTTGCTCCGTTTTACTATGTTCCCATCTGTGTACTTTGACTGTGTCCAGATCCTCCTCACTTTTGTGTTCCGACCTTGTCTTGAAATCTGACTCCGTCCTAGTCTCATCCTTTTGGCTTCTCTGCAGACCTTCTGGTTAGACCTTGGCCCAACTCCTGATTTTGCTATTGCCTCTTTCTTTGGCTTCTGAAGTCTGCCTGGTTAGTCCAGCTTTCAGACCTTGTTCCTTTCTCCTGAGGTGACCCGGTCTCTCTACTTCTCCTGACTGCTGGCTGAGAGCTGGCTAATCTCCCAGCTATAGTGCCTATCCTTGAGTGCCTCCTGGCAGAGTTCTTCTCCCTTAGACCTCGCTGGCTGTGGCATCCAGTTGTTAGGCTACTCCCTCCTGCTGGATTTAAATGGACAGTGTATAAGTGTATCTACTCTATCCTGAGCTATAGCTCCTTCACTTGCAGCTGGATCAGTGAGGTCCAGATCAGGCTGGGGTTGGCTATCTGGTCTTGTGGCCATCATCTTTACCTGGCTTTGGCCACAACAAGAACACCCTAGGTCTTCTAGCTTGCAACTCATACAGTGCTCTCAAGCTATATAGGCAACTCACCTCCAAGGAGCCAACCTGACATCCTATCCTCCTATGCATCACACTAACAGAGTCTGGACCAGAAACTGGACACTATTATGGAGATGCTACATTCTGCTACTGAGTCTTTAGAATCTCTTAGTTCCACTCAGTTTCATTCCTCTCCTACTGTGGAAGCAGCCGTTGCTAGCAGTCCAGTAGGATATCAGCCTCCCAAGTGTCCTTTGCCAAACGGTTTTCTGGTCGTCTTTCGGACTGCCACAGTTTTCTAAACCAATGTCTGCTATTCTTTAGAACCTTACTCCACTCTTTCAGCACACATGTGGCCAGGGTGGCCTTCCTGATCTCCCTACTTAAGGATGAAGCCCTTACCTGGGCCTCCCCTTTGATTAAGAAAGGGTCCCCTCTGCTAGAGTATTCCAACCCCTTCATAATAGCCTTTCTCTCTGTGTTTGACTTTCCTGGATGGAGCTTAGCGGCTGAACCCAGCCTACTGGAACTGAGGCAGGGTTCCAGAACGGTCGATCAATATGCTGTAGATTTCTGTACATTATATGAGACTGGAGCCTTGAAGACAGCATATTGTAGAGGTCTCAGTGATAGTTTAAAAGACTCCCTGACCTGCCAGGAAATATCAGAGGAACTTGAAGCGTTCTGAACCTTATGTTTAGAGTTGGACTGCCAAATGTGGGAGTGACACCTCGAGAGGCAGCGCAGTCGGCAGTTTCGCAGCAGCAGGATTACACCATCATCTCCTCCATCCACAGCTGAAGGGTATGGCCCACACATAGAACTGTAACGAGACTTTCAGAGGAGGAGAGACTCAGACGAATTACCCAAGGTCTTTGCCTTTATTGTGGCATAAAGGGTCATGTGTTGCACATTTGTCCTTCACGTCCGTGAAAACTCCAGGGCTTAAGGAGCAAGGGAGACTCGTTCTTAAGCCTCAACTCTACATTCCTTCTAACCTCATCCCACTGATTTCTAGTCCCAGGTCAACACAGTTGGGCGGGAGGTTCATTCTTCACTCTTGCTTTCATGGAAAAGTGCCGATAGTGCCTTATCTGATATATATATATATATATATATATATATGCTGATGAAAATAATATACATAGAAAAAGCACTCACATTTGAACAATTTTGGTAATCCAGCATAAAAGTAGCCGTTCCTCTGTATAGTAAAAGAGTTTTTAACTTTGTTACATCAATAAAACCACACATATGCTAGTGGCTAGTGTTGCTTTATCAACCTTGACAGCCTTAATTAAATATATTGTCAAGGTCTTTCATATACAGAAAAATGGCTCCTTTTATTATACTTATTTTCTTATATTTATATGTTCGTTTTATTTTATTCTATTTTATTTAAAGTAAATTATTATTTTTATTATTCTGGATATCTACATCATACCACCATCATATAAGCAGAATGGATCTTGTATCAAAGCGGAACAGCGGACGTGAACCCAAGCAGGGATGGGTAAAGTACCCTGCTTGTATTAATAGTTGGTTACAATACATGCCTGGTTACCAACAAATGTGAGTGTATTTGATTTATTTGTATTGTTTTCATCAGAATATATATCAGATAAGGCACTATTGACACCCCTCTTTTTGTGTTTTCCATATACTGTATACTTCTACCTTGTGTTGGTTGTTCAGAGTGGAGTGGAGCTGCCTTTACGCTTGCCCGGATACATGTATAAAAGACACTGCATAGAGGAACAGTTACAATAACCCCCAAGCCTTATTTGCTGACCAGCACATAAGTGTTGTTTCAGACATCTTTTTCTCTGAGTAGAATTCTAATGGTGGTAGTAAGGTAACAGAATTCTGATTGATGTTACTACACTAGGAGCGCACCATTCTTTTTTCCTTTTTTTCTACTTTTGATTTCATAGATTCTGGAGCAGCTGGTCTTTTTCTGGGTCTCTTCTTTGCTTCCCACCACAGGATTCCACTAAGGCATCAGAAAGATCGTCTTATGGTCTCTGTAAATGGCACTCATGTGGGTTCCAAATTAATAACCTGTGAATTTCATCAGATCTGTTTGACAACAAGGTTTCTGCACTCTGAGAACATTCACTTAGACATTATCTCCTCACCTTCAGACCAGTTATCCTGGGGTAACTCTAATTATGGTCTCATAACCCATTAATTGACTGGAAGTCCAGACAGATCATTTCTAGTCGAGCCTCTTGTCTGGTACAAGTTAACCCTCCTACATACGGTGTCCACAACATCTTGACCCTGCAGGCACTGATTCCCAGCTCTTCCTGAGGCTTCTTAAATGTATTCTCCAAGAGAAGTGCATCATATCGAAGGTTTGAATGCCCAATAGATCTACTAACTGGAACCATGCCTCATAGGGGAAGGACCCCTCATCTCCAGCCAGGGCCAGTTTATTTCTTTCTGTCACAATCACAGTCACTTGTGTCTGTACTCGCTTCTCCCTTGCATTGGATTGGATGCTGTCTTCTTTTTCAACCTGTCTGCTGACAGGTTCTAGTTCTACATGCCTTGCTAGCATCCAGCTCTTTGGTTCATTTGAATGCTCTCTCCTGTGTACTGACCTGGCTCCTTTTTACTACAATCCCATCATGCCTCTATACCTCGACTGTGTCCAGAACCTAATTCTTGTGTTCTGACCCTGGCTTGTATTCAGCCTCCGTCCTTGTCTCATTGTTTTTGCTTCTCTGCAGTCTGGTCAGACCTCGGCCCAACTCCTGACTTTGATGTTGCCTCATCCGTTGGCCTCTACAGTCTGCCTGTTTAGTTCAGCTTTCAGACCTTGTTCCTTTCTCCTGAGATGACCTATACCTCTCTTGACTGCTGACTCTGGGCTTGACAGTCTCCCAGCTAGCATCTATCCTTGAGTGCCTCCTACCTTCTGGCAGAGTTCTTCTCCCACAGACCTCGCTATCTGTGGCATCCAGTTGCTAGGCTACCCCCTCCTGCTGGATTTAAAGGGACAGTGTATCTCATCTCTCTCGGTCCTGGAGTTATATCAGTGAGGGCTAAAATGGGCCCACTCTTCTTGTAGTCACTTGCTGTACTCTCTCTCTCTGCATTCAGGGATTCACCAGTTATTCCTGAGTTCCCTTCAAATAGTCCCTGGAAGTGTTCATCCTACTCCAACTCCCAGCTTCTGTGGGGTTGGCTATCTGGCCTTGCAGTCAGTGGCTTTGGCCACAGTAAGAACACTCCAAGTCTGCCTACGCTCACCAGCTTTGCATACTATACAGCGCTGTCAAGCTACTTAGCCAACCTACCTCACATTCCAAGAGCATCCTGACACAATAACATACTGCCACAGACTAGTGGTCAATGTTCTATAAATTCTTCAAAGGAGAAAATTAAAAATAAAAATGTCCTGACTTTAAAAACCCTTCAAGAATATAAAAGTGGTGGGGAGGAAGATAATTTCATTTCTGCTTCTAATGATGATCACCTTATTATTGATGATGATGTTGATTTAGAATATGTCCCTCCCCGCTCCTCTCCTTGTTCTTATACAGATAAAGTAGAGACTTAGTGATTATGATATGGCAAAAAAATCTGCTGTAATCTAACTTAGCTCTCGATCCCCATATCCGCTACTTAAACCAACTGCGTGCATTCCAAGGACTGTGGGTGGGTGACAGAGAGGTTAAGATCTCTGCATCTCTCCATTCACAGAAGATATGCTGCTCAATATTAAATCCTGCCACAGACTCTTCCTGCCATCTTAGACACACTTGAATGTTTCCGCACTATTTTAGGACTAAGAATTAATTTGGATAAATCAGAAGCTTTATGGCTGGGCATTAGCCCCATCCCACCATGCCTTTACACTGCCCTGATAAGTCCATCACATACTTAGGAATCCAAGTAACAAAGATTGTCTAGGCTTTGTACAACACCAACATTAGACTGCTTGCAACACAGATGCTGATGGACTTTACATACTGGAAACTGCTGCCGATCTCTTTTGTGGAGAAAATTAACCTTATCAAGATGGCCACATTACCAAACTTCCTATATGTTCTCCAAACTCTGCCAATCTTTTTAATTAAAGTTGGCCGATATCATCAACAAAAGTTTCTAGGAATTTATCTTGTCTGACAATGACCTAAAATTAACCTTTGATAAGCTGCAATAACCTAAGGCAAACAGAGGCTTCCAGAGGCTCCCAGACCTTAAACTCTATAATGGGAGTCAACTTGATGAAGTTATCAAAGGAATGGTTAGCAAACACCAGCATTTACACCAACTGGTACATAGACCAACACTTTGCGCGACATCTCAACCTCCAATTCTTATTGCATGCCCACCCCCCCCCAAGTCCCACCCGCTATCCTGGCTAACCCCTTGCTCTTTAATGTGATCAATACATGGCAACATGTTCGACACACCCTTTACCATAACAAATATTTTTTCACCCACTGATCAATAATTCCAAATTCCAAGACAGGTGCATAGACGTGCAATTTTTGCAATGGGAACGACAGGGGATAACCACAAAATGACATGTAATAAATCTCATGACCTCTGAGATATTTTAGGAAAAAGTCTTATGAGTATCAAGTGCTCCTGCAATTTTACAGATCAGACAGAAAGAATGACACCCACTGTTTAACAGATAAATCAGTCATATAAGATATATATATATAAGTATATACATAATAAATATATAGTGATAACTTGGAGATCAGCGTAATATCACAGCAATCAAAGAGTTCCCCTTGGTATCACCAATAAAATCAAGACCAAATATATAAATATATAAAATATATTCAGATATTGCTTAGTGACTGTCCAAAGATAGTCTATATGAGATAAAATGTTACCAGTTTTTTCAAAAGGGAACATTGAATGTATGGAGATGAGATGGAAGTCACATATGGAGAGGAAATGAAGATGAAAATGATGATGATGATGATGGAACAGCTTATTTCAAGTAATGCAGCAGGTTAAAGTTGATAAAGTGGCCTTGTCTACTTGTAGAAAGCACTGGGAGAAAACAGGGAGTGGAAGAACAGAACATTGGCTAACAAGGGGAGGGACCCTGTGATGTGCCCAAAGCCCAAGAAGGGCAAATGTGAGTGAAATATTTTACTTTTTTATCTCATTGTTGTTCAATAAAACATCTACACTTAGACTGGCTTTCTCTCTTTTTGTTTTGAGCTGCAATTGTGTTGCTACAGGTACAGTAACCTTTGAGATATACTCCTTCCTTGACTTACAAGACAATTGCCAGCTAGGGCCAACTCATCTTCTCCTTTATTTACAAGCAAAAACTTCCAATACTTTTGATGCCTATCTGAAAAATACTGACACTGCAAACAGTATTTCCAGTATCTACAAATACATATCTCCTTCTGTCCAGTATACTCAGTCAGAACGTCTGGGTGCTTGGCTGCAAGAAGTGCCATGCGCTACCACCATGACTCTGTTAGCTGCATTTCGTAGATGACAAATGCATTTCTGCTTCCTACGTCCAAGAACTACAATACCTGTTCTTACACAGGGTGTATCCCCCCCCCAATACATGCCCACAAAGTAAGTCTGTCAACTTCTCATACATGACCTAAATACTTTGTTCCTCATACCCCTTTACGCCACATGCTCTGGCACTGCCTCACAATCAAATCCTTTTGAGATGCCTTCTTCAACTATATCTGTAACGTGACCAGAGTACAAGTACAAACCATTTCCCCAAATTTTTTTAGTGGGACTATAACAAATCTCTGACCTACATCCTGGTACTACTAAAAGACTTAATGACATACCTTAATTTCCAAAAAGTGCATCTTTACCCATTGGACCACTTCTAATCCCCCAACGATACGGGAGTGGTTAGACAAAACTAATATCTTTATCAAACTCTTATGGCTCTTGGCTACACAAAACAAAGTGAGTGATTGGGACCCTTTCATTAAAACTCTCTCTAGGGACTCCCAATCACATTTTTACAACAGCTTTAGATACACCTCCTGGATGGTGAAACATAGAAACATAGAAACATAGAAGATTGACGGCAGAAAAAGACCACCTGGTCCATCTAGTCTGCCCTTTAGTATTCCTTTATTGTTATCTTAGGATAGATACATGTTTATCCCAGGCATGTTTAAACTGTGTTACTGTGGATTTATCAACCACCTCTGCTGGAAGTTTGTTCCAAGTTTCTACTACTCTTTCAGTGAAATAATATTTTCTAATGTTTTTCTTGATTTTTCCTCCAACTAGCCTCAGATTGTGCCCCCTTGTTCTTGTATTCAGATTCTTATTAATCACACTTCCCTCCTGAACCTTGTTCAGTCCTTTAACATATTTAAAGGTTTCAATCATGTCCCCCCTTTCTCTTCTTTCCTCCAGACTATACATATTTAGATCTCTGAGTCGTTCTTGATAAGTTCTATGCTTTAAACCTTCCACCATTTTTGTAGCTCTTCTTTGAACCCGCTCAATTTTAGTTATATCCTTTTGCAGATGAGGCCTCCAGAACTGTACACAGTATTCCAGATGTGGTCTCACTAGAGCTCTATACAGAGGGATCACAATCTCCCTCTTCCTGCTTGTTATACCTCTAGCTATGCAGCCAAGCATACGATTTGCTTTCCCCACCGCCTGGTTGCATTGGTTACTCATCTTGAGGCTGTCAGAGATGACCACCCCCAAATCCTTCTCTTCTGAAGTCTTTGCTACCACAGAACTGCCAATACGATAGTCAGATTGAGGGTTTCTTTTCCCCAAGTGCATTATTTTACATTTGGAAACATTGAACTGAAGTTTCCATTGTTTTGACCACTTATCTAATAGTGCCAAATCATTCTCCATATTACAGACACCTCCTGGAACATCAACCCTATTACACACTTTTGTGTCATCAGCAAACAAGCAAACCTTCCCTGCCAAGCCTTCCCTTATGTCACTTACAAACATGTTGAACAGAACAGGGCCCAGAACAGATCCTTGTGGCACTCCACTTGTAAACAGTCTCTGCTCAGAATACACTCCATTAACAACAACCCTCTGGTTTCTGTCCTTCAGCCAACTGCAGATCCACTGAACTATCCAGGGGTTAAGTCCAATTCTTGATAATTTATCTATCAGCTCTTTATGGGGAACTGTATCGAAAGCTTTACTGAAATCCAGGTAGGCGATATCCACAGCACCACCTTCATCCAGCACTTTAGTTACATAGTCAAAGAAATCAATGAGATTAGTCTGACAGGATCGGCCCTCAGTGAAGCCATGCTGGTTTGGGTCCATCAGGTTGTTTTTTGTTAGATGGTCAATTATCTTCTTCTTTAGAAGAGTCTCCATCATTTTTACCACTACAGATGTCAGGCTGACTGGCCTGTAGTTACTAGCTTCTTCTTTACTACCCTTCTTGTGAATGGGTACAACATTGGCCATTCTCCAATCATCAGGAACTTCTCCCGTAAGAAGGGACTGGTTATACAGATTAGTCAGGGGGCCAACTATGACAGATCGGAGTTCTTTAAGAACTCTAGGGTGGATTCCATCCGGACCCATCGCTTTATTTGACTTTAGCCGGACAAGTTCCTCTAGAACATCGGCCTCTGAAAACACTGGGGCTAAAATTATACAACTAGAGGCAATGCTGTGTTCAGCCATTTTCTGATTATGAGGGCCGCCGTCTGAAAAAACTGAGCAGAAGTAGTTATTCAGATGGTCAGCGACCGCCTTTTCCTCTTCTATATACTGATTTTTTCCGTTGTTAATTTTTGTAATCCCGCAGTTTTTCTTCTTCCTGTCACTGATATATCTGAAGAAGGTTTTATTCCCCTTCTTAACAGATTTGGCCATTTCTTCCTCTTTTGAGGCTTTAGCAGCATTTATCATCTGTTTAGTCTTCTTCTGTATAGTTTTATACCCTTCTCTGTCCGCTTCACTTCCAGTCTCTTTATATCTCTTATAGGCAGACTTTTTATCTTTCACTATAGCTCTTACCTCTCTAGTAAACCATAGTGGATTTCTCTTTCTTTTCCTCTTGCTAATTTGTCTAACATGTAATCTTGTTGCCTTTAAGAGGACTTCTTTGAGTGTCTTCCACTGAGTACTCACTCTCGGTGTTTTATCCCACCCTTTTAATTCTTTCTTTACATATTCTCCCATATCCTCAAACTTCGTCTTCCTAAAGTCCAATACTTTGGTTGCAGAATGGGATTTCTCGTAGTCAGTCTGGATTCCGAACCACAAACAT
The DNA here is from genome assembly GCA_037306005.1 of Rhinophrynus dorsalis. Taxonomy (NCBI): domain Eukaryota; kingdom Metazoa; phylum Chordata; class Amphibia; order Anura; family Rhinophrynidae; genus Rhinophrynus; species Rhinophrynus dorsalis. Next base: position 247,244,888 of record CM074724.1, on the reverse strand, counting down.
TGGTGGTCACTGGAACCTAGATTTTCTCCCACCTTCACCTCAGATACCAGGTCTCCATTTGTGAATACTAAGTCTAGGATATTGTCCCCTCTAGTTGGCGCCTTTACCAGCTGTTTTAGGGACATCCCCGTCAGGGCTTCTACGATGCTCCTACTTCTACATGTGGACGCACAAGGGATATTCCAATCAACATCAGGCATGTTGAAGTCTCCCATAACTACTATATCTCCCTTTACTGCCATTTGGGTAATCTCGTCCACTAGCATGTTGTCTTGCTCTTCAGATTGCCCCGGAGGCCTGTAGACTGCACCTATTCTTGTAACTGATCCCTTTTTATTCTGCAGACAGATCCAGAGAGTCTCCAGCTCTTTACATGAATTCTGGATCGCTGTGGATTTTATGCTATCTTTAACATAAATGGCTACCCCACCCCCTCTTCTCTCAGCCCTATCTTTCCTATACAACGTGTATCCCGGAATGGCTATTTCCCAGTCATTACAGTCCCTGAACCATGTCTCTGTTATTACAATCAAGTCCAAGTCATCTCTACAAACTATTGATATTAGCTCGCTGAGCTTGTTGCCTAAGCTGCGAGCATTAGTACACATTACACGAAGAACATTACATTTATCACCAACAACAACTCTATCTACCGCACCATCATCTACCTCACCAACATCTGTATGTAAAGCACCAGCAACTTCCTGTGCACCAACATCTGTATCTATCACACTAACAAACTCAGAACCCTGGTTCACCAAAACTGTTCGGGGACAGAAATCAATCTTCTCAATGAAATTCCTGCCCCCGCCATCTAGTTTAAATGCCTCTCCAAGAAACACCTGAACTCTTCTCCAAGTACCTCAGTTCCTCTGTGTGACGGGTGCAGACCATCTCTCTTGAACATTTCTTTACAACTCCACCTTTTTTTTTTTGGTGGCCAAGGAGCTTCGGAGTGAACCTGCAGAGGTGTAGAAAACCTGAGACAAATCAGGGGAGGGGGAGAGGGACCATATATCCGCTCACCTCCTTCATCTGTAGTCAGACTATATTTACATAATCCTCCATATATCGGGATGTGGATCATCTAGGGACACTGGAGGGGAGGGGTTCAGTTATGTTTTTGTATTTTCTCTAGTCTACATGGTGCCTAGGGATTGATTTTGGCAGCTTGGGGTGGGTGGTCCTCCGTGGCAGGGCTGCAGCCATGGGGGACCACCCCTCAGTTCCCTGGGGGGTCCCTCACACTATAGGGGCCATGCTATGTTTGATGTGGGGGGTGGGGTAAACCAGTCTGCTGTCTGAATACAAATTTATCTGAATATGACTTCCATCGCCTCCCTTCTGGACTTTTCTGTTCTACCATGACTCGCACGTGACTCTCTAGAGCCCAGGCTCTTGCAATTGAGAGAAGGCAACTCCTTCACACTCCCTTCTCACTAACCTACGAGGAGGGCTCTGCCAGAGTGTCACCATATAGCAACAGGGACTTTATAGCTGCTCGTTCCTCTTTTCTTATGTTGTCCATTTTTTAAGCTTCTACATGCCTGTTGCTGTTATGCAGACATGGTCCCTTTAGTGTGTCCTTTTTGTGTTGTTTGATGCCTTAAAAAATGTAATAAAAAGTAAAAACAAACAAAACAAAAAACTTGCTGTATCTGAAAGTAAAAAACTCATACTTCCACCACTGAAAAGAAGAAATGGGTCTCATTATAAACTAAACTAAAAATAAAAAAATAAACAATAATCTTCTTGGTTATCATCATCACTGTTACTGCTTCCAAGTAGACATGGGGGAAACCTCCACCCTGTCACACTTACTGTTACTGGCTAAGCAGCAACTCTGGTCATTGTCAACAACCCTGATTAGGAGTTACTCTGGGTAAGTTGGGGGTGAAAAAACATAGAGTCCCCACACCAGCCAACACCACCACCTCCTCCACCACCACTAATTAAGTTGCACAGTTCTGTGTGCTGCCAACCCATACTTAGAAAGAAGTCAAAAACTATGTCTGTGGAATGGCAAACATGCAAAAAAATGTTGGAGGTTCACATGCTGCCCTTTTCTTTTGTTGAAAAGAGAGGTTTTAAAGAACTGATGCAATATTCAGAGCCCAAGTAAATAATGAAGAATGAGTTCTACAAGTATGTGGTTACTGTGGTAGGAAAACAGCAGGGAACATCATATAGCAAAACTTTATGACTGTCACTGTCTACTGGGTATATTTTCCACTAATGGACAGCAGCATCAGCAGCAGGTCACTGCCAGCATTGTATATATTAAGAAAACTGCAGGAGCTGGCTTTCTGACTGCTGACAATTGTGCCAATAAAATAGCTGATTTAAGAATAGCAGATACGATGCATGTACCCTGCTTTGCTCATATCTTAAATTTAGGTGTTCCTAGATTCTTTGCAGAATCCATGATCCTAAGAGAGATGCTAAATATTACCCACAAAACCTGTGCACACTTTTGCCAATCCTACAGTGCTTGCAATGCTCTTTGATCGGTTCCCCTGAGAAACTCACACCATGAATGAAATATTAAATATCTCTAGAAAAATCTTTGCTCATTTTAGCCTGTTCTGTAGTGCTCACAATGCATTATATTCCTTGCAATAATGTATTCTGAAGGTTACAGACAATTCAGTGAAAGCCTTAGAGCTAATGGTTGGAGAACTACTTCAGAAGAAAACTATAGAACAGTCCCTCTTGGTGAGACTGACTCTGATATCTACTCAATATTATTCATAGTCACCAAGATCTCAGGTGGTTTCAGGAAAATCCTAGACCTCAGATACCTCAACAGCTTCATCAAATCAGTCCCCTTAAAGATGGAAACAATATTATCAGTTATCAGGACTGTGCCCCAGTGGTTTTTCTCACAACAATAGAACTTCCGAATGCATGCCACCATATCTTCGTGAGGCCTTGTTACTGGAGATTCCTCAATTTGTCCTGTAGAAACAGCATTTGCATTTTAGAGTCCTTCCCTTCGGCCCTTCCACAGCTCTAAGAAGTTTTGCAAAGATATTAGCAGTAGTGCTGGAACCAATCAGGGAGCAGGGATTTCGATAGTCCCTTATCTGGATGACCACATTACCACTGCAAACTGTAAGGCAGAATCTAGGAATCATACTCTGTGTAATGTTTATCAACATAGTATCTAACCTGGTTAATAACTAGCCAGTTAATCTGAATATGAAAGAAGGTATCACTTTTCTTTTAGAAGAAAGTATTGCAAGAGTAAGAGAGATGGCCTATCTATTCAGAGCCTGGGTTGTGCACACAGCAAAAGCCTACATGTAGGTTTTGGGGATTCTCACTTCCACAATTCAAATTGGGCCAGGATCCACATGTAACAGATTCAATCTCTATTCCTGCAGTTATGGGTAAAGGAACACATCCCTTCTAGGCTCAGGAAACAACTAACATGGTGAAGAAAGAAAGAAAATCTGTCAAGGGGTCTCCCACTTGAGGATCTGCAGTGGGAAATATTAACCACTGATCCTTCTCCAATAGGTTGGGGAGGAGTATGAAACACCAAGACAGCCCAGGGAGAGTGGTCAAAGCCAAAGGCCCTTCATGTCATCTACATTCTCGAGATCTGGTAGGTTGTGAAATATCTCAGAAGGTTTACTCCAGATCTAAGTGGAAAAGGTTCTATTCAGGGCAGAGGGAAACCTAAAGTTGAATGTTCAGGAGGACACACCTGGATCAAAGTGTATGGTCCTTGAAGCAGGAGGTGTTCCACCAGATAACCCAGAAATGTCCTGTTATAGACCTCATGGCTTTCAGGTACAACAAATGAGAGAATGTTTTCTAATGTTGGAAAGTTTCAATTAATCTAGGTCAAGATGCCTTGAAACTTCCCTCTGGCCTTTATGTTCCCTCCTATCCCCATCTTAATTAAAATAAAGAAGGAAAGAACAAAAATGTGACCCTAATAGCTCCCAGACACCTCAGGAGGGTTTGGTATTCAGAACTTGTCCGATTGTTAGAGGTGCAACCCTGGGCTGTTCAGCAAAGGTATAGGTCAGAGATGCTCAACTAGGCTTGTGAACCTGAAAGGGTATGCAAACAGCTCACTAGGACTGGTGTCCTATGCCTAGGGTGCAATAACTTTTAGTTTACAACTTCCATACACAGAGATTTGGTAGGTTGTGAAATATCTCAGAAGGTTTACTCCAGATCTAAGTGGAAAAGGTTCTATTCAGGGCAGAGGGAAACCTAAAGGTGAATGTTCAGGAGGACACACCTGGATCAAAGTGTATGGTCCTTGAAGCAGGAGGTGTTCCACCAGATAACCCAGAAATGTCCTGTTATAGACCTCATGGCTTTCAGGTACAACAAATGAGAGAATGTTTTCTAATGTTGGAAAGTTTCAATTAATCTAGGTCAAGATGCCTTGAAACTTCCCTCTGGCCTTTATGTTCCCTCCTATCCCCATCTTAATTAAAATAAAGAAGGAAAGAACAAAAATGTGACCCTAATAGCTCCCAGACACCTCAGGAGGGTTTGGTATTCAGAACTTGTCCGATTGTTAGAGGTGCAACCCTGGGCTGTTCAGCAAAGGTATAGGTCAGAGATGCTCAACTAGGCTTGTGAACCTGAAAGGGTATGCAAACAGCTCACTAGGACTGGTGTCCTACGCCTAGGGTGCAATAACTTTTAGTTTACAACTGCCATACACAGAGAAGAAATATTCTGAAGCATATCATACTGGTCCTGCCCAAATAACACTCCAGCTATGAAATGCAAGAAAATTTCACTCTAAACGAGAGAGGCTGACAAACCCAGACATACACTTCAGCCTTACTGGGCCTCATCAGTGAGGTACAGCTGATTCTGCTAGGTGCCTGTGAACTAGGGGTCCACATCTGGATTCCCCCATTGCTCTTAGAGTAGCAACCCCAAAAGCAATTTACATATGCAAAAGTATTATTCAGAGATGCTCAACTAGACTTGCGAACCTACAAGGGTATGCAAACAACCCACTAGGATTGGTGTCCAACATCCAGAGTGCAATCTCTCTTAGCTCACAAGTGCCATACACAGAGAAGAAATATTCTGAAACTGGATTTCTGTTTTGTCAGGATCAGTATGATGTGCCTTTAGGATATTTATCCTCTGTGTAAGGCACTAGTGAGCTAAAAGAGATTGCACACTGGGTAGGACACCACTACAATAGAGCCTGCTAAATTCTACAGCAGGTTCATTCCTAGTTGAGTGTTCCTGACTAGTACTTTTGTGTATGCAAATTACACTTGGATTTTGTCATCTTAAGGGTAACAGGGGAATCCAGACATGCATACATTGCTAAAAGTGCCTAGAGAGATCAGCTACACCTCACTGATGAGGCCCGAGAAGGCTGAAACATAACTCTGGGGTTGGATGCTTCTCCTTTTCACAGAGGAATTACCTGGCCCTTCATGGCTTGATTGCTATCTTGGCAGATGTTTTAGGATATTTCCTCCCTGTGTGAGTCAATAGTGAACTAAAAGATACTGCACCTGGGTAGGACACCACTCCTTTATAGCCTGCTAAATTCTATTACAGGTTAGTTCCTAGTTGAGCATCTCTGAGTAGTAATTTTGTGTATGTAAATTACCCTTAGGTTTGGCCACTCTAAGAGTTAACAAGGGAATACTGATGTGGTCCCCTTGCTCATAATGCCAAGAAAGGTCAGCTACATCTCACTGACAAGGCCCAACAAGGCTGAATTGTATTCTGGGGTTAGCTGCAATTTCCTGGTATTTTATGGCTGGACTGCTATTTTGGCAGATTCAGTAAGATGTACTTTAGGATATTTTCTCATTGTGTAAGGCATTAGTGAACTAAAATAAAACTGCACCTGGGCACATGACACCACGCCTATAAATTATATGCAGGTTAGTTCCTAATTGAGCTTCTGTGCCCAGTGTTTTAACCCTGGCCTCTTCCACTCAGGCGGGACTTTCTAACTTCATCAGAACCAACCTTCTTCAAGATGAGAGGTTATCACTGAAGTCGAAGGTGTATCTTAGTCAGTGGCCAAATACCAACTCATTGGGCAGGAAAGCCTCCATGATGAAAATATGTTGCAGAATGTGGACTATGTTTATGAATTGGTGCCCGGATAATAACTTATGCAGGCCTTCCTTAATTATGCTAAGATTCTGGACTTTCTTCAGAAGGGCTAAAAAACTGGTATAAAACTGGATTTATTAAACGTTCAACTTTATCATTCTTTTTGGAGTAACAATTTTTGGAGAATGACCTGGTGTAGTGATTTATCAGGGAGGTTGAAAAGATTACTCCAAGAATCTGAGAAATTGTTCCTCCTTGGAAACTAACAGAGGTCCTTGATCAATTGTCAAGATCAACAATATCTGAGCCCATATAAAGCCCATAAAACAATCTTCAATCAAGCATTTGACTCTAAAAACATTTTTCTAACAGCCATCACTTCAGGTAGAAGAGTTAGCAAATTGCATTCTCTTTCCTGCAAGTCTTCATATCTCTTAGTTCACCAAGACAAAGTGGTCCTTGTTCTAAATCATCCTTCAGAAGCAAACTAGGAGATCATTCTTCCTTCCTTCTGTGCTAATGCTAAAGGGGATAAGGAAGAGAAGTACCTTATTAAGATAAATTTCTTACTACTTGAAGAGGACTAAATATATCAGAAAAATGGTCTACATGTTTATACACTTTCAGGAGACATTTACAAAGGCCATAAAGCCTCTAAGGTATCTTTAACAAGATGGATAACTCAGTTCATTAGACTGGCTTATGAGAACTCTAATTTTAAACCTCCTATGAAGTAAGCAATTTTGGAAAATGTATTCCCTGATGAAAAACTGATAAAACAGCATGAAACTCTTTGGAAATTGGTTTGCAAGCATACTGTTCATGTCCACCCATATAAGTCCCACATAATGAAATACTATCAACTCAAAACAAACTATACATCAAAGAAAGTGGAAGCTGGCAAAGAAGGACATATACCTGTACGGACAACCAGTTTGGAAGCATCTCTGCCCGTGAAAAGGTACATAAAGAGATGGGAGACAGGGAGAAGACCATATCTCTACCCGCTAATAAGGTAGGACAATAAACCAAAAGGACGGGAGACAAACAAAGAAATCTGCCCGCTAAACGTCCACAAAGGACGGGAGAGGTAATCATAAACAAAAGCGAAATATATAAAATACTGGAAAATAACCACGAAAACATATTCTTTGAGAGTGATTAAAACACTGATGTGACTTACATTTTTATACAAAAAAAGAATCAAAGAGCAAAAATTAACGGATTTCATTAGTGAATAATGCATTGCATGGCATTAATATTTTGTTCAAATATTGAATATTTTATATGTCATTATTTGGATGTCCATATAATTGTTTTTAAAAGAATAATAGTGTATTTTTAATAATAAACATATTTTTTGCATATCTATCGGTGGCGCTCTCTATATACTATCTGTTTCTAGTGTGTGTATATATATATATATATATATATACACACACACAGTCGTGTGAATAAGAAAATATACTCTCTTTGAACTCTATGGTTTTACATATCAGAACATAATAACAATCATCTGTTCCTTAGAAGGTCTAAAAATTTAGTAAATACAACCTCTGATGAACAAAAACACATGACATATTACACCCTGTCATGATTTATTTAGCAAAAATAATGAAGAAGCCATGTGTGAAAAACTAAGTACACCTTATGATTCAATAGCTTATAGAACCACCTTTAGCAGCAATAACTTGAAGAAATTGTTTTCTGTATGACTTTATCAGTCTCTCACATTATTGTGGAGGAATTTTGGCCCACTCTTCTTTACACACAGCTCTCTTAAGGTCCCTCCACTGCATTTCAATCAGGTTGAGGTCTGGACTTTGACTGGGCCATTGCAACACCTTGATAATTTTCTTTTTCAGCCATTCTGTTGTAGATTTGCTGGTGTGCTTGTAATCATTGTCCTGTTACATGGCCCAATCTCAGCCAAGCTTTAGCTATTGGACAGTTAGCCTCACATTTGACTCTAGAATACTTTGGTATACTGAGGAGTTCATGGTCACCTCAATGACTGCAAGGTTCCCAGGTCCTGTGGCTGCAAAACAAGCCCAAATCATCACACACCCCCCACCACCGTGCTTGACATTTGATATGAGGTGTTTATGCTGATATTCTGTGTTTGGTTTTCACCAAATGTGGAGCTGTGCATTATGGCCAAACATCTCCACTTTGTTTTTTTCTGTCCAAAGGACATTGTTCCAGAATTAATGTGGTTTGTTCAGATGCAACTTTGCAAACGTAAGCCGTGCTGCCATGTTCTTTTTAGAGAGAAGAGGCTTTCTCCTGGCAGCCCTTCCAAACAAACCATACTTGTTCAGTCTTTCTAATTGTACTGTCATGAACTTTAACATTTAACATGCTAATTGAGGCCTGTAGACTCTGAGATATAACTCTTGGGTTTTTTGCAATTTATCTGAGTATTGCACGGTCTGATCTTGGGGTGATTTTGCTGGAATGTCCACTCCTGGGAAGATTGGCAACTGTCTTGGATGTTTTCCACTTTTGAATAATCTTTGCTCAGTTTGTTTTCTGAGGCCTAAAATCTAACCCTACATATTCATGGTGAGGACTTCCATTTCTGGTTTTTCCAGCTTATTTAATTACAACTTTGTTGTATTTTATTTGGTATAGTTCAAACTGGAAGACTCTCAGCAGTGAAAAGTGGATCCATTAAAGGGGCAAGTTATAATATCTGTTAAGGTAGATTTGCTCCCATTGGAGCAGACCTGTGATAATGTTAGGGTTGCACTGTGAGCCCTGATGAGCCAGTGAGGAGCAGAATGGGTGTGTGAAAAGAGATCCCTGGTGCAGTTTTGGGCACAGACTGAACAGTGAGAATGAATCATTGCAGTTTAGTTTTCTTTTATGTGTGATATAGATTCCTATACACCAAAGGTAGGCAATTGTTTGATCTGCTGTTGGAGACTATACTTCCTATCATCCCCAACATGCTAATGGATGATGTGAGTAGTTTTCCCTAACAGCTGGGGTTCAGCAATTGACCACCCATGCCATAGACTCACTATGTCAGGCTTGAAAGCCAGACACAGTGGATCTATGGGGACTGTGGACACAACCCAGAGCTTCATACTTTAAGTCAGGGCTGACCAAGTTCAGTCCTCAAGGACCGCCAACAGGCCAGGAGTTCAGGATATCCCTGATTAAGCACAGGTGAGCCAATCAAAATGAATGAGCCATTGATTAACTAACCTGTGCTTAATCAGGGAAATCCTTGCATAATGGTTTGTTGGTGGCCCTTGAGCCACTGAACTTGGACAGCCCTGCTTTAGGTTGTTTTTCCAGCTGAGGAATGCCTCAAAATACTTGATAGGAGAAATTAGGAGCTGCTTAGTGCAGTCGAGGTGTTTCACTAAGTCTGGCCCCAGACTCAATAAAGCATAATAATTACTCTTTCAATTATACAAATAAGTATTGTCAGTAAAAACTACAAACCCAAATTAATTGCATAGACAGCCAGGTGGAGAAATAGAGAAAAAAAGTGTGTGTGGGGGGGACTATTATCTAATGACAGTATTTAATGAAAAGGACAAATTCACATGTATAAGACTTATCTATAATGCCTAGAATTCAAAGGGTAACAAATAAAAATAATAACACACTGAACAAAAAGTAGATAAATAAAACAAATTCACTGAAAAGTATTAAGTTTGTATAAACATCAAAAAGTATTTATGTATGTACCAGAGCGAGTGCAGAGGAGGGCTACAAAACTAGTAAGGAGAATAGAAAGTTTTAGTTATGAAGAAAGGCTAGAAAAGTTAACCTTGTACACACTAGAGAAATGGTGTCTTAGAGAGGAAATGATAACACTATATAAATATGTTCAGGGCCCATACAAAGGGCTCTCCAAAGACCTGTTCATTAACAGAACAGTACAAAGGACAAGGGGCCACCCACTTAGACTTGAGGAAAGGAGATTTAATCTGCAACAGCGGAAGGGATTCTTTAAGGTAAGGACAATAAAGGTATGGAATTCACTGCCTGAGGAGGTGGTGCTATCATATACATTAGATGCCTTTAAAAAGGGCCTGGATACTTATTTAAAAGAGCAGAACATAGAGGGCTATGCATGTTAGTATTTGGATTAATATTTAGTTAGTGCTTGTTGATCCAAGGAGAAATCTGACAGCCATTTGGAATCAAGAAGGAATCCCCCCCCCATTCAAGGCAGAATTTGAAATTGCTGTATTGAGGATTCTTTTTTCCCTTCTTTTGGATCAACGATGGTAAACAGGAATAGGAAAAGGGTTGAACTAGATGGATGCAAGTCTTTTTTCAACCTAAATTACTATGTTACTATGTTACTATTTTTGGCTGTCTATGGAAATATCCACTCTAATGAAGGTGCAGAAACCTTTCACAACCTTGAAGAGATATGCTAGATGATTCTGTTGGGAGGCCTAGTTTGCACTCTTATAACCCAGGTGTTTCACAAGGACTTGAAGGACATTACCACAATGGCTGCATCAATCAGTGGGTTATTCCTTCTGTAGTTTTGACATATGAAAGATTTACAGGTCAGTGTTTTGAGCAAGCCCCAGGCATTAATCTTAAGGAGCTGGATGAAAGCCATCCATATTCCCAGGGCAGTACCTGGCTTTTAGAATGTACAGCTTCCAAACACATCCATAAATCAGGCCATCCTTATCCTATATTCCAGTCCCTGGATGCAACCTACAAATATTAGCCTAATTCCCAGCACTGTGCTCTGTACTGTTAATCATCCCACTCAGCCACCATAATCTTGTATCTGCATTTTACCTCCCAAACAGATCCCCATATGACCAGTAACAGGAAGGTTATGTGACTGATGCCTTCTCTTGATTGCAACACTGGTTCAGAGCTCACATCAGATTAATGCTTGGAACCATGTTAGCAGCTTAATTTGCCCTTGACAGTATACACACTGAGTTATACTACTTATAGATAACATCAGATCATGGCTGGTTTATGGAATAGTTATTGCAGTTCTTTCCAATAACAATGGAGTGGTGCTCAGAGAAAAAAATCAATAATCTCGTTATGTTATACAGTTACAAAAATATATGCTTTTGTGTTAGGAAACATCTGTTTGAGGCTAACAATTTGTATTTCCTTTTTTTGCTTGCACGATTTCATCTTTGGAAAAGAAAGAGGTACAGCTTCTGACCTTCATCCACAGCTAACATTAAACTGCATGCAAGTGATTGTAGGATAGTTTGTTTCAATCTATTGCTAGACAAGTCCTTCATTCCCGTGGCCAATCAACGTAGAAACCCTTACAGTATTATACAATAGAAACAACTGGCTCTTATATTGTTTAAAAGATTAGCACACTTAAGTAGGTGTCCTTCACATAACAATCAGGTATATCTATTTATTTTTAGAATTTTACCTGCCGTTATAGATACATATATACATATATATATCTATCTATATATATATAGTAACCAGAAGGGGAAGCACTCACGTGTAAAGGAGACATCAGCCTGGGTGCTAATGCATAGGCAGAATCTGTAGTAACGGTGTATTGCAAGCACACACAGGACTTAGAGAAGATTTGTGATGAAAAAAAGGTTTTTATTCAATCAACGTTTCGGATACATTACAAGCAGGAACGAAGGCTGCTTGTAATGCATCTGAAATGCTGATTGCATAAAAACTTTTTTTCATCACAAATCTTCTCAAAGTCCTGTGTGTGCTTGAAATACACCATTAAAAAAAAAAAAAAAAAAATATATATATATATATATATATTTATATATATTTAGAGCTATAACTGTAGATGAAAGCACTCCCTCTAAAAAATAGCTGTTGCCCAGGTGCACTATCCCAATAATTCAAATGTAGAAATAGAGAAAGGACAGCACCCGTGGGTCTTTTTGAAACTATCAAAAAATTTATTATTATAGGTCAAAAAACAGACAGTCAACGTTTCTGTCCACCAACTGGACCTTTATGTTGGTGTGTGAGTGTGCATGGAGGGTTGTCTGTACTTGTTTATATTGGTGTGTGGTGGTGGTCTGTTTATGTTGGTGTTTGCATGCGGTGGTGTGTTTGTGTTAGTTTTTGCACATGGCGGTATGTGTATGTTGGTGTTTTTGTGTGTGTGTTTGAGATGGTGTGCGTGAGTGTATATGATGGCATGTTGTGGTGTACTTTCACTGTGTGTGTGTTTATGTATATTTGTGTATGTGTGTGGCTTGTAGAGATGCTTGTGTTTGTGTAGTTATCCTGTTGTGTCTCTGTGTGAGTGGTTTTGATATGTGTGGTTTGTGTGTGCTTGTGTTTGGTGGTGATATGTGCGGTGATACCTGGGTATTTATGTATATGTGTGTTTTGGTGCCTGTGTATGTGTGAGTGTATGTGTGGAGGTATGTGGTGATGCCTGTGAGTGTATGTGTGGTGTGTGGTTTGCCACGGATGATGGTGGGTGTGGTTCCTGTTTGTTTATATTTTGCTGTAACTGTGTGTGTGTTTGTGTGTGTTGGTGGTCTGTGATGGGGGCTTATGGCACAGGAGATTTAGAACACATTTAAACTTTCCAGTGCAACAATAGCAATGAGCATACTAGAAATACACAAGTATTTTACTTTACTCAGTACCATGGAAAAGGGAATTTTGATACTTCTAATTGCTAATAGTTACAGCAACTCTCTTCAGTCCTATGCACTAGAGACACAGAAACAATTTCGTAGTACACAAAAAACCATTGTTGTAAAGTGTTAGCAACCTCTGCAGAATTAAAGGGATTAAAAGACCCATTTAAACCAAACCATGATACTGTTGCAAAGTAAACAAAAGGAAAGTCTGCATATCGTTTCTGCTGAGCTCAGTATTTATTAATAGTGTTCCATTAGTTACGTATGTATGTAGTCAGGTGAACACCAAGGATTATGTCTTAGCTACATATACAAAATAAACAAAGGCAAAGCCTGCACATCAGATCCTGACCTTTGCAAATAAATAACCTGAGACATAAAGGGATAGTAATACTTTGTTTTATCTTTATTTAATTTTGTAGGCATTAAAAAAACATGAAGAACGATATAAGTCTTATCTCTCAAACCTTTATGGTTTGAGAGATATTCACAAGCAAAGTTTCCCCTCCCGCCACTTTTACCTAGTGTAAGCCATCTTTTCTCAGATGTGGAATGCAGTCCATAGATACCAGATAACAGAAGGGGACAATCTTCTTCTATGAGAACAATGAAAGCCCTGCCCCCCTTGACACGTTTTTCAGGTTTTTCCCTTATCATAATTGAAGATTGTCCCTATTTGCAGTCTACCTGGGCACCTCCCTTCTGATCTGGCTGAGCAGTGTTACATCAGTAAAAGGGGCGGGAGGGGGATACTTTGTCATTTAATTACTCTTGAACTACAACTCTGACAGAATTGAAATAACACTCTCCAAATTCCAAATACTATGGTGATTAATTAGAGCTGCTTTTATTATGAAACATTACTATCCCTTTAATATAAATAATAAACAGTGGGGTTTAGCAATATATTTTTGGACAAAAGCAAAAATAGCTGTTTATTATTTATCGTAAGTCACAGGTTATTTATTTATAAAGATCAGGATTAGGGATGGGTGAAAATTTTCCCCTCAAACCAATATAGGTGAAAAATGTAACTTCTCCCATAGCAAAACATTTTCTGCGAAAAGTGCTGTTTTCCAGCTTTTTTTCTCCTAGATCATTGCATTGAAATCAGTGGGAAGACTGAATTTCTCCCCAACACATGGCAGTTTACTCTTCTTTTTCTGCAGGTAAATAAAAGAGTGTCAGGCTCTCACAGCAGCCATTTTGTGTTTGTAAGAGGAGAAAGCAGTACATTTTTTGAGCTAGAGAAGATTGGCAAATAAAGGGGAATTGAAGCTTAGTTTAAGGAATCTTTTAGGTAGGACATTTGTTCCCTGTGTTAGTGGAGTCTTGGGAACTCCGGAGAAGAAGAAGGGAGAAAGGAGGTTGACCCTAAATGCACCCCACCCCACATAAGAGAAGGATGGGTTCTGTGCTTGTAAGCTTTATTTCCACGTCTTACTTGTGTACTTGTAATGCACATATCAGAATTCTACAGTGCCCTCAAATGAGATGCTGTTTTGAGACTCCTGTATGTTTCAGTAGCCCAAAGAGACCCTGGAATTGATGTGCCAAAAGCAAATACAAATTCGTTCTCTTTTTCATTCAATATATTCTTTTATTTATTGCTTTATATATATGTGTGTCTATGTGTTTTTTTTCTTTCATGACAGTTTCCCATTAAGAATGAAGGTTCTATGTTATTTGATGTTGTTTTGCTCATAACTTTTAATTACACCAGTGCAATTGACTGACATTTTGGATTACTGGTAAGATTGGTAATCACTTCAAAGCCTGCTAATACCCCCATCCCGATTTGGCATGATGAGAAATTTTTGTCAGACATACTGTTACAGCTTACCTTGACTTCAGCATCATTACAGACACGAGGCTTCAAGCATGCTGAAGGCCTCTGTTTTATCTGTTTGTTTACTGTAGTCTCCTCCTACCAACTTCCTACTTCCTCCCTCTGAGCTGCTCCTCCTACTTCCTGTGGAGGGGTTTAAAAGGCAGACTGAGGACTGACTCTGATGCCCTTGCGTTGTTGTTCAAAGCAGTTCTGTTGCATTGGGCTCTGTGTATGACCTGGATAGTTTTCCATCCATTCTAGTGCTGACCTGTGGCTTGTCTGACTATTCTTTTGCCTAACCTCTAATAGTGGACATCCAATCTGGTGCAGACTTGTGGCTCTGGATGACTACCTGAACTGTGTATGACCTGGCTTGTCTGACTACCCCCTCTGGTGCTGACTGGTGGCTCTGTCTGACTATTCTGTCGTCTTTTCCCTTGGTGATCAGACACCCAATATAGCACGGCCCTGGGGCTCTGGTAGACTCGCATATCTGACTGCAGGCTGAGTCAGACCCTATTCCTCTTCGGATCAAGATCCTGGGTTCCTGTTCCAGTTCCTGTTCCTGGTTCCAGCCTAGACTTCCAATGGCTAAGGCCTAGTCTCCAGCACAGTGGTTTAGCATTGCAACCTATTATTTCTGATAGCAGGCTTGCTGGCTATTACCCTGCGCTTATTCTTATTGTATATATTTTATATATCCGCTGTATGTCATTTGTTAATAAACTGCATTAACTAAACCGTTCTCCTGAACTTCTCTGGGTAACTGTGACAGTACGCAAGGGCCATGAGTTCAGACGGTGGTGGTAATGTAGTTTTCCAAAGCATCCTGGATAGGATGGAGACACTGGGTCAAAGACTAGACCAGTTGTCTTTAGCCATATAGACAGTTTCGCAGAGTACTGCCAAACCTTGAACAAATTTGTACACAACTGGTGGCCCCTCCTGATCCCTCCCGGGCACCAGTTCAACCCACCTTGGTTGACGCAGGCACGGTCAAGAGGCTAACGGGTTCCGCTCAGCTCCCACAGCGGTATGGTGGTGATCCAGATGGTTGCCGTGGTTTCCTAAATCAATTGGGAATATATTTTGAGTTGGTACCATATGCGTTTCCAAATGAACACAGCAAGGTGGGCTTCCTGATCTCTCTTCTCACTGGTCAGGCATTGGCATGGGCCAACCCGTTATGGGAGACTAATAAACCCATTGTGCATAATTTTGCGGAGTCCGTGAACTCCTTTAAGCATGTCTTTGACAGGCCTGGCCGCGTGGTCTTGGCTTCCAAACACCTGATGACCCTCCGACAGGGTGCACGCACGGTGGTGGATTACGTCATTGAATTCCCTACTCAGGCGGCTGAGGTTGATTGGAATAACGAAGCGCTGATGGCCGTGTTTTTCCAAGGACTCTGTGATACGATGAAAGATGAGATTGCGGCATTCGATTTTCCTAATGAGTTGGACCGGTTAATTGAGTTCTGTATTCTGATGGATACCAGAATAAGGGAGAGATCCTCGTTTAAAGATTACCTGCAGAGGTTCTCTGGCAAAGAGTCTTCTCGTTATGCTAACCCTCCCTATCCTCCCTCGCCTCCCAGGCCTCCTAGATTTGTAGCGGATGATGCCGAGCCCATGCAGGTTGATGCTGTGGTCAGAGGGAGGCTGGAAGTTGTGGAGCAGGGATGCAGACAGCTTGATGAGTTCCCTCCACACGTTTCTGACCCACCCTATCCTCCCTCGCCTCCCTTACCTCCTGATTTTGACTCTGAGAGTGGTGACCCTAGAATGGTGGGGGCCACTCGTTTGTCTAGGGAGCAGAGATCCTTTAGGAGGAGGGAGGGACTCTATTGTGGTAAATCTGGACAACTGCTGCGATCCTGTCCAGTCCGTCCTGAGCGACGCTCAAACTTTAGAAGCGGAAGGGGACAAGTGATTGGTGGTATTTCACTGCCCTAAGTAAATTTTTCGGATAAACCAGCACTGAGGGCATGCATTTACTGGGCAAATAAATCTGTGTCAGTTCCAGCATTCCGGGACACGGGGGCCGCAGGCTGCTTTATGGATGTGGAAGTTGCAGCCAGCAAATCTATTCCATTGGTACCACTCAAGTCTCCTTTGGCAGTAGAGGCTATTGGTGGTAGACCACTACAACATGCACACATTACTCATGAGACCACACTCCTAACCCTGAGAGTCAGAACCCTACATACTGAGACTCTGAAGTTTCAGGTGATTAATTCACCACATCATGCCATTGTCCTGGGGTTTCCATGGGTGCAGAGACACAACCCCAGGATGGACTGGCACACGTGTGAAGTTTTATCCTGGTCTCCAGGTTGTACAAAGTCTTGTCTAGCTTGTCCTATGAGTGACACACAGGCCTCAAATCCACTCCTCCCAGAGGAGTATGCCTCCTTTGTTGACGTTTTCAGTGAAAGCCAGGCTGAGGTCTTACCTCCACATAGACCTTACGATTGTGCCTTGGAGTTATTGCCTGGTTCCTCACCCCCAAGGGGTCATGTCTATCCTGTCAGTAGAGAATAAGGCTATGGAGGAGTATGTGTCTGATGCGCTGGCCAGGGGAATCATTCAGAAATCCACATCCCCTGTCTGTGCTGGATTCTTTTTTGTCAAAAAAGAAGGATGGGGAGCTACATCCTTGTATCGATTTCCATGGTTTAAACAAGTTGCTGGTTAAAAACGCTTTTCCAATTCCCTTGATTACTGAATTTTTTGACCGAGTCAAAGGTTCCAAGATTTTTACGAAATTGGACTTAAGGGCTGCGTACAATCTAGTACGAATTAAAGAAGGGCACGAGTGGAAGACAGCTTTCAATACCTGGAGCGGTCATTATGAATATTTGGTTATGCCCTTTAGCCTGTGCAATGCTCCAGCTGTCTTCCAAGAATTCATAAACAATGTTCTAAGAGAACTACGCCAGAGTTGTGTGGTGGTTTATCTGGATGATATCCTTATACATTCTCCGACTCTGGAGATGCACCAAGCTGATGTAGCTAAGGTCCTGAGCCTGTTGTGTGAGAATAAGCTCTTCTGCAAGCTCGAGGTGTGAATTTCACAAACCCCAGGTTGCCTTTCTTGGCTATATTATTTCTGCCTTTGGATTTGCCATGTATCCTCGGAAATTGTCGGCTGTGCTTAATTGGCTTCGTCCCATGGGCCTTAAGGCAATCCAAAGGTTCTTGGGATTTGCTAATTATAGGAAGTTTATCAATAATTTTTCCTCTATTGTCAAACCTCTCACTGAAATGACTTGTAAAGGAGCCAACACTACCTTATGGTCCCAAGAGGCCATTGATACCTTCAAGAAACTAAAGGCTGCATTTGCGGCAGGTCCGTTGGTTCATCCTGATCCCTCTCTGCCATTTACACTGGAAGTAGATGCCTCTGAGATTGGTGTAGGGGCCTTATTGTCTCAACGTTCTACCCCAGGGGTGGCCCTTCGTCCTTGTGGCTACTTCTCTAAAAAACTGTCCTGAACTTCTCTGGGTAACCGTGACACATACAGTCCAAACTAGAGGATGGATTGTTACCAAAATCTGAAGACACCTGATGAGTACTGTGTTTTTAAAGCTGATACAGTATAGTCAGAATGGTACCTTTCTGAGCCTGTGCTGATAATATGATATCAGACAGCTAGTTCTCACCAGATGATTTTTATTTCTTTCTTAATAGTAAGCAAATATTTGGAAATTCAATGATGAAAAGCCAGAATTAAGTTCTCACTCAAAACACAAAGTTCTTCAAACTTATCTCCATGCTCCATGTGCTTTGCTGATGACACCAGACTGATTATACCACATATGGCATCACAAATGACCATCAGTGGCATCACTGGTGATATGAAAAGATTGGTAGCATCACAAAATATATCATCAGCTGTGTTGGGTGATGTGCAGTGCTCTTGCTGAGCTAGGAGTCGTAAGGGTTTTATGATCTTTTAGAGTAGTTTAGCTGCTAGCTGATAAGCTGATAAGTAGCATCCTTCTTTATACTATGAGTGTTAAATGGGAAAAACTGGCTCCAGAGTTTCAGTATTTTTCTGTACCGCTAGTTGGGAATTACTTGGAGTCTTTACAGAGGCACTGATTTGTTGCTGGGTAAAAAAGTGTAATGTTGCACTAGATGTAGAAGAGGACTTTGGGGTAGTGTTTATTGGTTTTGGTACAATGCCATTGCTGAAAGAATAGCTGAAGAGTTGCAGTGTTTGTCGTTCTGGTTTTGGATTTTGATGCAGTATTAGTACTTTATAGCAAAGTGCTGCACTGTTTTGGATGAGTGTTATTACAGGATGATTTGATACAGTGCTAAGTAGGGTGGTGTTTTATGACATATTGGTGTAGAATGAGGTTACGCAGAGGTAAAAAACATAGCCAGTTTTGCTGTCTCAGGATCCTTGGGTATCCTTTGAAAATGTTGCACACAAAAGTGCGTGCGACATAAGGGCAACATGAGAATCTCACCCTGCATCAAAAGTGCAAAATTCTCATGTCACCGCATTAATCACCGCTTCTGTATGATCTCCTGTTGGGCATTGAACTTAACACTGAACTAAGGCATACCGATGCTCTACTTTTCTTCAATTCATATGATAACGAATGATAGAGTAGTCCCATTGGCTCTTACTTTAGATATAATTCCAGGCACAATATACCAAAAATGTCAACTCCTTAGAATTAAAAGTATGTCCTAACTTGTTGCTGAACACTGCGCTGGGCTCTATATCCCCTTCTCTGCATGCTCAGCTCTGCCCTGTCATTCTGCACTCAGAGAAGGGGAGAGAGAGCCTACCGCAGAGCACAGCAACATTTTGAAATCAGACTGAGTCAGCTTCTTAGTAAAAAAAACTTTTGTTTTTATAGTTGTTACAATTACAGTCCTTGATCAGTGCCCTTTATGCTCCCTTATAACACATGCATTGCCAATACATAGGAACCTATCCATCCACAGTGTCAGTGTGTTTTACTTCAATGCTAAGTTCAATGCCAAATGCCCAACAAGAGATCATACAGAAACGACGTTTAATACGGCAGCATGAGAATCTCACGCTTTTGATGCAGGGCGAGATTCTCATGTCACGTTTTCATCAAGGCGACTTAGTTATTGCACCTTTATGTCACATGCTCTTTTGTGTGCAACATTTTCAAAGTGAACCGGATGCGTGTTGGTGGTAGGCTAGAGTTGTGGGGATGCACTGCTAGTAGAACAGTGTTGATGTATAATATTAGCAAGGTTATTTTAATGTAACCAGAGATGTCATTGATGAAGTAATTTGTAATGTAATTGTCATTTGTGATACTATATGTGATATCTTCAGCAAAGCACATGGCAGCATGTAGTTAAGTTTGAAGAACTTGTCCTATAATTCCTGGCTTGCATGCTTTTAAGTAACAACATAACTCTGGCTATAACAATAGGTGTTTGCCTTTGAATATGCTACAGAGCTACTATAAGTATGCATACTGTTATCAATTGACCATTAAACCCCTTAGATTGTGTAGTCAATATCTGGGCCTCCAGCTGCAGTGGCTGGTTGGGGATAATGGGAATTGTAGTCTCCAACAGCTGAAGGTCAAAAACCTGACTACCCCTGCTTTATATGCTAAAGATGTTTCTAGCATCCAAGGGGTTAATATTTTACTTTCCACTCCTACATGCTATCTTATTTATTTTCATCTTCCACTAATTTTCTCTATATCTGTTCACACCTTTAACCCGCTTTCACCTCTGTTTCATAAAACATATTTCTGTCTCCTTGTTATTGCTTTGTACACCCACTTTACTGTGTATATGCTCCCTCTAATTCCACTTTCCTTAATGCAAATCTATTTATTGCCATATTCATGCTTTCCATTCTTCACTCTTTCCTACCAATTCTCTGTTACATACCAGACTCTTACCTAAGACATCCTTATATTACACTTATTAAGAACAGTTTGTTTAGTTATATTTCCTCTTTAGAGAAGGCTGATGGTGTCACTTATGGTGCTTTGACTTGAGGTTGTATCCTGTCAGAATAGCTATCTGGTGACCCCTTGAGGTTTGTATCAGGAACTATAAATGCAGCATACGTTGAGCCAGTACTGTGAACCCTGCTGCCTAGAAATGTATCTTATTGTGTTTATCTTAGTGTGCTTACCTCTTCCCAGTGTGATGTCAGATGCCTTCTCGTAGCAATAAGCTTAATTTTCATAAAGTGGCAAAAATCAGAAATCAGAGCACTCATATCACCTAAACTATGTATCTGCTATTGTTCGGATTAGCAAAAGACATATCATTTTATGTTTGACTTCTTTCTCTTTATAACTCACATTCTCCAATCCCCTAATTCGTTTTTGTTGCACATATCTGCACTTTTCCATTTCAATAATGTTTTTCTTTAGAACTGGTACCCAAAGTGTTCTCCATATTCTAGATGAGGGCTTACCAAGGTGGTAGAATTATATTCCCATCCCGTGCATCTACACCCTGTTTTATACATGATCGTATCCTACTGGCTCTTGCGGTTGCTGAATGACTGCACACTACTGTGAAATCTGTTGTCTTTCAGCACTCATACATCTTTCTATAACACCTGCCTAGAGCTCCAAATTTTGAGGGTTGCCTCAGCTGTGCTGGTCACACCCACATTCTGAATTTTGGTTGGGCCAGAGCAATCTCTGTATCCATGCAGTAGTTTATCCACCCCTTTACAGGTGATTATTTAACCCCTTGGAAGCTAGTGAGATCTCCAACGCAGAGATCTCTTTGTCAACCAAGGGGTTAAAGCTTTTATGTCCTTGCTTTTGTTGTAGGTCAAAGGTATATTCTGAGCCAGGAAACAGTGTGGATGAGAATAGTGGCGTGGTCATGTGAGGAGTGGGGTGTGGCCATGGGCGGAGCTAAGGGCACCCAGAATGCCTTGCTTAGGGGAGCCTGTAATGTAAATCCGGCCCCGATAACAAGAATTTCCAAGTAATTTCCCATTTATTGTAAATGTAGCATGTTCTTTCTACAACCCATAACCTTACATTTATCTGTATTAATCCTCATCTACCACTTTCCCCCCCACTCTATATTTATCCAAATCTTCCTGTGAGGAAAAAAACATCATGCTCTGTATGTATTTACGTGCACAGTTTACTGGCATCAGCAAAGACTGCAACAGTACTTACATTGACCGTTTCAACACTATTAATAAACAAATTAAAATCATTATGCCTAGGGCTGAACCTTGTGGCACTCCACTTACAGTTTTAGACTACCATACAAAAGTTAAATTTACAACAACTCTCTGAATTCTATTGTTTAACAAATTATCTCTCCATGCACAGATATCACATGTCAAGCCGAAGCCTACAGATGTACTTGGTGTCCTGTTGGGAGGCATAGTATCAAAAACTTTTGCAAAATCCAAGTATATTACATCAATATCAATACAACTGTCCAATTACTACTTACCCTGTTGTGAAATGCAAGTAAATTATTTTGACATGATTTATTCTTCATAAAACCATCCTGACTCCTACTAATAATGCTGTTAATCATCTCACACAGTCCTGGATATGACTGATTATTAATCCTTCTAATATCTTACCCACTATGGAAGTCGGTCACAGTTCAATAAGTTCCCAGTTTAGATTTTCCTCCTGTTAGAACAATTGCTTTCTTCCAATTACAGGGCAATATGCCAGATGAGAGTGAATCAATAAATATTAAAGTATAATAATCTTCATATTACTTAACTAAGGTCCTTAAGTACCCTTGGGTATATGACATTGGGTCCAGGTTCTTTATTCACCACAACCTTTGCCACTCTTTTGGAAATTGTCCTCAGAAACCATGTACATGATAGTAAAAATTCTGTGATTTTCTCTATTTGCCAAAAGACTGCCATTGTTGTTTTCTTTGTGTATACAGAAGAAAAAAAATATAAATTTAAGGTGTCAGTCATTGCTTAGCTTCACTAATTAAAGGTATAGTAATGCTTCATTTTATCTTCATTTTATTTTGTAGGCATTAAAAAAACATGAAGAACAATATAAGTCTTATCTCTCAAACCTTTATGGTTTGAGAGATATTCATAAGCAAAGTTTCCCCCTCCCGCCCCTTTTACCTAGTGTAAGCCATCTCTTCTCAGATGTGGAATCCAGTCCATAGACCAGACAGATAACAGAAGGGGACAATCTTCTTCCTATGAGAACAATGAAAGCCCTGCCCCCCTTGACAAGTTTTTCAGGTTTTTCCCTTATCTTAATTGAAGATTGTCCCTCTCTGCAGTCTACCTGGGCACCTTCCTTCTGATCTGGCTGAACAGCGATACATCAGTAAAAGGGGCGGGAAGGGGTATACTTCGTGATTGAATTACTCTTGAACAACAACTCTGACAGAATTGAAATAACAATCTCCATAGTCCAAATACTATGATGATTAATTAGAGCTGCTTTTTTATGAAACATTACTATCCCTTTAAGCCACCTGTGCCAGTATCAATGTTAATCTTTTATTTACATTTATATAGTTGCAGAAATGTTTAGGATGTTGTCTGCTCTCTTTTGCAAGACTTTTATATTTTTAAATTTTAGCTAGCCTAATCACTTGTTTGCATTCTTTATATTTTTAAATGATGCATCTATTAAATATTTTAAAAGCTGCCTTCTTATTCTCATTTCTCTGCAAACCTCTTTGATGAGCCACGTTGGTCTTAATTTGCTCATCTTGTATTTATTCCCCAGTTGTATGTATTAATGGGTATATTTATCCAAGAGTAAGCTGAACAAATTATATCTCTCTTGTGAATTTTTATTTTTGAAGATTATATCCCATTGAATGTCATCCAAAGCTGATCTTAGCATTGTAAAATTAGTCTTTTTAAGGTTGAATGCTTAGGTTTAAGGGATAGTAATACTTAATATGTAAAAAAATATATATTGTAGTGTTCATCCCCCTGAGTAACAAAAAAATGGGTACTCCCACTGCTGAAGGTGTTTTATTCATGAGTTATTACAGCTCAAAGTTGAATTTTTTAGGTGCAATATCACAGTGGCCTGAAATTTTATAGTGGTGCCATTGTTACACCACCCTATGGACAGCCCTGGTCCATAGACCATAAATCTGCATAGGATGGTGTAACAACAGCGCCACTGTACAATTTCAGGCCACTGTGATATTGCACCTAAAAAAATTCAACTTTGAGCTGTAATAACTTTTGAATAAAACACCTTTCAGCAGTGGGAGTACTTTTGTTTTACTCAGGGGAATAAACCCTACAACATATTTTTTTTTTTACATTTTAAATATTACTATCCCCTTAAACCTTTGTATATGAGTTTATCATAACATACTTCATTACCAATTTGTGGTTACTGCTGCTACCTTGCTTCCTTACTTATATACTGTATACCATTTCAGAGACCATAAAGTCCAGCAAAGCTTAATTTCTGGTTAGCTCCTCTACAAATTGAGGCATGAAATTGTCATTAAAGGGATAGTAATGTTTCATAATAAAAGCAGCTCTAATTAATCATCATAGTATTTGGGCCTTGGAGAGTGTTATTTCAATTCTGTCAGAGTTGTAGTTCAAGAGTAATTCAATAATAAAGTATCCCCCTCCCGCCCCTTTTACTGATGTAACACTGCTCAGCTATGAGCAGCAGGGTGTGTCCAAGTGGATTGAAGAGAGGGACAATCTTCAATTAAGGGAAAAACCTGAAAAACTTGTCAAGGGGGGCAGGAAAACTATACAATTGTCATGTCACTGGGGAATGAGGCAAAGGTTGAACTTGATGGACGTATGTCTTTATTCAACATAATTTACTATGTTACTATGTTTCTGTAAATATCCTACCTATGACTTCAGCCCACTAAATTACCATTCAGTTTGCTGACAGTAATCATCAACACTATTTGCAAGTTCTCAGGTTGATGTCCGTTTTTATTCTTTTGCCCTGTGGATCATTCTCCTGTCTAGTCAGCATGTTATAAAGCTGTGGAGCAGTTTAAACTGTTGCCATGCCAAGTGCAAAGATGAAAGTCTCCTGTTTGCCAGGAACTGCTGAAAACTATTTATTCAGCATAACATTGGAAGAATTTAAAGGGATAGTAATGTTTCATAATAAAAGCAGCTCCAATTAATCATTATAGTATTTGGAGTTTGGAGAGTGTTAGTTGTAGTTCAAGACTAATTCAATGACAAAGTATCCCCCTCCTGCCCCTTTTACTGATGTAACACTGCTCAGTCAGATCAGAAGGGAGGTGCCCAGGTAGATTGCAGAGAGGGACAATCTTCAACTAAGATAAGGGAAAAACCTGAAAAGCTTGTCAAGTGGGGCAGGGTTTTCATTGTTCTCATGGGAAGAAGATTGTCCCCTTCTGTTATCTGTCTGGTCTATGGACTGCATTCCACATCTGAGAAGAGATGGCTTACACTAGGTAAAAGGGGCAGGAGGGGAAACTTTGCTAGTGAATATCTCATAAACCATAAAGGTTTGAGAGATAAGACTTATATCGTTCTTCATGTTTTTTTTAATGCCTACAAAATAAAATAAAGATAAAATGAAGTATGACTATCCCTTTAAAGGGGGGCCTCACTGTGGAAGATAAAGTCTGGGGAACTAAGTGTGCAATTAAATCTTTATTGCCTCATAGGATACTCCCTCCATTTTGTTTCAGCTTCACACATTCAACTTCATGACTGGCTGCATTCACTGTACCTATATTTGGAAAGAAATCCGACCCTGTCTTTCTAACAAGAGATACTTTCTGCTCAGGTTTTTACTGTTTTATAATATTTCTCTATTATCTAGAGATTCCTTTGGATGAGCTATTAATGGCAGTTCTAACAGCCGCTTTTTTTTTCTAACCTATTTTCTTCCTTTCGTACAGGTTTTCATTTCATTATCATGAGAGAGCTTCCTCTGAATGTCCAGGTTCAAACTGGTTCTGATAAGAAAAAAAATCTGCATCCATTTTCTCTGGAGCAGATGTGCATATTGTGCTTATTTTGGCCACTTCTGTGACCCTTCCAAAGACCTGCAGATTAATTTTTCTGCTCTGTACATCCATTACTTTACAAATTATTTCTGGTCACGTTTTAGACTGTCCATGCAGACAGATGAATGTCATAGACCAGTTAAAATAGCAGTGTCCAGTTTCATAAACACTTGTGCTGTTGGAAATGAAGTACATAAATGTATATACAGTTCTTCAGCTAAAATGCAAATCTGTCAACTTTTTTAATCCAGGTCTCCAGTTAATTTACTTATTTGTCAAAGTTTTGCGAATAGGTATTTAGTGTTCATTGGAAGAAGACAATATGCATGGAATTCAGTGACATTTTAATGCATAAATTTGTATAATCGTCAGACAGAACCAATCCATTCATATACACATCAGAATCAGGCTCATGTACTAAAAATAAATGAAATGATTCTGAGGAAAACCACAGAGGAAAGAGAGAGAGGATTTCAATGTATGCAGTAGAGACCTCATTAGCATTCAGTTGGCGTTGTTTTGTAGACTTCTCTAGCTTAAAGGGGAAGTAACACATCCTAATTATAACCCTATCACAGTGCCTGTGATTCCTGTCACTCTCAGTTGTGGCTGGCACTGATTTGCTATCTGAGTTTGACCCGCCCCCTGATGACCTTTTTATACCTGGCTATCACATCTGTCAGATGCCCTTTCGTGGTGTTCCTGAGCCAGTAGTGCTGTTGCTGTGTTCCAGTATTCTGTGTTCCTGTGTACCGATTCGGCTTGTCCTGACCATTCTCCAGTGTACCTGCTTGTGTATGACCCGGCTCGTCTGCGTACCACCTTTGGATCCTGACTCGGCTAGACTGACGTTCCTGCTCGTGTATGACCCGGCTTGTATGACTGCCTCCTACGGGCTCCGACCCGGCCCGGCTGACTTCCTGCTCCGAAGATCGACTTCCAGCTTGTTCCAGTGACCTGTGTTTCAGTTGTCGCCGCCGCGACATTTCCAGTCTCTGCTGGCCGCGTCAGAGTGACTGCCTTGCCTGGTGCTTCCCTCGATTTAGTGCTGTGCCTCGTTCTTTGTGCAGAGTTGTGTGTATGCTGTGGGCCTTCCTCCCTGTGCAGAGCCTTGCAGTAGCGCTGAAGCCTCGAGTAGACGTGCATTTTAACTCTTGCAGTACGAGCCTCGTTACCCGTGATACTGCTGCTGAGTTGGCCGCTCTCCATCGGCAACTCTAGTCCACCAGTACAGAGTGTTCACATAGTTGGGCCGTTTGGGCGCTTAAGGCTCTCCGGTATTGGCTACCAACGATATCACTTGACACAGAGTGTTGGCAGTAAGGCTTCAGTGTTGGTTCATCCGTTACTACGCCCGAGGGGGCTAGTGGCTCTTGCTCTCTTATTACAGCATTCGATCACACTTCTGGAGGCTGTTAGCTCTTGCACCGCCGGCCGGTTTCCGTTACGCCCGTGGGGGCTATTGGCACTTGCACAAACGAAAGCAGTTCCTGTAACTATGCCCGTGGGGGCTAAGTTGTTTCCCGTTCTGCTTATTATCCAACACCTTGGCAAGGCAGCTCTATCCTCAGCACTTGATGAACTTTGTCTATACAGCACAGCCTTTTAACATCCAGGGTGTGTCAAACCTCCACATCTGAGACAGACTGTTATATGGACATTAACCCCTTGGGGGTCAATATCATCCTAGTGCATACTGTTTTGCATTTATGTCTTTTGTGCTATTACCACTGTAAATATATCAGTTTACTTTCCTGTGTATTACCTACCGCCCCTAGAGGGCGTACTTGTGCTTTATTCACTTTAATAAAGTGTGTTTTATTTTCACTTATTTGGTCTGAGAGTCCTAAAAAACCGTGACAAACCCCCAATATTTACCTGACTATGGTCAGTAAATCCTAAGGGCTCTTATGAATTTTGCCCTTGTGCCTTTGTTCAAACAATAACATCTTCAATCAGCTCTGGATGTCATGTTCATGGAGGCTGACATGACAGTTTCAAGCAAGACCACAGGACACAAACTCCACCCCCTCTACATGGTACTCCTAACTGTTAAAGGACCAGAGTGGTATACAACTCATTGGTGTGTGGTGACACTCCATTACTGACAAGCAGGGGCATAGGAACCCAGGGAGATGAGGAGGATGCACCAGCCTGGGGGGCTCAGGCTCTGGGTAACCAGCAGGAGGGGAGCACAGCACTCCCTCCTGCCAGTCACCTCCTTGTAGCATGGCTGAGCAGAGAGGCCTGTGGGTAGAGGAGCTTCTGTATCCTCTACCCCGGTCTGACAGAAAGCTGCTCGCTGAGAGCAACGAGCAGCTTCCTGTCAGATCGGGTAGAGGATCAGAAGCTCCTCTACCGCGGTCCACTCAGCCACGCTACAAAGAAGGTACAAAGGGGCTGGGGGGTAAAGAGATACACAAGGGGGCTGGGGGTGGGGTAAAAATTCTGGGGGGCTGGGGTAAAAATGCTATCCCATCCCAGATTTGTGGGGGTTCCTACGCCTCTGCTGGCAAGTCAAGTAGGTGGAAGTTCATTCTCCTGTCCAATCCAGCAGGCTTGCCTGGTTGTATCCTGTCTTCTGATGGTAATTGTAGTGTCAAACAGTTCAACAACCGACTTACCCAGCCCTACTGTATATATATTTTATAATAATGATAGTAATAATAAAATGCTTTTCAGTGCTAGTTGGGCACCGATGCATTGCGTACCCCTCTGGCACTCAAAGGGTTAAGGCATAAAAAGAGAGCAAAAACAGGACTTACAAAGAGTAATCCATTCCTTACGCATTTCAGAGACGAATAGGTCTCCTCAATCATTTTTATGCTGTGTTATAAATAAAGAAATGTTTTTATGGAAATCCTCTTCTTATCCCATCTCTTTTTTATGTTATGTTTTACACCTGTGCAATGCATTGCATACCTCTCTGGCACTCACAGGGCTCAAAAGGACAATGACATAATTCTGGGGCAAACCATTTGCACCTTTAGGGAAAAACAGCAGTCCCTTTGATTTCAATGGGGATTTTAGGCCTTTGAGTGCTAGAGAAGTCTATAATGCATTGCTTTGCAATTCAATGGAGATCTCTGCAGCATTAAAGGGGTTAAAGCCCCATTTAAAACAATGCTCCATTTTTTATTTAATTTACAAGTATGCCACAAGGCGTATTCTTGTGTTGCTCGCAGAGGAAATATTTTGGGTATTGCAAGGCTGGTTGCTAAAGGGTTCTCTGTTGTGTTTCAGATACAACCAGTGCTTTGTGCCAGACACCAAAGGGTTTATTTTACATCTCAGGTGCTGAAGTCTGAGAAGCTTTTTGATTTATATTTATATGAATATTGCTCTTGAAAAAGTGACGTATATGCGATATTAGTCACGAAACGCGTTGAGCTAATTTTCTTTTAAAAGGAAGAATTTTTTTGGATAAGGATTTTTTAGCTTTATACTAATATTGTATATACTGTATTGGTATATTTATGGTGCTGTTTTATAATATTTTTAATATACTGGCAAATAGCAATATGCCCCATTCTTTTTAAATTAATAAATAGTTTTCTTTGCAAATAGATATACTGCTTCTGTTTTCCATCACTTTGAACCACTCTTATTTTGGTGGCTCTTAAGCTATTATTATTCTTAACACCAGTAATAGTTCCTTGTGGCCATATAGAGGGCCAGTTCCACAGCCAGCATTTGTTAATATGTGAGTTGTGATGTGCATGAGGAACAACACTTCTGTGTAGAAGAAAGAAGGTGTGTGATCAAGGAGTGTGAATTGATTTGGATTAAACTCCAAACAGGTGAAGGTGTTGAAAACTGGGAGGCAGTTGTAACCTCAGAGACAAGTGAGTGCATGGCCAAGGGGAAAGCGAAGTGGGAACTATTGCATTTGTTCTAACTACTACGCTCAGAGAGTCTGCGCTGTGTCTTTATTTTTCCATGCTGAAGTCTGAGAGGATCCTCTACACTCCTCCACTGATGAAATGGGGAAACAAAGAGGATGTTCTAAAACTTTGATCTCCGACAGCAGAGGCTGCTGTTAGAGTTTATTGCATGTGGTGAACAACCACATTGGCATATAATCACAGCCACATGAATACGACAATGGCTCATTATTCTGCATTTCCATATGGAAATTAGCCATTGTTGATGCGTTATGTGCAAAATTGTAAACCGGTTGAAGGCATGGCAAATTGATGGCGATGAGGGCGGATTGATGGGATATTAACGGGTATGTGATGGCAAAGACATGTTTGTGCCATCGACACAGATCCAACACATCACTATCCTGAGCCCTTACCAAATTTTATTAATCTCTTCCCTGTTCTTGCGTTAAACAGCATACCTTCTCAGTATTCTTTTGCAGTGTCTGTTTATGTTGGGCCCCCATCACGGTGCCCGTGTTATTGCTGGAGACATTATTACTATGTTTCTTCCTGAGTCAGTCTTATTGGCTATATGGGGTTGCTCCACCCAGTAAATACCTTTATATACTGAGCCCTGTCACTTCTGCAGGGCCCTTTCGTGGTGTTTCCGTTACCAGCGCTTGTTCCTGAATTCGTGTGTTTCCTGTGTATGACCCGGACTGCCTGACTACTTTGCCTGAATCGTTCCTGCTCTGTGTACCAACCCGGTCCGGTTGACGTTCCTGCTTTGTGTATCAACCTGGATTGGCTGACGTTCCTGCTCTGTGTACCAACCCGGTCTGGCTGACGTTCCTGCTCTGTGTACTGACCCGGCCTTGTCTTTACCCATCCGGTATCCGGTTGTGGCCCATTCGGCTGTCTCTCTCTTTCCACGGACAGATCCTCTGTTGCCTCCGTTGCTGCTCAGGCAGCCACTTGCTGTAACCCAATCAGTATTGTACCTTGTGATCTCATCCGGTGTTGTGTGTCCCGCTGTAGTACCACGGTACGCTTGACCTATACTGCCATAGTTGAGGTTGGTCTCCTGGGCGCCTCACGCTTTCTCCATTTGGTACTCGATTCTGGATCTGAGCGTTCGTTAACCCCTTGTGGGTTGGTGCCTGGCACATTGGGTACAGCTTTAGCTCCTCCTCTGGCAGCTCCAGTAGTCTGTTGTCGTCCAGGACCTTCGTTGCTGTTGCTGCCTTGGTCGCCATTGTGTCACTCACTGCGTAGAGAGTATATTAAGGGCCATTGCGCTATTAGGGCCTACCCGTCCTCCCGGCCTAATAGTAATCATTATCTGTATAATTTGGACTCACATGAATTGTGCCTGACCTGTGTCAGTATAGTATTGTATATATATATATATATATATACTGGACCTGTGTGGGTACTGTTAACTGAAACCTGTCCTGTGTCAGTATAGTATTGTATTGTATATATATACTGGACCTGTGTGGGTATTTTGTGAGGGTTATTCATTTATGGTTTTCTTTAATAAAATTGCATTTTACCAAAACCTTCCGTGTCTGAGTGTCAATAAAACCGTTACAGCCCCTTTCAGTGCCACATGGATGTGCACTGCACATCCCCATGACACTGAAAGGGTTAAAGGAGGGCAGCTGTAGTCACTGCTCTCCAGCAGAGACTGTAAACTATACTCTGCTCCATAGAGAGTTAGTGAGATGTTGGCACATGAGGCTAGCGAAATTTGGGAGTGTGAACTCTGAAAGCACATGGCTGGTGTCTACTGCTTTGGTGGATTCCGTTTGAGCTCCTCTTTCCTGTGTCTTCAATTCTGACAGCACAGGCAGCTATCCTGCTTAGCACATGTGGCGTAGTGCTACATTAACATATAAACACATAACAATGGCTCATTAACCCCTTAAGGACCATTGACGTGGCAGGACCGTCATGCTGGTCCGTCACGTACTTTTACTCACTGCGCTCCTACAGGGGACTCAAGTTGATCGCTCCAAGACCGGAGCGATCTCTTTCAGTCCCCCGTTCGGCGTGCCACCCCACGTGATCAGTAACGTGGGACGGCATGTCAAAGTTTCCTATGTGGTCCTTAAGGGACAGCACACCCCGGGACCTATGTGGTCCTTAAGGGGTTAAACATCATTTGAATATGCAAATTAAATGTAATCAAAGCAGTTACTGCAAGATTGTAAACCTGGTGAAGGCATGGCGGATTCACAGGGATATGATGAAGAAGACTTCTTAGTGCATATGTAGATATGTGATCGACACAAACGGAACACAACATTGTCATCCTGGCCCCTTAATGTCTCTTAGTGCATCTCCCCTCAGTTCTTTATAATACATCAGTCTCGTTCTCCTTGAGTACAGTATACATAAATATTATTACTCGACACCTGCTGACTGTATTTTGAGAGCTGTTAATAGCTTTCTACAGTTTACGATTTAAGGATTAATCTGCTTTATAGTCTGTATTGCACCCACTGGTCTTTTTAATAGTTTAAATAAAAGTTACATTTTATGTGTTTGTTACTGGCAGTCCCATAACTTATTCACTTGGCTCCTGTGAGTGTAGAACATTAGAAACTGCTTTTTTCATTTTTGAAAACAGTCTACCTTTAAAAAATGAAAATGTATTGTTAGGGAGGCTTCAGTGAGAAGAGTTTGGGGTCCAAGAGTCTTTTCTTCCTTCATGGATATTATGTTCAGGACCAGGACCAATTAAATATAAATGTTTGGCCAGCCAATCAAGACAGAACTTGTTCACATTGACCAGTGGAACCAGGCAGGGGAGTGGCTAGACAGTGTATGTGGGGATCTCAGGCTACAAGTGAACAGTTAAGCAGGGCAGGGAATCTGTGATTACATATGCTCAGGGGAATTAGGCTGTGAGTCAAATAGTGCATTATTAAAGTGGAAGCCAGAGACGCTCAACTAGAAACAAGGCTACAATACAAATTTTCAGGTGTTCTATGAGTGGTGTCCTGCCAACTCCTACACAGTGAGCAGTCTCTTTTAGGCCACTAGTGCCTTTTTCAGAGAGGAACTATCCTAACACATATCATAATGGTCCTACCACATCCTTGAGGTGACAAATCCCAAAGGTAATTTGCATATGTAAAGTGGAAGTCAGAGATGCTCAACTAGGAAGGAGCCTGCAATACAAATTTGCAGGCTCTGTAGGAGTGGTGTCCTACCCAGGGTGCAGTCTCTTTTAGCCAAATTTGTATTGCAGGTTCATTCCTAGTTGAGAATCTCTGAATATTAATATACATATGCAAATTACCCTTGGGATTAGTCACCCCAAGGGTAATAGGGGAATCCAGCATTGGACCCCTTGCTCAAAGTGCTTAGAGAGATTAGCTGTACCTTCCTGATGTGGTTTAACAAGACCAAAATGTGTAGCTGGGGTTGGTTGCTTTTCTTGTTCAGAGAGGGATTGACTGGTATTTAATGGCTGGACTTCTCTTATGGCAGGACCAGTATGATATGCTTTAGTATATTTCTTTTCTGTGGAAGGCACTAGTGGGCTAAATGAGACTGCACCCTGGGTAGGACACCATTACTAGAGAGCCTGCAAATTTGTATTGCAGGCTTGTTCCTAGTTTAGTGTTTCTGACTCTTAATATATGTAGTGTATAGTGTATTAGTGGGTCTGTGATTAACTCTTTGAGTGCCAGAGGGGAATGCAATGCATTACTCTGAAATACTTTGCGTACCCCTCTGACACTCAAAGAGTTAACAATGGGTAGTGGAACTAGTTGGGGGGAGGGTGTCAAACACCTTGTGGAGATGTGGCTACGACTGAACTGTGGAACCAAGTTGAGGGGGGTTGGCAGGACATGTGGGCTTCCAGGGTACCAGGGTGGGAAAGCAGACAGTCCACCTCCCAACATTTCAAATGGCTAATGTGGGACACTTGTGTTTTAAATGTGTTTGCTGGTGGGTGAATAGTGGAGGTGGCATTACTAAGAATTTTTCGTTTTTTGACACCTCTTTGTATAACTGTTTAAATAATTTAGAGCAAGGCCAACATATTTTATTTCTACAACTAATTTATAAATACAGACTGTAGTTAAAACAAGCATTAAGGTGAGTTTTATTGCTTTGCAGCAATGTGATACATTAATATACATGCTACATGGTATGTTCTCACAGTTTTGGGGAATATTCTTTTTAATCTGTCATCAGTATGTAGTATTGATTGAAGATCTCTTGAGATTGTACAAAATACTTCAAGCTGTGGGTTGTAGGTGACTATTAATGGTACTCTGTTCTCTTCATGTGGTTGTTTGTACTGCAGGAGATTTCATCTTGGTACACTGGTTACTCTCTAATTTGGATGTCTGTGACTTTGGCATTATATCATGACTGATAAAATCTCTCCTGAGAACCCGATCAGAAGTCTCAGAGCCTATGCAGTAATTTATTGTGTATTCAGCCTTCATTCTTGAAGAAGAGATCAGGGACTCGATTCAGATGGCACTGGTAAAAAATAAAAGCACCTTTGGTAGTGCCACACTACGGAATGGTAAAAATGCATAACAGGTGGTAAATTTGCTCCCATTGGAATCAATGACAAAGGCGATGAATTTTCAATTCAAATACATGTGGTGGCCAGTAAAAAGTATTACAGGACTCACTTTTATCACAAAATTGGACTTGAGTCCCTAAACACGTGTTCCTAACCACCAACGTGTAAGTGAAATGTGTAAAAAACAAACAAACAAAGAAAACACGCATGCCAACTCTAACTAGGAATCCCTACACTAGTGACCTGTGGATACATCCAAGGTACCAAAAACATAAGTGAAAAGAAAAAAAAAACCCTTTGAGTGTCAGTGGGGTATGCAAAGCATTATACAGTTCTGCATCCTCCACTGGCACTCAAAGGGTTAATCTGCCGAAAGTGAACACCATCCCATTAACATTACACACTTCCCTGTAAGTCTGACATCCACCGGGGTCTTCTGCAGGTGGAAGACCCAGGTGGATGTCTTTAATTCTTCTTCTGTAAGCTTCTAGCTTGAAAAAAGACACAAAAGCGGCGCAGAAGATCCTCTAAGTGCAGTATCAACTTGAAAGGGATCCTTCACCAGCACCAGAAAAATTGAAATGCTACTCACATTCTTAAGAGGTGATCTGATCACTTGTCTCTTAGTCTAAGCACATGTACTGGCTTTCACCCCAGTGTAGTGTAATCTTTCCTTGGGACTTGGGAAGATATCAGTGAGTACAGTATTCACTTGTCTAACAGATGGAGCAGTCCCATCTCAGAAGTTGAGGGTAGGAAGGGGTCCCTGAGAAGTCCCCACATGCCTTGAATGGCAGGCAGCTGGGAGTGTGGTTCAGCCCTTGCTGTCACAGAGGGATGTGTTGAACTTAGCCAGGGTGGGGTTCGGTCTAGATATTAGATTGGGGGCCCCGCATTAGAGAGGGGAGGTTTCTTCAAGGGTAAATAGGTAAAGCCTAATGTTAATAAAGTTGTGACCTCTATTACCACTGTAATTTGTGTCATGTGTTTTTATTTAATTAAAAGTTTGGTTAATGAAATGTATGTGTTGGTGGTAGTATTGGGGAAAAGGTGAGTCATGATGCATGATCATGTTAGAGGTTTGGATTCAACAAGCAATGAATGACTTATTGCTCAAGTAAATAAGAGGATTTCGTCATTCTCTGATTCGTCAATTGCCAAATCATAAAAACATTGCCCCATATAATTGTCCATCTGGCGACTAGCTGCTCCTCCTAGACCCGGCTGGGACTGACAGCGCAGGCATGTGGACGTCACTATGGCAAGATGTCCTCGCTCCGTCCAGCGAATTCTCTTTAATCTGGTAATAATTCTGGTGACTAGCACTGCTGAGCAGCTAGTCACCAGATGGGCAATTCTATGGGGCAGTGTTTTTATTGGGTCTTAGTTACGCTTTAATGAAATACTTAGCTTATTTTTTTGTTGTCTGTCTCTGCTGCTGTGTGCAGCCGCGGATGCAGTGGTGGCAAAACCCCTCCTTCTTCTTCTGCCTCACAGGCTGATGCCCATTACACACAGAGAGAACTGGAACAGAGACTGCCTTTATATATGCAGAAACAAACCAAAAATGATGTGAGCGGCTCTGAGCATAAACAAAGCAGTCTCTTTTAAGCCACTAGTGCCTTTTTCAGAGAGGAAATATCCTAAAGCATATCATAATGGTCCTACCACATCCTTGAGGTGACAAATCCCAAAGGTAATTTGCATATGTAAAGTGGAAGTCAGAGATGCTCAACTAGGAAGGAGCCTGCAATACAAATTTGCAGGCTCTGTAGGAGTGGTGTCCTACCCAGGGTGCAGTCTCTTTTAGCCAAATTTGTATTGCAGGTTCATTCCTAGTTGAGAATCTCTGAATATTAATATACATATGCAAATTACCCTTGGGATTAGTCACCCCAAGGGTAATAGGGGAATCCAGCATTGGACCCCTTGCTCAAAGTGCTTAGAGAGATTAGATGCACCTTTAACAAGACCAAAATGTGCAGCTGGGGTTGTTTGCATCTCTTGTTCAGAGAGGGATTGACTGGTATTTAATGGCTGGACTCATCTTATGGTGAGTCATGATGCATGACCATGTTAGAGGTTGGGATTTAACAAGCAATGAATGACTTATTGCTCAAGTAAATCAGAGGATTTTGTCATTCTCTGATTCGTCAATTGCCAAATCATAAAAACATTGCCCCATATAATTGTCCATCTGGCGACTAGCTGCTCCTCCTAGACCCGGCTGGGACTGACAGCGCAGGCATGTGGACGTCACTATGGCAAGATGTCCGCGCTCTGTCCTGCGAATTCTCTTTAATCTGGTAATAATTCTGGTGACTAGCGCTGCTGAGCAGCTAGTCGTCAGATGGGCAATTCTATGGGGCAGTGTTTTTATTGGGTCGTAGTTACGCTTTAATTAAATACTTAGCTTATTTTTTGTTGTCTGTCTCTGCTGCTGTGTGCAGTCGCGGATGCGGTGGTGGCAAAACCCCTCCTTCTTCTTCTTCTTCCTCACAGGCTGATGCCCGTTACACACAGAGAGAACTGGAACAGAGACTGCCTTTATATATGCAGAAACAAACCAAAAATTACGTGAGAGGCTCTGAGCATAAACAAAAGCACAATGGCCTGTTCTCCGACTAGTCACCATTCAAGAGCATCATATTTTAGCCATCTAGTGCCATTACAGACAATAAATTTCCCTATATATATTAGACTAATCCTGCACATAAGGGCAGTCCAGTGCCAAAATGATGTGCAAGTCTCCTCCGCACAGAAAAAAACAGCTAACCCCAGACATAAGTTTCATCCTTATTTGGGCCTCATCAGTGATGTGCAGCTAGCTTCCCTAAGTACTGAGAAAAAGGGGTCCTCGTCTGGATTACCCTTTACACTTAGAGAGAGACCCTAAGTGTTTCGCAGAAACAAGCCAAAAATGATGTGAGAGGCTCTGAGCACGAACAAACGCAAAATGGCCTGTTCTCCAGCTAATCACCGCTCAAAAGCATTACATTTTAGCTCTCTAGTGCCATTACAGAGGAGAAATTTCCACATACACTTTAGACAAATCCCGCCCATAAGGGCAGTCCAGTACCAAAATGATGGGCAAGTCCCCTCTGCACGGAAA
Organism: Rhinophrynus dorsalis; assembly: GCA_037306005.1. NCBI lineage: Eukaryota > Metazoa > Chordata > Amphibia > Anura > Rhinophrynidae > Rhinophrynus > Rhinophrynus dorsalis. The sequence continues at coordinate 247,207,858 of CM074724.1, read as the reverse complement.
AACCAGCTACACCCAGATGTACATTTCAGCCTTATTTGGGCCTCGTCAGTGAGGTGCAGCTGGCTTCCCTAGGCACTGAAAGCATGGGGTCCACGTCTGGATTACCCTCTACACTTAGGGAGAGACCCTAAGTATATTGCATAAACAAGCCAAAAATGATGTGAGAGACCCACCCAAAATGGCAATGCAGTACCAAAATGATAGATAAGTCCCCTCTACATGGAAAAGCCAACTAACCCTAGACATGCATTTCAGCCTTATTTAAGCTTCATCAGTGAGGTGCAGCTGTCTTCATTAGGCACTGAGAGCAAGGGGTCCACGTCTGGATTACCCTTTACACTTAGAGAGAGACCCTAAGTGTTTTGCAGAAACAAGCCAAAAATGATCTGAGAGGCTCTGAGCACGAACAAAAGCACAATGGCCTGTTCTCCGGCTAGTCAACGCTCAAGAGCATCACATTTTAGCTCTCTAGTGCCATTACAGAGGAGAAATTTCCACATACATATTAGGCTAATCCAGCCCATAAGTGTAAAGGGTAATCCAGACGTGGACCCCTTGCTATCAGTGCCTACGGAAGCTAGCTGCATGTAACTGACAAGACCCAAATAAGACTGAAAAGTATATCTGGGCTTAGCTGGTTTTACCATGCAGAGGGGACTTGCTCACCATTTTGCTACTGGACTGCCCTTATGGGTGGGATTAGGCTAATATGTATCTGGAAATTTCTCTTCTGTAATGGCACTAGAGAGCTAAAATGTGATGCTCTTGAGCACTGATTAGCTGAGAACAGGCTACTGTGCTTTTGTTCGTGCTCAGAGCCTCTCACATCATTTTTGGCTTGTTTCTGTGAAACACTTAGGGTCTCTCCTTAAGTGTAAAGTGTAATCCAGGCGTGGACCCCTTGCTCTCAGTGCCTAGAGAAGCCAGCTGCACGTCACTGACGATGCCCAAATAAGGCCGAAATGCACGTCTGGGTGTAGATGGATTTTCTGTGCAGAGGGGACTTGCCCATCATTTTGGTACTGGACTGACCTTATGGGCGGGATTAATCTAATGTGTATGTGGAAATTTCTCCTCTGTAATAGCACTAAAGAGATAAAATGTGATGTTCTTGAGCGATGACTAGCCGGAGAACAGGCCATTGTGCTTTTGTTCGTGCTCAGAGCTTTTCACATCATTTTTGGGTTGTTTCTGCAAAACACTTAGGTCTCTCCATAAGTGTAAAGGGTAATCCAGACGAGGACCCCTTGCTCTCAGTGCCTAATGAAGACAGTTGCACCTCACTGATGAGGTCCAAATAAGGATGAAATGTATGTCTAGGGTTAGTTGGCTTTTCCATATAAAGGGGGCTTATCCATCATTTTGGTACTAGATTGTCCTTATGGGTGAGATTAGTCTAATGTGTATGTGGAAATTTCTCCTCTGTGATGACCCTAGAGAGCTAAAATGGGATGCTCCTGAGCAGTGACTAGCTGGAGAACAGACCATTGTGCTTTTGTTCGTGCTCAGAGCCTCTCACATCATTTTTGGCTTGTTTATGCGAAACATTTAGGGTCTCTCCCTAAGTTTAAAGGGTAATCCAGATGTGGACCCCTTGCTCTCAGTGCCTAGGGAAGCCAGCTGCACCTCACTGATGAGGTCCAAATAAGGCCGAAACGTACATCATGGTGTAGCTGGTTTTTCCGTGCAGAGGGTGCTTGCCCATCATTTTGGTACTGGACCGCCCTTATGGGCGGGATTAGTCTAAAGTCTATGTGGAAATTTCATCTCTGTAATGGCACTAGAGAGTTAAAATGTGATGCTCTTGAGCGGTGACTAGCCGGAGAACAGGCCATTTTGCGTTTGTTCGTGCTCAGAGCCTCTCACATCATTTTTGGCTTGTTTATGCGAAACACTTAGGGTCTCTCCCTAAGTGTAAAGGGTAATCCAGACGAGGACCCCCTTGCTCTCAGTACCTAGGGAAGCTAGCTGCACCTCACTGACGAGGCCCAAATAAGGCCGAAACGTACGTCTGGGGTTAGCTGGGTTTTCTGTGCAGAGGGGACTTGCCCATCATTTTGGTACTGGATTGCCCTTATGGACGGGATTAATCTAACGCGTATGTGAAAATTTCTCCTCTGTAATGGTACTAAAGAGAGCTAAAATGTGATGCTCTTGAGTGGTGACTAGCCGGAGAACAGGCCATTGTGCTTTTGTTCGTGTTCAGAGCCTCTTACATCATTTTTGGCTTGTTTCTGCAAAACACTTAGGGTCTCTCCCTAAGTGTAAAGGGTAATCCAGACGTGGACCCCTTGCTCTCAGTGCCTAGGGAAGCCAGCTGCATGTCACTGATGAGGCCCAAATAAGGATGAAAAGTACATCTGTGTGTAGCTGGTTTTTCTATGCAGAGGGGACTTGACCATCATTTTGGTACTGGACCCCCCCCCCCCCTTATGGGCGGGATTAGTCTAAAGTGAATATGGACATTTCGCCTCTATAATAGCACTAGAGAGCTAAAATGTGATGCTCTTGAGCGGTGACTAGCTGGAGAACAGGCCATTGTGCTTTTGTTCATGCTCAGAGCCTCTCACGTCATTTTTGGCTTGTGCCTTTATATATTGGCAGTCTCAGTTCCAATTTCCTCACAGCTTTGAGTGGCTGTGCTTTAAAGTGATTGGCTGGGATGTTCATAAGAAAGAAGGACAGAAGGTGACCAGCATGCTGAGGACATAAGGATTAATGGTAAGTGTTACATGTAACGGGATGTTGTTTTTTTACTTAGTTGGGTTCAGCTATGAGTGGCGGCAGAGTATTTCATAGGGTTAATTCTGCTAACTGTGGACACGTTTTAGGCACTTTGGATGTACTGATGTGGTGATTAGTGCCCCATATCAATATAAGCACTGTGGACTTTTTTTAAGTTTTTTATTCCTTTCAATCCCTGAGTCGGTTATTTTAAGATCCAAAATATGGACTCCAAAAAAACTGGATCTTAAATTTCCTGCAATAAATTGAGTCCCTTATCGGCTCTTCATGGCTAGTGCTATGCTATGCTATGGCTGAAAACCCCTGACTGCTTTTTTTTATTTCCCGGTATTTTTTCACAGCACAGGCATTTGAATAGCTTACTGTGCTTGAACTAATGCTGTAGGCAAAAAAAAAAAAAAACAGCCGTCGCCAACATTTGCGTCAAGCCCTTAATCTGTCAGTTTCAGGTTGGTGGATCCCATTTATTTTTATGGGGCTGGACAGACATGCATTCACATATGCTGCAGGCGTGTGTGTGTTTGTGTTTGTGTTTGTGTGTGTGTGTGTGTGTGTGTGTGTGTGTGTGTGTGTATTGTGGAAAATGTGGCATGAATGCCTTTTTTGTTCTTTCTTACCTGACTTGCATATACAGTGCAAGCGAATATGATCAGTCATTGATGAATCCTCAAAGGTATACATGAATGATTGCAGCAAATAGCAGCATATATGATACCCTGCTTGTATCATCATTTGATGAATCCTATATGAAATGTTCTCAAAGCTTGCTAAATGTAAAAATGAAAAGAGACATTTTGCAAGGGGGAGCTTAACATATCAATGGATTGGATACTACTGAGATCTCCAACACTTTGTCTTGAAATGCTTTGGTCCCCTCTTTAGCAAGGCTTAAAGACCCAGATAGGTTCCTTGGTTATGAGGGAACAGTGCAACTTGCAGATGAGACAGGACAGCCCAATAGCCTGGATGCAGTCTGTGTGTGACACACAGAGTATAATTACAGATTGCCCCTTTTCAACCAAGGACATCTGTCCAGGTGTATGTTCTCGAACTGTGGCAGAAAGAGTTATAATGTCTCTGAGATTCCCCAAGTTGCAATATAGGGAGGAATTATGATACTCATCCACATCTTTCTCCCTGAGATTTATAGCATTAAAGAGGAGTTGATTAAAAATATAAATAAAAATTAAATGTCTGAACTTTTTGTGAATGTCAGTTTGTCAGCAAAGGTCTACATGGAGTGATGATGTACAGGGAAGTCTGTCTACTAAAATTTCCAGCCAGCATCCCAGCACTAGTCCAGGAGTTTTCCAGCAGCCCTGAAATTGCACATGAATTGCCTAGCATTTGCCCAGCAGTGGTTCAGGAGTCACCAAGCAGCTAAGCTTTGGTTCAGAAATCACCCATTAGTCTAGCAATAGTCTGTGAGTTACATAGCAACCAAGTAGTTCCAGAAAAGGTTCTATCAGAGGTCAAGAGAACTGCCAGCGGCTTAACAGTGTTGGGAAGGAGTCCAGCAGTGCCAAAGAGCTCAGCTGTTCAAGAAATAAATACAGCAAGAGATGCAAAGACCCCAGCCAGGCAGAGTAGGCTGAGGAGACATGGTAGTCCAGAGAGCCCAGGAAGGGGAGAGGAAGTGGGGATAACTATTGAAAGCTAAAGACGATGGAACTGTTACTTCTACAAGGGAGGTAGGAGCTATCACAAGGAAGTGTTAGTTGCATGAAAAGCTTAAAGCAGCAAGAAGACAGTAATTAAGAGTGACTCAGACTGCTCACAGAGACTGCTTTTAGAGTGCCCCTATGAGTGAGGGCGTGGATGGATATAGAACCTGAACTGTTTTATCTGTTTGCTAAGTTTTGTGCGAGTGTTGAGAACTGTATGTTTTTATATCTGAATTCAGTCTGTCCTGGGGACAGGAGATATGTTGTTTTTTTTAATTTGCTTGTATGGTATTTGCTAGTTAAAGGGCCAGCAACACATTTAGAGAGTGAAGCCCATTTAGACTGTACTTCCTTACTGTGTAACCAGTCTCCTGGGCACTGAGGACCCTAACTATGTGGTGTGCCTACTACAGGTTTATTATTCATTTATTCCTGATAATTTTCTCCAAGAGATATTCTCCCCTACATATGCTGTATAGAGAATACATTTTAAAGGCAAGGGGATAGAGGGGATATATTAGATGGGGGAGCTGTGTGAGATAAAGAGACACTGAGTAGAAGACTAATGTTTAGAAAGGGGGGGGGAGAGAAAGAGAGGGAGGGGAGTAAGAGGAGAGGAGTATTGTCAATTTTTGCCCTAGGGGACAAGAACAATCGAGTGGGACATTTTTACCATCTCTCTAGCTCACTGTCCCACCCCACTGCCTTTTGTCAATTTTATAATTGCTGTTATTGCTGTGAAGTAAGCTAAGTATCAATTAGTAAGTTAATATTAATGCTGTTTAACATAATTTAAATAGATGTACAAATTGAGTAGTGTTGCCTTGCAGTGTGGCGTGTGTTATGTGGCACCTACACAAGCAGGCAATGATTATTAACTTTTAATTATTTTTAATAGTAAACATATTTATTTTTGACATACCAAAAGCCTTAAATTGATATGGAGCTACACTAGTGATACCACTTGATATCAACTGAAATGGAGATACACTAGTGATATTACAGAACTTACAGCTGAAGCATGAGCTGCACTTGTGGCACCACAGAGCTAACAATTGCAATGCAGTGAAACCACAGAGCATACAACTGAAATGAAGTAAGCTATACTAGTGATATCACAGAGCACACAAATGAAATGGAGTGAGCTGCACTTGTGATACCATGTAACTTACAGTTGAAATTAGCTACACTAGTGATGCCACAGAGCATAGAACTGAAATGGAGTGAGCTATAGTAGTGATTCCATAGAGCATACAAATGAAATGAAGTGAGTTACACTTGTTATACCACAAAACGTAAAATTGAAATGGAGCTACTCTACAGATATCACAGAGCTTATGATTGAAATGGAACTTCACTAGTGATACTGCTGACTGTACAATTGAATTAAAGCTTCACATGAGATACCACAAAGTCTGCAATTGAAATGGAGTGGCAATAGTGATACCACAGAGCTTGCAATTTAAGTGGTGCTACACTAGTGATACCACAGAGCATACAATTGAAATGATGATACCCTATTGATACTACAGAGCTTACAGTGGAAATGCAGCTACCTTAGTGATACTTGTACTATTACAATATCAGATATAATGCGCAGCAAAACCTTCACCGTTAAAATAAAACAGCATGTTCAGCATTAAAAGTCTCTTTTTTATTTAATGTTCCCCTGCAAAATCAAAAACTGCACCACTCATCAAATAACCCTCCTTAACATTATAAGCCCTCGAAACATAATCGTGCATCAAATACATACATACACACACACACACACACACACACACACACACACACACACACAGGCATGCTTACATAATTATTCAGAGCCCAGAGGCCTGCTGCCAAATGCCAACATCAAATACATTAATCATGCATAAATATATATATGCACTGTGGCTGCTTGCATTCATAGCTCTTCTTAGGCTCTGACCTCTTCTCAGGTCATATGGACTCAAATACACACTGGTGCTAAAACACCTAGCTGTTTGCTATGCATCCTGCAGCTTTCTCTCCTCCCACTCCTGCTAATGTGCAACTGGCTACTCTCACGAGACAGAATTGTGGGACACTCAGAGAAATAACCACATAGACTCTCCTGTTTCCCTGGTTTGACCTGATCCGAATGCTCTGTTTTGCACTGTTAAAACTATAATAATGGAGAGCCACCCCATGCATTGCTCCACCTTGCTATGAGCTAATCAGTGCAAGGTGGAGGAAGATATGGACCAGCATTTTGTTAGCATCATGTTAGCCGGCCCGCAATAATGGATCTATACTTCTCTTAAGAGCAGCTTGTATACTGGGCTGCCATCAGAAATTAAGGGACCCAGGAGAAGTGTAACTGGAGAGGTTTTCCCTCACCATTTCAATCTATTACATCATATTTGACCTTGCCCGCTACTTCCCACACAGTCTAATATTAGAGTATTGCTATTCAGTATTATTATGATGATTATTATTATAGTCTGCACCAGGGCTCTTTTCTGAGGGTACACAAAGCTAAGCTGTACTGGCACATTTTTTAAAAAAAATTAAACACATTGTCCTGTATCATATATAAGTATATCTTTACTAGGGCCTGGCGAAACTTTTCGCCTCAAACAAGAAACAGGCAAAAAATTCCACTTCTCACCGAGCAGGAAATTTTACTTGAAAAGTGCTGATTTTCTGCTTTTTCCTGCTTAGCTGATTGCATTGAAATCAATGATAAGACTGAATTTCCCCACCCCATTGGGATTTTCCTTCCTTTCCCACAGGGGTAGTATAAAAGGGGTATCAGATTCCCTCAGCATGCCATTCTGTGTTTGTTACACAAACTGAAAGCGGGACAATTTGGCAGCTAGTTCAAATAGGCAAATAAAGTAAAATTGGAGCAAAGTTTAGGCAGGAAATTTGTTTTCTATGTTTGGGGGGTCTGAGGGCACTCAGGAGGAGAGAACGGTGTAACGGTTATTCAGACTCTCAGAACAGAGGTAAAAAACAAAACACAGTTTAATTGAGAACAAATAAAGAACACGGCCCCCTAAGGGCAGAAATAGGTAATTACACGTAACTGCAGGCAATATGGTAATATAGCAGACACAGTATAGGTAAGGAGCAATACTGTACAAACAATGGAACAGTGGAAAGCAAGGATTAAGTCCAATGTAATAAGCAGTCTCTGAGGTGGTGTGTAAGCCTACGCCCAGTAGTGGATAAGAACAGCCAAAGGCTGCGGTGCGAGATGGAAGCACCTGGTAGTGAGTCCACACAGTAGTACTCAAGGACTTGCGATTTGCAGGACCAACCACTTATTCTAGAGTCACTTAAGACAAGAGCCAAGGGCACTCTGCCGTGCGTGATCGGATAACCACACTGCGTGAGCTTAATGGAATCAGAGCCAGCAGCACCCCTTGGTGCATCAACGGATACCCACATTGCCAGAGCTGAACAGGACCAGAGCCAGTAGCACCCCGTGGTGCGTAACGGATATACCAACACTGCTTAGAGCTGAGTAGGACCAGAGCCAGTAGCACCCTTCCGGTGAATAACTGAATCGAGTGAATGGCAAGAGCACTAGGTAGACAGTAACGGAAAACACCACGGCTCTGCAAGTGAACGGACAGGCTCGGTACGGATGGAAATGAGCTCAGCAAGTGTTTAATGGAGAGGCTCAGTACCTGAGGCAACAAGCTCTGCAAGGGTTAATGTACAAGCTCGGTAACGGAGGCAACAAACTCAGCAAGAGTTAACGGATAGCTCAGTAATGGAGGCCACAAGTACTGCAAGTGTCAGCGAGCAGGCTCGGTAATGGAGGCAACAAGCTCAGCAAGAGTTAACGGATAGCTCAGTATCGGAGGCCACAAGTACTGCAAGTGTCAGCGAGCAGGCTCGGTAACGGAGGCAACAGACTCCGCAGGTGTTAACGGACGGCCCTTAATCTGAGGCAACAGGCACGCCAAGGGTTAATGGACAAGCTCGGTAACGGAAGCAACAGGCTCAGCAAGTGTAAATGGAGGTCAGCAAAAAAGGCACAGGTCTGACAGTTCACAATGTCGCCAAGCGACATAGACGAAGCCTCACTGAAGCCGGATCACTGGAAACTGGAACCAAGCAGGAAAGTGGGTCGGGCCGGGTCATACACGGAGCAGGAGCGTCAGACAAGCCGGATCAATCACGGAGCAGGAACGTCAGCCAGGCCGTATCATACACAGAGCAGGAGCGTCAGACAAGCCGGATCAATCACGGAGCAGGAACATCAGCCAGGCCGGGTCATACACGGAGCAGGAACCAGGAGAATAGTCAGACAAGCCGAATCGGTACACAGGAACGCAGGAACACAGCAACGGAAGCACTGGTACAGGAATACCACGAAAGGGCACCTGTCAGGTGCCAAAGGCCCGGTATAAGAAGGCCACACTGGGCGGGCACAACAGGCACCGCCAATAGGAACACACCACAGTAGAGAGTGACAGGTAGTCACGGGAACCGTGATAGACGGTAGAAAGGAGGTTTATCCAGAAGACCCCAAAATCTTGGTTAACTGAGACAGGAGGCTGTGATCCATGTTCCTTCCTGATCTGGGTGTTATATCTGAGTTAGGGTAGTCTGGGGTGTGTGTGTGTGAAGGGAGCAAATGAGATTTACTCCAATTACCATAAAATCTTGTGTAACTGACTGGGAAGACATAGCCAGCTGTGATCCAGGCTCCTTCCTGATCTTGCTGTTAGGTCTTTGTTAGAGTAGTCTGATGGTGTGAGAAGTGAGCAAAGGAGATTTCCCCAAATACCCCAAAATGATGCATGACTGACTGGGAAAACACAGGAAGCCATGATCCAAATTCCTCCCTGATCTGGCTGTTATCTCTGTGCTCGGGGATCTGGGAATGTTTGAAGAGAGTAAAGAAGATTTACCACAAATACCTCAAAATCTAGTGTGACTGACTAGGAAGACATATAAAACCATGATCCAAGTTCCTTCCTGATCTCGTTGTTTGATCTGTATTTGGGGAGTCTAGGGGTGTGTGAAGGAAGTAAAAGATATTTACCCCAAATACCCACAAATTTTGTGTTACTGACTGTGAAGACACTGGCAATTGTGATCCAGGTTCCTTCCTGATCTTGCTCTTCTTTGTGCTATGGGAATCTGGGGGAAGTAGTTGACCAGGGAGTGAGTTTTTTTTTAATGTAGGCAAATGATAGCATTCACTGAACTCAATACACTCTTTGGGTATTTGATACAATAGATAATGTCTGGTGATACAGATATTTGGAAACATACAAGTTGATAATATAATTACAACAAAAGAACAATTCAATAAAAAATATAGTAATGATAAAAATGCATACAAGTCTTGAATACCTAATCTGATGTGAATAAATTATGTAAAAGGATTGAACTTTCCCAGATGTTCATAGATAAAAGTAAGCACTGCATATGAATGTATTAATGTGGATGAAAGCCTCTACAATGTGAGAAAAATTATATAATGAAAGTATGACAATGAAATTAGTTCAGTACATACAGTTCAAGCAAAATGTGTTAATGATATCATATTCCTTATGGTCAATGGAACTGAGATCAAGACAAGTGATGAATTATCCTATAAAATAAAACACTATGCGCAATAGAGACTGCACGCGTTCGGGCAGTCTTTACTGTGCAAGACTGCATCACATAGAGCAGTGAGGTAGCGTCCACTTAACATTACCTGGACCTTGGCCCGTGTACATGGGCTTTTACACTAGTCCAGGGCTCAAAATTTCCACTCTCCACTAGCCAAAGGCGAGTAGAAATTCAGCCCTGGTGGGTATGCTATGGCTTGCAGTGGCGAGTAACTTTTCAGGTCTGGCTAGTAGCAAAGGACTTAAAATTTGAAGCCCTGCACTAGTACATTAATAATTCAATATGATGCTATTAGTCTGGTCAGGGTACAAATGTACAAGCTGGATATGTGCTTCCAGTTATATCTATGTACCGCTGTAGATAGCCTGGAGTCCACTCGGGAAGTGATAGGTACATAGAAATGAAAAAGAAACAGCGCACAAGAGACCTAAGTGCAGCGTTTATTAAACATAAAAATATAGTAGATAATAAAACACAGAATTCTATTGTCAAGTATAACATATACAATTATGTATGTATATAACAATGTATATGCCCAAAAGGATGCTCAATAAAATGATGTGTCAAAAAACCTTTAAAAGTTACAGTGCAAATGACAATAAATAATAAATAAAATAATAAATAAATAAATAAATACATAAATAAAATAGATAAAATAAATAAAATGGGGAGAATATAATCCGATGGGATGTAGTCAGAATCCAGGACATGGATCACTCCTGAGGAGGTCTAATGAAGATTAGCATGGAATTAGTAAAGATATATTAGTACAAGTGGCAGTCAGCTGAGCTAAAGGGATGTCAGTTTCAAAGTCATATATGAGGATGGCGCACATATGCCTACCAGGGTGACCTGTTCCTCCACCCCTTACTGATAGAATGCTTACAAGATGTATTCTTTGCTGGACAGCATATAGTTAGAGCATTCTGCTCACCAGATTGCCCTTTGAGATCAGCTCATAAATGTTATGTAAACAAAGTGAGTCCCCATCCCTTGATGCCCTCATGGGTGGCTCAGGAAATGCATAGATCAACCATTAGGAGTTGTACTTCTTCTCTTTGGGACAGCTGATACTCAAGAAAGCAGGTAATATTATAAGGTATGAGAAGATTATCAAGCAGCAGTGTTGATAGATATATTTCTAAAAATGAACCAACATTTAATACCATCTTAGTATCAGGTAGCAGAAGTGGACACAACCACACTTGACAGGGAAACCACAACACATGTACTATTAACAGCAGCATTGAGGATGAGTAGGGATTTGAAGGGTTACTACCATCTACCACTGTTGGGACCAATGATTCTGATAATCTGAGAATAATGCAAGAACTATAGCCAAAGGAGCGCACAGGTAGAATGGTCATGCAGAGACACAGGTCAGCACCAGAATGGATAGTAAAATAAGCCGGGTCATACACAGGATACAGGAACAACATGAACTAGAACTGCACTGAACAACAACGTAAGGGTAATGATGCACAGGCCCAGAGAGGTTTATAAAGGAGAAAGAGAAGGTGGGACCAATTAGGTCCCCCAGGCTGGGCCTATAACAGGCGTCCAGGCAAGAGTCTGATAATGATGCCAGTAACAAGGAACCATATGTTAGCAGGCCGCAGGCAAAGAGGGATGCAGCTAGTGATGCTGGAGCGTCAGTCCAGAACCCTGCTCCTGGCCGAATGGAGCAGACTGAGGTAAGGCACTGTGACAATACACATTCAATTAGTCTTGAACTACGACTGGGGCAGTACTGAAATTGCTGTCTCCACTGCCTAAATACTATGAAGATTAATCAGAGCTGCTTTTCTTGTGAAATATTACTATCCTGTTAAAGTGAAACAATCAACATATTACATTAAGGCTGGGTTTTAAAAAATAGATTGTGTTTGGGCTTAAATCAAGGCTAGCTCTGAAAAAAATTGTATGTAGGACTCCAGCTTGACAAAAACAAGGCCTGAGAAAAAAATTAATTGTAGGCCTCAATCTTGTACAAAACAAGCCCTGAGAAGAAATAATGTGGAGACATCAGGCTTACAAAAAACAAGCCCTGAGAAAATTTTGTTTGTAGACCTCAGGTATAAGGGTGCCGGCACAGGAACCAGAATTACATCTTCCTGCACACCTGCCCTAGCATGAGAAGGTGATAATGACACAGGTGTTATGCACACTATCGAACTTTCAGCCTAGGCTTCTCTAGTCTTCCTTTTGAATTTTCACCCCTGTGCCCTTGTGGAGGGACAAGGGGCAGAGTAACCGCAGCTCTAGATTTCTTTTTGGGGGGTTTATTTTCCACATGCCTCACATAAATGTTGTGTTTAGGGATGGGTGAAAATTTTCACTTCAAGCCAAAACCGTTGGTGAATAATTTCCCATGAAAAGTGCAGTTTTTATGCTTTTTTTTGCCTAGCTCATTGCATTGAAATCAGTGGAAACATTGAATTCACACACAAATCATAGCAAATGTTATTTTATTTCCTAAAGGGGTATAAAAGGGAAACACTGATTTGTAGGAGTTAGACTTGTTTGGCACAAACCTTAAGGAATGATTGATTTGTAGGAGTTTGACATGTTAGCGTCACAAGCCCTGAGGAATTTCAGATCATTTTTAGCAATTCTGCTTGTTAGCTTCACAAGCCCTGAGGAATCACAGACAATTTTTTATCAGTTCAGCTTGTTAGTGTCACAAGCCCTGAGGAATCACAGATAATTTTTATCAATTCTGCTTTTTAGCTTCACAAGCTCTGAGGAATCACAGATAAATTGTTATCATTTCTTCTTGGTAGGGTCACAATCACAGATCATTTTTATCAGTTCTGCCCATTAGTGTCACAAGCCCTGTGGAATCAGTGATTTGTAGGATTTAGGCTTGTTAGAAACAAGCTTCCAAAGAATGTTTTTTTAAGGCCTCTGGTAGGCCTCTGGTTTTTGTTGAAAGAACAAACCTTGAGAACAAAAAATGCCCTGCTGGCCTAGTGCCAGAAGGTCATGTTACGGTGGCCAGTTGCAAATGCACTGTGTCATTATTGTTGTTTAAGCAGCAGGATGATTGGGCAGCTCCAAGAAAATGACATCAGCAACAGCAGTGATATGGGTGAGAATGATCATGGTTCCACTTGCCACTACTAACTCCAGTGATACGCCTGAGGCAGAAACACCATCACAACTGGCCCCCATAACTTCAGGTATATGTGGAGAAAAGAAGTTGGCAAATGATAATTGTCCATCACGGGTGTGTTTTTGGAATAGAAATTCTTCCCTTGGGAGAACTGTGCCTCTCAGCAGCAACTGCAATGTGCATTGTTTGGGGTAAATAAGTGAAGGACAGGGAAAATTGGGCACATGTGCACTTACATCAAACATGTGGCAAAGCTGTAACCAAACAATGGTGAAATCATCCCACCAGAAACCAAGTACTGTTGCTGTCACTGTGCTCCTTGTTCACTCCCCGCTAAGGACACATGACAATAATAGTAGTAGCAATGATGAACCCTCCCTGCCACCAGCTTAGCATATTCTGCGGGATGGAATCTCCTCAGATGATGCTTGATGCCCTGGTTGCGATTATCCTCCACCATATTGCCAGGTGTGGTCAAGGCACCACACAGTGTGCAATGGGTGGACACAAACTGCCACATCCTAACATCTACGGAATGGCTATCAGCTGGTGGGGGAGGTAAAAATTGATGAACTTTTAGGATCTGGCTGGGTTTCTCAGGGGAGTACAGCATCAGTGGGGGCCTGATTTATTTGTTGGGGGTTTGGTTTTGACATGTTTCACATAAATGTTATGGTACCTGTGTCTCATGTGTGTTATCAGGGATGTTGTGCCCAGGTGCGTTCCCTCCTTTCCCTTTTCACATAATTTTTCACAAATTGTGCACAGTGCTGTCACTGATGAGGGTCCCCTACTGTCATACTTTCAATCTCTTATTGGGCTGAAGAAGGCAGACTGGCAGCACTAGCAGCAGGCATATAGGCAGTTGATCTGTGCTCATGGTGGTGGTGGAATTGCTGCTAGCCACCAGTTCTGCCTTCTTCAGGACAATGATCCATAGGTACAACTCTGTGTGTGGGGGGGACTCACAGGGCCAGGGGAATGTTGTGGGCACCCTTGACTGATAATCTGCCCGCTCCTTATTACTTCCCTACTGCTTCGGCATCAGCAGGAGTATCTACTTCTGTCATGCTAGTCCCACCATCTGCTTTACCATTACTAACACCAACCACATACATTTCAGTCTCTGAATTTTCCTCCCTCACTACTACTAGTATCTCCCCCTCCCTCTGAGTCTGTAGCTGCTGTATCTTAGTAGTAGTAGTAGTAGTAGTAGTAGTAGTGGTGGTGGGTCTTCTTGGAGATGGCAAGCATGACTTAGGTCCCCTGCTGTGACACTTGGCATCATCTCCTCCCTCCCTCCTGAGAATCACACGACACCATGGCAGGCGCATCACTGGCAGAAGGCACAGATTCTCACGTGTCCTCACATTACTACCCTCTTCTCCCTCTGCCCATGTCACAAATTTCCCTAAGATCCAATTCCTCCTCCATAGACTCACTGGATGCATAAGGGTCCTTCTAGCTCCTTGTTTTATTAGTATTCCAGGTGCTGATTGTATTAGCACACACTATGACCCTCTGCTATCTCTATTTTTGACGATTTTGTACAGCAAAATACCCTAGCACCCTCTCTCTATGTAGCTTCTTGTATTGTGTTTCACTTCCTGGAAAAGTCACATTTTTATAACGAAAATGCGAAAAACATGTAAGCAAAGGGGCAAAAAGTTTGTAGCCATTGAAAAAATAGCAACATTTTTTGGAACTGGGTGAAAAAGGAGAGGAATTTAACCTCTTTATTTAAAGCAGATTTTCCTGCATAAAAGTGGACAACCAAGTGGTTTTCAAGGATTTTTTCATGGGAACACAATGGGACCTTTTGCCCATCTCTACTGGTGTCTGTGTTGCACGTGCTTTATAAGGGCAGATGTGATAAGATTTGTCTCCTCCTTTCCCCTCTTTACTACCTTATGACACAAAATGCACAGTGCAGCCACTGATGCCTGCACTGTGCCTGCCCCAAGGGAAAAATATTCCGACACCTATTATTTCGGTGAGGGGAGAGGTGGAGAAGAATGTCCTTCTTCTTCTTCTTCTCCTCCAGAATAACCTTCACTGTCTGGGGCAGGTCATGCTGCTGCTGCCTCAGCATCAACACTAGAGTAGGACCAGGAAAATTTCTGGCAAGTAGAGTGGTCCCATATCACTGCTTGAAGAACCCAGTCCAATAGTGAATACTGTGATCTGTGGCATACTAGCCCTCTCATCATTTTCCTGCTGCTGTGACAGATGAATATCTGCCTCAGGTGACTCATCAGCAGGAATTACAGCAGCACCAAATTTTGGAATGTCACTGCTCGTGGTGGCTGTAATGCCCATCCCTGTTTGCATCTCTTTCTCCTATTCCTTATTGCTTTCTGCCAAAAGAACTCTCATACTCTCCTCCACACCAGCTACCTCACCCTCACTCTCATCATCATTCACCACTACCACACCAGTCTCTTGCTGCTCTATGGGACTGGTTGGGTATAACAAGTGTGACCAAGAGTCCCCTGCTGTCATACCTGCCATCTCCTCAGAAGAAGAAGGTGCATGGGTTCAGTAGCAGCAGGCACAGGCAGCTGAAGTATGCTGCTGCTCATACTGCTACCCAGCTCCATCTTCTTCAATTTACTTCCACACAGGGGCAATGCCAGTGGAATGGGAATCATTGGGTCAGGTGTATGTGGGCTCCCTGTACTGCTGTTACTGCTGACTTCCTCCTCCCCCTCTGTATCAATAGCAGCATCAGCAGCATCAGGGTCCATAGAGCCTCTACTGCTGGTCATAGTGCTAGTTAGCACTTAAAACTTTAAATTAAAATAACATTTGTTTTATTTTTTTTTCTCTCCCTCTATCTGCCTACTGCGTTTCTGTCTCCTAAACTACACCATGCTGGATTGTGGAAAATTATGGGTTTTATATTATAGAAGTGGGAAGTTTTGCTGCCATTCTCGCAGAAAATATATCTAAATATATATTTTTTTCGTTCTCTACTGCGCATGACGGCTTCTGACAAACATACTAAGCAAATCATTATATAGGATGTTTCAATGTATTCCTGATACGTTATATCAATATTTACGCATTATATTGATAGATTTGCATTATTCACCCCACTGTATTGCAGGAACAGCCTTATTTAATTTCCTCTATGTGTACACTAGTGATGAGCGAGCACCCCAATGCTCGGGTGTTCGGGTGCTCTGACCGAGCACCCCCGGAGGCTCGAGTGCTCGGCCGAGCACCCGAGCCCCATTGAAGTCAATGGGAGGACTCGAGCATTACACCAGGCACCCCCTGCTCTGATGAGGGGAGGGTGCCTGGTCCATAGGAAAAGGGAAGAAAATGATGGAAACACCACAGAAATGGTTCAGGGACAGCATAGGGAGGATGTCTGGATGCATCTTGGACTCCAACATCGCTGCTGGGAACGATCTTTCGCCCGTAGTACGCCATTTTTACAGACTGACCGTAAAACACACAAAAAGGAAAATAAAAACGACTTTAGGCGAAAAATTGTTACCAAACAGTATTTGCTGTATATTTACTTGTATATCATCTGCAAATTCTCCCAAAAATTTCCTTGATTTTTCTGAACTGAGGCCATGATTAAGAGGGAAACGTGCGCAGAGGCAAATTCTCCCAAAAATTTCCTTGATTTTTCTGAACTGAGGCCATGATTAAGAGGGAAACGTGCGCAGAGGCAAATTCTCCCAAAAATTTCCTTGATTTTTCTGAACTGAGGCCATGATTAAGAGGGAAACGTGCGCAGAGACAAATTCTCCCAAAAATGTCCTCGATTTTTCAGAACTGGGGCCATGATTAAGAGGGAAATGTGCGCTGAGCCGACCATCTAAAACATTATGGGTGAGGGTCTGCTGCGGAGCTGACCATCCTAAACATTATATGCGAAGGCCCGCTAGTGAGCTGACGCTATAAAACATTATATGAGAGGGCCCGCTAGAGAGCTGACCCAATAAAACATTATATGAGAAGGCCCGCTGGTGAGCTGACCTATTCAAAAATTGTCAAACAGGGCCCGCTGGTGAGCTGGCCCTATATAAAAATTATATCACAGGGCCCGCTGGTGAGCTGGCCCTATATAAAAATTATATCACAGGGCATATGGAAGAGGAGGAGGAGGATGAGAAGATTAAGAGTCAACCATATACCCGTTTTTTGGGTGGAAGGGGTGAATGGGAATACAGAGTATTCCCATCATTGTAAATAACATATATAAAGTGAGTTTATGTTCCCCCAGGGCTTTCCTCCAGTGGAGTGGAGAAGTCAGGGGAAATCCAGGCCTTGTTCATTTTTATAAGTGTCAACCTATCAGCATTGTCGGTGGAAAGGCGGATACGCTTATCTGTTATGATGCCACCAGCAGCACTAAATACCCGCTCAGACAGAACGCTGGCGGCAGGGCAGGCCAGCACCTCCAAGGCGTAGAGTGCCAGTTCATACCACGTGTCCAGCTTGGACACCCAGTAGTTGTAAGGCACAGAGGGATCATTGAGGACGCTGACACGGTCTGCTACATACTCCTTCACCATCTTCCAAAACTTTTCCCTCCTTGTGACACTAGGCTGCGCATC
Organism: Rhinophrynus dorsalis; assembly: GCA_037306005.1. Lineage (NCBI taxonomy): Eukaryota > Metazoa > Chordata > Amphibia > Anura > Rhinophrynidae > Rhinophrynus > Rhinophrynus dorsalis. The sequence goes on along the minus strand of CM074724.1, from coordinate 247,190,153 downwards.
AGGGTGAGGGTGCTGGCGGGGTGTCATGAAGGTGTCCCACGCCTTGGAGAGTGTTGCCCTGCCTTTGTCGGAACTGCTGTGTGCTCCCCTTTTCTCCCCTTCTCTGTTGGCCAAGGTAGCACGTACTCTGCCGCCAGCGTTGTCAGATGGAAAATTTTGGAGCAATTTTTCAACAAGAACCTTCTGGTATTGCACCATTTTGCTTGTCCTCTCCACCGGAGGAATGAGAGATGAGAAATTCTCTTTGTAGCGGGGGTCCAGAAGGGTGAACACCCAGTAATCCGTGTTGTTTAAAATGCGTATAACGCGTGGGTCACGGGAAAGGCAGCCTAACATAAAGTCAGCCATGTGTGCCAGAGTACCAACAGGCAAGATTTCGCTGTCCTCACCAGGAGGATGACTCTCAATCTCCTCATCCTCTTCCTCCTCTTCTGCCCACCCACGCTGAAGAGATGGAACTAAAGTTCCATGGCTACCCTCTGTAGCGGAGGCAACCGTGTCTTCCTCCTCCTCCTCCTCCTCCGCCGCCTCCTCCAATTGTCGCTGAGAAGACGAAGTGAGGGTGCTCTGGCTATCACCTTGTGTAAGCTGTTCCTCCCGCATTTCCACCTCTTCCACATGCAAAGCGTCAGTTTTAATTGTGAGCAGCGAGCGTTTCAGTAGACACAGAAGTGGGATGGTTACACTGATAATAGCGTTATCGCCGCTCACCATCTGTGTCGATTCCTCAAAATTGCGTAAAACCTCACAGAGGTCTGACATCCATTCCCACTCCTCACTTCTGATTACAGGAAGTTGAACGGAGAGGCGACGACCGTGTAACAGCTGGTACTCCACTACTGCCCTCTGCTGCTCACAAAGCCGGGCCAACATGTGGAAGGTGGAGTTCCAGCGCGTGCTCACGTCACACAGCAGCCGGTGAGCTGGCAATTGTAAGCGCTGCTGCAGCTTCAACAGGCCGGCTGAAGCTGTAGATGACTTACGGAAATGTGCACACACGCGGCGCACCTTGGTCAAGAGATCATGGACATTGGGGTAGGTTTTTAGAAATCGCTGAACCACTAAATTAAATACATGCGCTAGGCATGGTACGTGTGTGAGCTTGCCGAGCTCCAAAGCCGCCACCAAGTTACGCCCATTATCACACACAACCATGCCTGGTTGCAGGTTGAGTGGCGAGAGCCACTGCTCGGTCTGGTGACTAATCCCCTGCAACAGCTCTGAGGCCGTGTGCTGTTTGTCCCCAAGGCAGATCAGCTTCAGCACGGCCTGTTGACGCTTCCCCACTGCAGTGCTACACTGCTTCCAGCTACCGGCTGATGGGGGAGTGGCGCTGCGTACAGAGAATTCGGAGGTGGAAACGGAGGAGGAGGAGCCAATAACGTAGGTGCTGGCGGAAACCCTGATGGAGGTAGGGCCCGCAATCCTCGGCGTGAGTAGCACCCGTGCCATCCCAGGGTCCGAGTCGCTCCCAGCCTCCACGACATTCACCCAGTGTGCCGTCAGGGAAATGTAGCGTCCCTGGCCACAAGCACTTGTCCATGTGTCAGTCGTTAAGTGGACCTTCCCAGTAACTGCGTTGGTCAGGGCACGGGTGATGTTACGGGACACATGGTGGTATAATGCGGGGATGGCACACCGGGAAAAGTAGTGGCGGCTGGGGACCGCGTACCGAGGGACAGCTGCTGCCATCAGGTTGCGGAAGGACTCAGTCTCCACAAGCCTAAATGGCAGCATTTCGATGGCCAGTAATTTGGAAAGGTGTGAGGTTAGTGCTATGGCCTGTGGGTGGGTGGCTGGGTATTTTCGCTTGCGCTCAAATGCCTGGGGTAACGACATTTGGACGCTGCGCTGGGACAGGGAAGTGGATGTGGTCGCTGATGGTGCTTCAGATGGTACAGGTGCAGGGCGGGAGGTATGCGGGCCTGCGCCTTCGACAGGCGATTGGCCGGCACCGAAAACAGGGGAAGAGGAGGCAGTGGTGTGGCCTGCAGACACAGATGGGCAATCCAGGCGTTCCTCCCACTTATTACGGTGCTTGGATGCCATGTGTCGGATCATGCTGGTGGTGGTGAGGTTTCTAGTGTTCATGCTTCGGCTCATTCTGGTGTGGCACAGGTTGCAAACTACAATTCTTTTGTCGTCCGCACTTTCCTTAAAAAAACGCCATACCGTGGAACACCTACCCCTTGGCAAGGTAGATTTACGCAAGGGGGTGCTCCGTGGAACATTTGCGGGCCGGTTTGGTGCGGTCCGCCTTCTTTCTGTAGCCACACCACTGCCTCTTCCAGCCTGTTGCGGTGCTGCAGATGGCTCACCCTCAGGACTGCTGTCATCGCTCGGCTCTACACCTTCCCAGGTGGGGTCAGTCACCTCATCGTCCACCAAGTCCTCCTCCACTTCCGCACTTTGATCATCCTCCTCATGTCTTGATCCCACCACATACTCAGTCATTGACAACTGTATATCATCCTCCTCAACAAGGTCTTGAGACAGTAATAGTGGTTGATTTAATGGCAACTGTGTCTCATCATCATCATCATCCACTACTTCCTTTGACCTTAAATGCCGTTCACATCTGTCATCTTCTTGTGATTGGGTACCCTCTAGAGGTTGTGAATCAGGGCATAAGATGTCATGTTCCTCTGCAAGCGTGCTTGGAGAGAGGGTCAAATGAAGGATTGGTGATGAGACGAGCTCCTCACTATATCCCAGTGTGGGATCACTTCTTTGACCAGACCGTCTATGGTGGGAGGAAGGATGATCAGAGTGAGGATTATGTTGACCAGACTCTTGGCTACTGGGAGTGGACTTGGTGGAAGACAGGGTGGTGCTTAACCGACTGGAAGCAGTATCAGCTGACATCCAACCGACCACCTGTTCGCAGTGGTCGGACCTCGAGAGTGATGTCCTGCGACGCCCTGTAAAATGAGACATGAAGCTAGGTATGGTGGATGTCTTTCTTTCTTGTGCTCTGGCACCAGGCACAGTTTCTACGCGTCCTGACCCGCGCCCTGAACTATCAGGATCACGTCCACTTCCCCGTCCCTTTTTACCCGCCTTCTTCATATTACACGGAATATGTGCTGCAAATCTGCAACTGTGCACAGTACACAGAATGTGCTGCTAAACTGCGGTGACGCACACTGAATGGAATATGTGACTTTGATATTTTAGTTTGAAGACTTAACAGTATTTCTTCCTATTCTGCAACTGTGCACAGTACACAGAATGTGCTGCTAAACTGCGGCGACGCACACTGAATGGAATATGTGACTTTGATATTTTAGTTTGAAGACTTAACAGTATTTCTTCCTATTCTGCAACTGTGCACAGTACACAGAATGTGCTGCTAAACTGCGGTGACGCACACTGAATGGAATATGTGACTTTGATATATTACAGTTTGAAGACTTAACAGTATTTCTTCCTATTCTGCAACTGTGCACAGTACACAGAATGTGCTGCTAAACTGCGGTGACGCACACTGAATGGAATATGTGACTTTGATATTTTACAGTTTGAAGACTTAACAGTATTTCTTCCTATTCTGCAACTGTGCACAGTACACAGAATGTGCTGCTAAACTGCGGTGACGCACACTGAATGGAATATGTGACTTTGATATTTTAGTTTGAAGACTTAACAGTATTTCTTCCTATTCTGCAACTGTGCACAGTACACAGAATGTGCTGCTAAACTGCGGTGACGCACACTGAATGGAATATGTGACTTTGATATTTTAGTTTGAAGACTTAACAGTATTTCTTCCTATTCTGCAACTGTGCACAGTTCACAGAATGTGCTGCTAAACTGCGGCGACGCACACTGAATGGAATATGTGACTTTGATATTTTAGTTTGAAGACTTAACAGTATTTCTTCCTATTCTGCAACTGTGCACAGTACACAGAATGTGCTGCTAAACTGCGGTGACGCACACTGAATGGAATATGTGACTTTGATATTTTACAGTTTGAAGACTTAACAGTATTTCTTCCTATTCTGCAACTGTGCACAGTACACAGAATGTGCTGCTAAACTGCGGTGACGCACACTGAATGGAATATGTGACTTTGATATTTTACAGTTTGAAGACTTAACAGTATTTCTTCCTATTCTGCAACTGTGCACAGTACACAGAATGTGCTGCTAAACTGCGGTGACGCACACTGAATGGAATATGTGACTTTGATATTTTAGTTTGAAGACTTAACAGTATTTCTTCCTATTCTGCAACTATGCACAGTACACAGAATGTGCTGCTAAACTGCGGCGACGCACACTGAATGGAATATGTGACTTTGATATTTTAGTTTGAAGACTTAACAGTATTTCTTCCTATTCTGCAACTGTGCACAGTACACAGAATGTGCTGCTAAACTGCGGCGACGCACACTGAATGGAATATGTGACTTTGATATTTTAGTTTGAAGACTTAACAGTATTTCTTCCTATTCTGCAACTGTGCACAGTACACAGAATGTGCTGTTAAACTGCGGTGACGCACACTGAATGGAATATGTGACTTTGATATTTTAGTTTGAAGACTTAACAGTATTTCTTCCTATTCTGCAACTGTGCACAGTACACAGAATGTGCTGCTAAACTGCGGCGACGCACACTGAATGGAATATGTGACTTTGATATTTTAGTTTGAAGACTTAACAGTATTTCTTCCTATTCTGCAACTGTGCACAGTACACAGAATGTGCTGCTAAACTGCGGCGACGCACACTGAATGGAATATGTGACTTTGATATTTTAGTTTGAAGACTTAACAGTATTTCTTCCTATTCTGCAACTGTGCACAGTACACAGAATGTGCTGCTAAACTGCGGCGACGCACACTGAATGGAATATGTGACTTTGATATTTTAGTTTGAAGACTTAACAGTATTTCTTCCTATTCTGCAACTGTGCACAGTACACAGAATGTGCTGCTAAACTGCGGTGACGCACACTGAATGGAATATGTGACTTTGATATTTTAGTTTGAAGACTTAACAGTATTTCTTCCTATTCTGCAACTGTGCACAGTACACAGAATGTGCTGCTAAACTGCGGTGACGCACACTGAATGGAATATGTGACTTTGATATTTTAGTTTGAAGACTTAACAGTATTTCTTCCTATTCTGCAACTGTGCACAGTACACAGAATGTGCTGCTAAATTGCGGCGACGCACACTGAATGGAATATCTGACTTTGATATTTTAGTTTGAAGACTTAACAGTATTTCTTCCTATTCTGCAACTGTGCACAGTACACAGAATGTGCTGCTAAACTGCGGTGACGCACACTGAATGGAATATGTGACTTTGATATTTTAGTTTGAAGACTTAACAGTATTTCTTCCTATTCTGCAACTGTGCACAGTACACAGAATGTGCTGCTAAACTGCGGTGACGCACACTGAATGGAATATGTGACTTTGATATTTTAGTTTGAAGACTTAACAGTATTTCTTCCTATTCTGCAACTGTGCACAGTACACAGAATGTGCTGCTAAACTGCGGTGACGCACACTGAATGGAATATGTGACTTTGATATTTTAGTTTGAAGACTTAACAGTATTTCTTCCTATTCTGCAACTGTGCACAGTACACAGAATGTGCTGCTAAACTGCGGTGACGCACACTGAATGGAATATGTGACTTTGATATTTTAGTTTGAAGACTTAACAGTATTTCTTCCTATTCTGCAACTGTGCACAGTACACAGAATGTGCTGCTAAACTGCGGTGACGCACACTGAATGGAATATGTGACTTTGATATTTTAGTTTGAAGACTTAACAGTATTTCTTCCTATTCTGCAACTGTGCACAGTACACAGAATGTGCTGCTAAACTGCGGCGACGCACACTGAATGGAATATGTGACTTTGATATTTTAGTTTGAAGACTTAACAGTATTTCTTCCTATTCTGCAACTGTGCACAGTACACAGAATGTGCTGCTAAACTGCGGTGACGCACACTGAATGGAATATGTGACTTTGATATTTTAGTTTGAAGACTTAACAGTGTTTCTTCCTATTCTGCAACTGTGCACAGTACACAGAATGTGCTGCTAAACTGCGGCGACGCACACTGAATGGAATATGTGACTTTGATATTTTAGTTTGAAGACTTAACAGTATTTCTTCCTATTCTGCAACTGTGCACAGTACACAGAATGTGCTGCTAAACTGCGGTGACGCACACTGAATGGAATATGTGACTTTGATATTTTACAGTTTGAAGACTTAACAGTATTTCTTCCTATTCTGCAACTGTGCACAGTACACAGAATGTGCTGCTAAACTGCGGTGACGCACACTGAATGGAATATGTGACTTTGATATTTTAGTTTGAAGACTTAACAGTATTTCTTCCTATTCTGCAACTGTGCACAGTACACAGAATGTGCTGCTAAACTGCGGCGAAGCACACTGAATGGAATATGTGACTTTGATATTTTAGTTTGAAGACTTAACAGTATTTCTTCCTATTCTGCAACTGTGCACAGTACACAGAATGTGCTGCTAAACTGCGGCGACGCACACTGAATGGAATATGTGACTTTGATATTTTAGTTTGAAGACTTAACAGTATTTCTTCCTATTCTGCAACTGTGCACAGTACACAGAATGTGCTGCTAAACTGCGGCGACGCACACTGAATGGAATATGTGACTTTGATATTTTACAGTTTGAACACTTAACAGAATGTGCTCTAATCTGCAACTTTGCACACTAAACAGAATGTGCTCTAATCTGCAACTTTGCACACTAAACAGAATGTGCTCTAATCTGCAACTTTGCACACTAAACAGAATGTGCTCTAATCTGCAACTTTGCACACTAAACAGAATATATGAATTTTTTTTTTTTTTTGTTTTTTTCCCCCCACACAAAATAAACTGCTGCCCCCACACACAGTAGTCCTAAAAAGGACTTTTGGTTCTTTTTTTTTGTTCAATAACACTTTTCTTCTCCCTACACTGACTTTCCCTTCCTATCCTCATCTCTCCCTGGCTAAGACTGAGCCGAACTCGCTGGTCAGGTGCTATACAGCACCCGACCACGGGTTCTGGCCAGCCAATCAGTGTAATGCCAGCAGCCAACATGGCTGCTGGCATTACACTGATGTCAGAGCCTCCCTGCACGTTTATTGGCATGCTTTTTTCACGAAAATTCCAGTAGAAACCTAATCAGACTTTTCGTCTATCCCTAATCAGTATAAAGGCGCCTTTTTCAAGTTAAAAAAAGCCTCACAGGCCATTTGCTCAATGAATGTTCTGGGGCAAACTAATGGTATCATAGAGCAGAAACAAAAATTCACATTGACTTAACTGCATGCTAGAGAAGTCTGCAAACCTGTAGTATTCAAGGGGTTTAAAGCGCCATAAAAATAAATGTCAATTTAAGGAATATTTATGTGTTCCACTTTTGCATCATGCACATCTCACGCTCTCAATGGGTCATATGCAAAAAGATTTCTGGGTCAAACCAGTTGCACCTTAAGGAACAAATTACAAAATATTCAAATTTCCACAGAAATAAATATTAAGTCAGTGACCTTACTATCTGCTTATCCACAGGATTGGTAAAGTGACAGCAGCAAACCTCAGTTATCTAACTACAGCATGATATCTGCCCATTAAAAGACACAGTGTCCCATACAATATACACAAAGGTTCTCACAGAGACACCCACTCCACAGTTATCCAATAAGCTACCCTCCCACTATGAATCCAGATACTTGACCTCATGACATACTCTTAGCTATTAACAGGTAGCTAGGCCATTTATAGCAGCCATGTCACAGAAAGCTGCATGTGAACAAAAGATGATGGGTTGAGTCTAGATTCATACTGCTTCTGCCAATCAAGAGGTAGTATGAAGTTAGATTCGCACCAGCTTGTTTATTGATGTTTTGTTCAGTTACCTTGCACTCCACATTGGTATGTAATTGACAGACAGTAGGCCATGCCATGGCTGCTATGAAAGGCCTGGCTACCTGTAATGCAAAAAAAAAAAAAAAAATGAGAGTAATGGTGTTACTTCCCTCCCAGGCCACGTTACTGCTCAGGCCTGGGATGTCCCTCCTGTCCCTCCTTAATGGCAGCCCTGAGCAACACAGTCATCAGCTGTGATCAATGAAGTAGCTGAGCAACACTCCCCAACAGTGGACAACTACTCCGAGCTGGGACCCTGGTCCATGATCGAGTGTTTAGTCCACTCCTGGTCCTGGGGTAAATCAATTACACCATAGCGGACAAATAAGTATTCCCATTGATTTGAAGGGGCTCTGAATCCACTTGAATTCTAGAGAGTTCTCAAATGCATTACTTTGTAATTGCTTTCAAGGGGTTAAAAACACCATTTTATCAAACATTTATTTTCATTTGTTCCCTAAGGTGCAGTTGGTTTACTCCAGAATTGCACCTCTTCAGATTCCTAAATATGAAACTTAATTTTTGCCAAGAAGGATCATCCTGAGGTTCTAATATATCATCCTGTTCAGTCATAGCATTTGCATATCTCAGCAGGAGACTTGAAAAAAGTAAAGTAGATCACCTCTTGGCTATTGTCTGCAAGTGAGACTTTATGAGTTTTCACTTCTCAGATCTCTTGATCTTTCCAGTCACTATTAATTAATGAAGCTGTCCGATGTGCCCAAGATTGAGAGACATCTTCAAGGATGTTAGTTTCTGGCTCTGATCCCAGTGCTCCATGTCTCATTACACTGTTCCTCAAAATGGCTCTTGCCAGTGGGAGTTTCCCTTATTATTATTTCCTTTTAACCAAGAAGATGATTAATATGCAATTACTTTCCCAAAGTACCAGTCCCTCCAACACACAAAAGAGTGTTTTGATTCTGAAAACTCAGGGACCCTTTTGCCTTTGCTCTGTAAATATGGAACAATTTATGAGACATCCCCAGTGAACAATATTATCTCTTTACAGTTTTAGCACAATATCCCTATATACTGTAACCTGTGCCTGATGTTTTGTACCAGTATAAACTGCAGCTTGGAGGGAGTGGAGTAGGGTCAGTGAGGAGTTATGTGAGAAACATTCAGTTTCATTAAGGCAGAAAAAATTAAACAGTAGCTTTGAGGAATATCCGTACGTGAGCAGGACTAGATACATCTCATTATTGGATACATCAGACTGATTCATTAACCCTTTAGGGGCCAGAGGTTCTTCAGCACATTGCTTTACAATGTTTTGTCCACTCCTCTGATCTTTACAATGTTAACCCCTTAAGGACCTATGACTGTCCTGGCACGTCATTTGTTGGATGTGCGATAAGGAACCATGACATGCCAGGACTATCATGGCTTTCAGGGCTCGCCATGTGGTTGCACGCCATTCGGGGAACCCTGATTCAGATAGAAAAAGAAAAAAAAAAAGCCCCGTGATCATTAAGTGCCGGCCACAAGCACATGCGGCTGGTCCTTAAGGAGTTAATGAATACTGAAGTGAAAGATCAAGAGATCAGAGAAACAAAACCTCAAGAAGACACAGTTGTGGGCAATGTGACCAAGAAATGACCTCTTCATCTTTTCCAAGCTTCCTATCAATAAATGGTCTGAGATATAAAGTGCATTGCAAGCACTCTGACTAAGCAATCACATATACATTGAAGCACTTGATTTCTCAATGCGAAGTGAATAAATCACTAACCGATCTCCTTGTAAGTCTAAAATCCAACCTAATGCTGGTGCTTGAGAAGTGGAGAAGAAAATACCCAAATTAAAGGATTTGACAACAAGCAGGTGGAAAGTATTTTTCAAAGAGGAGTAGATACTCATACAAGCGCCCATTCTAGAAAATGCCAGGATTAGAGGAACTGGAAGGTAGTACGTCCTTACAGAAATGCTGCTGTGTGCATAAGACCAGTACTCAAATTTGGCCTTGGCTTTTATTGTGTCAAACAGAAGGACTTACCTATGGAGGTGTCCTTCAGACGGCAGTCAGTTATATCTATATATTTTGCATTAGATCTCGTTTCTTTTCTACTGATAGCTGTTTCAGTTTACAATTAAATAAAGACGCTGACCGTCATGGTCCATCAGTCTCCCCCTACAGCGCCATCATGTGAACTACTCCTTATTTTACACTGTATGCTAACAATGTGCTCATGGAAAAGCCCAATATTGTAAGAGTATCCATTGCTTGCAGAGCTGTAATTACATCCCAGGCACCCCTAGGCAAAGCACTCTATGCCCCCTTATCTTCATGCATATCCACACCCCCACTCTTCACATGACCCCACCCCCAGTCCTATCCACTGTTTCCTTGTCCAGAAAACACCCTTGGCCTATAATAATAATCAAGAACAAAAAGAGTTTTAATCCCTTGGTTGCTAACAAGATCTCTAATGTATTGCTCTGCAATGTGTTAGAAATCTCTATAGAATCTAAGGGGTTAAATAATATCTTTAAAGGGATATAACACTGGTGCAGGGATATTGCGATTGCTCTGTGCACATCCAATATTCAGAGTGTGGGTGTGGCTAGCACAGCTGAGGTACTCTAGGCAGTTTCCTACTCTGCCTGTTGGGAAATCTGGCCCTGATTACTTGGTATAAAAAAGAATGCTTTTTGAATATAAAAGGAAGTGCAGTATCGGATTACAGCAGTTAGAACAGGGAAGGATCAAATGGTTCTTATCTACAATTAAATTATATGGCCTAAATTGATCAAAAGGTAATAAATGTGTAGCATTTTTTCCTCTCATCTGCGCCAATGAGAGCTAATGATACTAAACTAGAAAAATCCTATGATAAATATGTAGGCATATATTTCTTTCTGTTACGGTAATTTATATCCTCTTATTCAAACAGCAAACTGACCTGGATTGCTTTTCTGCATAGCATCAGGATAATGAACTACCAAAGTTCCTGTGACTAGACATTTCTATACAAAGGGAATGAATACTTGGCCAAACAAACTACATTATGGGCAACAGTTAAAAACTCCCATTGATTGCAATGCATTGGAGACCTCTCAAGCACTCAAGGGGTTAAAATCCCCATTGAAATCAGTGGGAATTTTTTAAATGTATAATTTTTCCCTGATAGTGCAATTGGTTTTCCCCAGAATTATTTCACTGTTTTTTTGTGAAGATACCGCACATTGGGAGAGATTTATAAAAAAAGTTTGTTTTTGTGAACGGATCCTTTAAATGTACTTCTTTTTATAATATGTGTTGGTATTTATAAAGTATTCTAATTACATTTATAAATGTGGTGACCGTAAATAATAAGAACTGGTCAGACACAGCCTTAAATATTTGGTAAAAATTCTGTCGCTAAATTGTCAAGAAGAGCAACATCCTATATAATAAAAAGCTAAAAATGTTTATCCAATGTAGTCATGCACAGTAGAGACTGCCTGAATGCACAGAATGCTGGGAGCACGGAATGCTGGGAGTTCTGTGCTGGGAGCATTCTGTGCGTTCAGGCAGTCTCTACAGAGCATGACTACATCAGTGAGGCGGCAGCAGTATGCAGAGCAGGACTGGCCTCTTAACCCTTTGAGTGCTTTGCAATGTGTTGCGTACCCCTCGGACACTCAAAGGGTTAACATCACCTGGACCTTGGCCCACGTACACGGGCTTTTACACTAGTTTCTTTATAAATACGCTGAGCCACTTTTTACAAACGTCCTTACTCCATTAAATAAAAAACAAAAAAACTTACTACATGGTGTTATGTCCTCCTAAACTGTCCTTAACACTTTTATAGTAACAGTAGCAATGTGGGGCGGCACATTAGAAATTAGAAATATATAAAGTTGCATTTATACATGAGAAAAAGTGCTGTCACTTTAAATCAGAGCTAGCTATACATGTGTCTAATATGACTTTGCAATGCAGAAACTCAGTTTTCAGTGTAAAGTCTAAGGAATAAATTGATAGTTTAAAACGTACAAGCTGGATGGTGTGTGTGAGCATGAATATATAAAAGAATACAGAGCACAGCCAGGCTACAGATTTGGTTCAATCATTCATTCACCACTAGGTGTCTCTGTATAACCCTTTTATATACAAAGAGCATGATTGTAATTCATAATAATACAGTCACTCTATAGATGTGGTTGTTTGTGTGTGTGTATATGAATGTGTTTTATTCAACAAGCTGCCCTGACTGAGAGGACTTTGAGGTTTTGCATGAACATATGCACTCAGACGCACTCTAGCATTTGTGGAACTTCTTCAAGGGTGAAACCAGACATAATTAATTTAGTCACCATTTTGGTCACACAAAGTTCAGGTTATCAGGGCTCTTTAGAAAATCCCTTTGTGTCATCAAATAGTTCTGCTTCTCTTTGAACAATTATTTTTATTGACATGTGTGAGCACACACATACATACGCATTCTTGCACGCGCAAACTTTTAGACACACAAACGCATGTATACACAACACAAACACACATGCACATACATGGACGTCTGGAGTTGGGGCACTCGCCCCCTCCATATAAAAACTGTGGTGGAATTTTAGCACAACATTGTATATGTACTATGCTCTTAATGGGAACTTCCTATTGCTTTTTTCAAATGATTTCATGTTACATTTCAGTGTGGATGATGCATGTCCTTCTACACTAGTTCAGCTCGAGGTGACTTATGTTCAAGAGAATAGTGAAGTAGTCCTGGAGCAACCCAAACTACATCACAGTGGAGAAATAAAAATCCTCCATATTCCCAATGACTTGAAATGGACGTTTAAACACTTGAATGATAGGACTCCATTGCATTCTGAAGCAATGGGTTGATGAGACCTTTCTTTTATTCAATGGGTAGATGTAGTTGGTTTTCCCTAAGAAATAGTAAATTTTTAAAACATTAGACTCCAAGTCTGTTGCGTGAGGTTTTATGTTGGTGTTGCACTGGGTGGTTCTACAGCTCACTAGTGACACTCTATCGTATGACTGCCAGGAGAAACACGGGGGAGATTCATAAAAAAGGTTCTAGTTCGTTTTTGCTAAAGGACAGGGGAGAGCTGGGAACTTGTGTCCTGGGGGGCAAATACAATCTACTGGCCCATTTCTTCAGTCGCTCCAGCCCAGCGTCCCAGCCCATCCCCTTAGGTACTTTAGACATTAATGCTGTTAAGTAAGGCAAACGGGACCACATAGCCTACAGCTGAAATGCGGCTACTCTAGTGATACCATAAAGCTTACAATTTAAGTACAGCCACATGATTGATACCATAGATCTTACAAGGGAAATGGGTTATGCTGTTAGTGTAGCTCTATTTGGAGTTTAGATCTGTAGTATCATTTGTGTAGTTCCATTTCAATTGTAAGCTCTGTGGTATTACTAGTGTAGCTCCATTTACAGCAGCAATTGGGTGACTGAGTGAGGCAGTGGCCCGATGGCCCAGACATGTGACCAGCCCAGGGGGCAATTGCCCCTCTGCCCCCCTGGCCAGCCCTCCCTTACTAATGGCTCCTTAAAATGTCCTTATTCCTTAATGAATGATGACACATAAATAATTCTAGTTACATTTATAAATGTGGATACTGCAAAAATAAGAACAGGTCAGATATGGCTTTAAATATTTGGAGAAATTTCTGTCTCTAAATTGTCGCAAATAGCAACAATTCTATATAAATTCACTGCACCACTTTTTTACAAACTTCCTTACTCTGTCTAAAAAAATGTACTACAGAGGGTTATGTCCTCCTAAACTGTCCTTAATACTTTTATTACTACCAATGGCAATCTTATAGACATTTTAATGCTTCTTTTCCATTAACTCCACCTTAATAAATCTCCGCCCATGTCCCTGGAAATTTTATTGAACTGCTGTCAAGTGTGCTATGACAATCTGATTTTATTCATTCTGCGTTATCCTGCTTACCCAGTAGTGTCTATGTTTACTCATTGTTCTCCAATCACCACTGGTTATCTTTACTGGTATTTACTCCTTAGTTTCAGTAGCGGCATCTTACTACTTCAGTTCACTAGACCTGTAGTTTGCTGTTGAATTTAGCACCTCATTTGGTGCCCCTCTGCTCTTTTATGTTTCTTTTCTCTGCCTCTTTTCATATTTGTGTCTTTCAAATGGATCCACAAGAGCACTGAAGAGAAGCATGTTTCATAGAAGAGGAGATTTTCTGATTCTGGTGAGTTTAAAAACCAGTGGTGACATTTACTGAACGAACTACCTTATAGAAAATATGGTGGGATTTTCAACCAAGTCATAGCAAGACTATATCCTAGTACCTTTTTTATATTGTATTACATGAGACAAGCAGAGTAATAAACCATTATATTCCACAAGCAGACCAGTAAACAATTACATGCTGCCAGAAAAACAATGCACCATTACATGCCACCAGTAAGGTATTGCATCATTACACACCACCAGCAGAACAGTGCACCATTATATGCCACCAGCAAAGCAATGCGTCATTATATACCACCAGCAAAGTAATACGTCATTACATGTCATCGGCTGAAAAGTGAATCATTATATACCACAAGCAGAACAAAGTACTGTTACAAGCTATCAGCAGAGCAATGCACCATTATATGCCACCAGTGCTGCATTGCACCATTACATGCCACTAGCAAAACAATACATCATTTCCTATCAGAAGAAGCACAATATACCATTACATGCCACCAGCAGTGCAAAGCACCGTTATATGTCTTCAGCAAAACAATACACAATTACATGTTACTAGCAGAACAATGCTCTGTTACATGACACAGCAGAACAATAGGCTATTACATGGTACCAGCAAGGCAATGCACCATTATATGTCATCAGCAGACAGGGCCGCTTTAACCAATGGGCAAAGTAGGGATTTGCACAGTGCCCACTATCAAATAGGAGCCTACAGATGGAGCCACCATTAATAACCTCATAGTGATTCAGTCTCTGTGTGCTCACACTGCTATGATTTTCAGTGGCAGTCTGGCAGAGAGAGGAGTGCAGCGGAGAGGGAGAGTTTGGGTTTTCTGGTCCTCCTGCTCAGAGAGAAGAGTAAGGGTTTTCCAATTCTGGTCCTGCCCAGGGAAGGCTAGATGAAGCACTTTCTGTTATCCAGCTACCACATGACATGCCAAAGTCTGTTCCTCTACAGAAAGCATCAGAGTAACACTGGGACAGTCCTAATTACGTCTGCACAGTCAGCTAGATACGGACCACCACACAGTGGGAAGGGGCATTTAATTTGGTTTCATGAAATGTTAAATTGGAGCATAGCTCCTAAAATTAAAGTTTGGGACAAACCTATCCCATGTCTTTTATTTCAACTGGTTGCTTTCACTATTTTCTGGCCAGCATTGCACTGCACGCTATTCTGGCATTCAAATTGTATAACTAACAAGCTATAAGCTTAAAATATGTAAAATATAACTGCACCAAATATTTCCTTCCTTGCCATCCTTCTCTCTCATGTCTCTCTACCCTATTATCCTTCACTATCCTGTTAATTTTACCTGTTGCCCCCCCTCTCTCTCCGTCTTCTCCCACTTGCCTTTATTCCTCACCTTTCCTTTCTTCTCCCACCTCTACCATTTCTCGCCCCCTTTAACTTTTCTATCTCCCCTTTCACCCCTTCCCACTCATGCTCTTTCCCCCCCTTTGTCCTTCCCTCCTTTGCCCTTTCACCCTTTCTCCCTGACTCATTTGCTTTTTCTCTCCCCTCTTTGCTCTCATCTTTGCATTATTTCTTCCCCCAGTAGAAATATACCTATGCTAGTGATACAACAGAGCATACACAATTATGACTACCCATTTGTAGTCATAGAACTGTTGTATCACTAGTGTAGCTCTATTTCAATTATAAGCTCTGATGTATTACTTGTGTGGCTCCATTTCAACTATAAGCTCTGTGATATCACTAGCGTAGCTCCATTTGGATTTTATGAGTGGGGTTGTGGGGGACACTAGTATGAGCTTTGCCCTGGGCCCACCAGTGTCTTAAAACATTCCTGTAAGTAGAACAACACACCATTACACATCACTAGCTGACGAATGCACCATTGCATGCCACTAGCAGGAAATACGCCATATCATGCCACCAACAGTAGCCAAGATACTGCTATAGAAAAATAATGTCCACCAGCAGGGCACCTGTTCTAGTAGAAATGTTACAGGCTATTAGTTAGTAACATATTTGATGGGGGTGAAAAAAGACACATCCATCAACTTCAAACTTTGCCATATGAACCTTGTTTTTGCTGGCCAAGAGGAAGGGAAACATTTTAAGCTATTCCCAACTATATCCCAAATGGGTAAAAAAAAAATCTTTCCTGACTCCAGAAGGAAGTTGCATCACTTGGTGTATCAATATCCCATCTGCATACACAAATTGCATTCAAGTTTGAGTCTGGTGTGCCACGGCCATACACTTAGGGAACCCCATCTTTTCTATGAAAACTTTGACAAATTTGCCTGGAAAATATGTTTGTTTTTTTATTCAGATTGCAAGATATAAAAAGTTATATATCTATTCATTTGTATCCTCCATTATATTCTTGAAAAATGACCTATAAAATGTTATGTGTGCCCTGAAGCTTCCAGACTGCATGTTAGGGCTGCCTTCAACAGAACATGTTGAGAACCACTGTCTTATGCGGTCAGCAAATTATCTCATCCAATGGCCTGGATTCCTTTGCATCTGATAACTTTATCAAGGATTGTATCTACAAATATCTCCATAGACTTTAGTGGTAATCTGCTCCAGAGTATAACTCAACAGCAATGTAATCTAGGCCAGTACTTGGATATTTTCTCAGATAATTCCTTGGATGCTAGAGAGTTCTCCAATGCATTGCGAAGCCTCTCTAGCATCCAAGGGGTTAATCTGTTCTCCTCCCTCTGCTGTCTTGGCACATTCTCTCTATTTATGCAATTTACCCCAATTTTCTGATTTTTCATCTTTCCCCAGCACATTTTCCTGTTTATTTACTCTTCACCTCTCCCAGTCTCCCTTTATTTTCTCTTTTTCTCTTTCTATTGCTTTCTCTTTGGCTAATTCTTACCCCTCCTCATTCTATCTCTCCTTCCCTCTCCCCCCTCCTTTTTCCACGCTTCTCTCTCTTCTCCATAGCCCCCCTTTCTCTTTCTCTCTCTTTCTATTACTCCCTCCCTCTATCCTTCTCTCCATAGCTGTCTCCTCTCTCTCCCTCTGCCTCTATTGCGCTGGATTCTGGATATTCCTGAAGGAAGGCAAGGATCTCTCTCTCTGTCTCTCCTTTCTGCATCATCCCCAGATGTGTTTTGTGCTGCATTCACAAGGCAGAGTCTGGGACATGACACCAGCAGCAGAATGAAGCATGGAAGAGAAAGAAAGAGAAGGCACGGACTATCTCCCCCTTTCGGACACCACCACCTCCTATAGAAGGCTGCAGAGGAGATCCTGAGAACAGGTGGGATCACATACATAGATACAATGAGCTATGTGTACAGATATTATTAAGATATAACCATAGAGCCCTTACAGCTTGTGTAGGGGGTCCTCAAATTGATGTGCTTTTGGGTGAGACATTATCCCACATGTAAATTCCCTCAATGCATTCTGTTTAATGTTTGTCTGAAAGACAGACATGTTAAAAGTTGTTGTCTTAGCAGTAGCGTCATTGTACTCCCACCAGGTGTACCCACAGTCTAACAGGCACCCACACAAGTGACTTTTTGGGTTGGAAGTAATCCAACGGTGTTATTGGATGCATTTGTCCAGGAACAGACTGAAAGAGGGCTAAATGGTTAATTGTAATTATAATCTCTATGGGCTACAGGGAAGAAAACTGTGTGTGAGTGCATTTGCTTTGAGTTTGCTAAGTCAGTATATAGTAAGGCACAGGAGGCCATTTATATCAAGGAGAGTGGAGCAATTTTGGGACAAACCAATTGCACCACACAGAAGTAATAAAACTCCCATTGATTTAACCTTTTGAGTGCCAGAGGGGTAAGCAACGCATTGCAAAGCAATGCTTTGCGGACCTCTCTGGCACTCAAAGGGTTAAAGGTATATTTTTAACCCTTTGGATGCTAGAGAGGTCTTGGAGTCCACTCTAGTATTCAAGAGGTTAAAATATCCATTTAAACTGGGATTTGGGGGGGTTTATGTGTTCTTTGTGTAGTTGGTTTGCCCCAGAATTGCTCAACTTTCTGTCTGTGTATAAGGCACAGGGGTGGCAGTTTCTTAACCCTTACATGGCCAGAGAGGTCTCTAATGCATTGAAAAGTTGTCTAAATTATGAGCCTGAAAAATGTATACGCTTAACACCTGAAGGACGGGGGGGAAGGGATGTTTAATGAATTGCTTCACAATGTGCTGATCATTAAAGGGTTCATTTGAGTTCCCCAGAATATTAATGTCAGTTCATAGTGTAGGGCTGGATAATCTAAAAACCTTTTCACAACCTCAAAAGTGTGCCACATCCCAGCAACCATCGTCATTTCACCTTAAAATGATAGCGATTATGTTATGGGGCATTATTAAAGGGGGAGGGGTTATCAGAGTGCAAAGCTGTGTATTGCTTTGCACACCTCATGACTGTTAATGAGTTAAACAGTAGAGAGGGAGTAACATGAATTATATTAATCCCAATTTGTTTATTTGTACAAATAAATCTATGCAATCTATTGCAGGTCTTCCTGGCTAGTGAAGTGTTAAAACAACTGGGTGAAGCGAAGTGTTAATCAATGCCTCCTCCCTGCAGTGTGTGCGTTAATAGAAGAGGCATTGCTGGCTTATTAGCAGGGAGCTTAATAATCACGATCCAGCTTTCTTCTCCCTATGCACTCTGTGTAATGAATGTGTGTTTTCTGGGTAAGGGGGAAAGGCAGTGGTCTAAAAGTGTGTGTGTGCTCTTTGTCTGCGTGCTGTGCTGTGATATGAGAGGCAGGTATGTATGGAGGCCCATGGTGAAATGCGTTGGCTGCAGATGCCTTTTATTTTGGGACTAGTTTGTGTTTCTGTAATTACAATTCACCCCTTGCTCTGTATCCCTGTGAGAGGCTGAGTTTAGAGGCTGAATTACTTATTGGGCAGCCATGTGAGTTCTAAATACAATTACAGAAACCAATACATATACATATATATTTGTATATATATGTGTGTGTATTTTTATTCATACATAGAAACATAAAATGTGTCAGTATATATGGCCATTTCCCTTACTAAACAACTTAGACTTATTGAACCCTTAGATAACCGTATGTCTATGTGTGAGAGACACACACTTCTACAACTAAATACTAGTTTAAAACATTACTATATAGTAGGCTAATTCCAGAATTAATCAAATCAAAGGGCAGATTATCAGATACACTGTTTTCCCAGCCATCACTGACAGATAGCTTTGGTTATTTACCAGTTATTGTACATATATCCTTGTCTTACATGTGCAAGACAGAGAAATATGAAAACATTATGGAGTGAATGTGGCCATGACTATGATACACATGCATACAAATACAGTAACTGTGTATATGTGTGTGCCCCATAGAGTTCTAAGAGATCTGTCATTTTTGTCAGATGTGAATAGAGGCTTTACTTGTTATTTACTCATTGATAAATGGGTGAGTACCACATACAGTCTGCTCATTAATCAATATGGAAATGGGAAGCCACAAGTAAATCAGAATATTTCCTTGCACATTCAGCCATTTAATATTGATGAATAGTGACATAAAGTCTAATTCATGCAGATTACTTTTTTGCCGTTATAGAAACTCACCACAATAAAAATGTACAAAACACTTATCAATGTGTTGTATGGCGCTTATCACAAACGTGACTATTACGAAGTATATTGCAAGGAGATGCAGCATGCTGCAACTTTTCCTAACACTGCGTTAACACATCTACATGTTTGTTGTATGGGTTTCAATAGACTTGTAATGGCGTCACACAGCTATTACAAGTAGTTGCAATTTTCTATACCGCACTGTATACACTGCTGTTTATATTGAGAACATTTCCACACTATCACAGTTTTGGTAAGCCACAACAATATGTTCATATGATTACATGAAACAAAACTATTGCTACAATAGTGAGAATATAGCCTACTACAATATCCTGAATATAAACATACATTTTACAGAAACTAAACATAACACTCTGCATCAGGAACAGTCAATGTTTGGCTCGCCAACTGTTGGGAACTAGAACTCCCATCATGCCTACGAAACCATCCTATATAATAATTTGCTAGGATGTTTGCCAGAAGCCGTCATGCGCAGTAGAGACTGCACGAATGCACGGAATGTTGGGAGCACTAAATGCTGGGAGCTTGGAATGCTGGGAGTTCTGTGCTGGGAGCATTCTGTGCTTTAGGGCAGTTTCTACAGTGCATGACTGCATCGGCGGCAGGACTCAGAGCAGGACTGGCCTCTTAACCCTTTGAGTGTCAGAGCAATGCATTGCATACCCTTCTGGCACTCAAAGGGTTAACATCACCTGGACCTTGGCCTGTGAACACGTGCTTTTATACTAGCTGGTACAATAATTGATTACTTCTGCTGCTCTACACAGCCAGATCTAAATTGAAGTCCTTTTCTTATCTGATGTTTATTTTTATTTTTATTTTCAGAAATATTTCCCTAATAATTTGCATTTCAAGCAGATGGAACATTTTAGCTGTTGCTGTAGGCTAAGGGATGAATGTACTAAGGTATTACAAGCTCAAAAAAGTAGCTATACAAAATAAACATTTCTGTTGAAGTGTATGCACAGGGCTGGTTTTACATCACAGGCATCCCTAGACAAGGTACCCTAGGCTTCATTAGCTCCGCCCATGGCCACACCTCTACTCCTCACATGACTTTGTCCACAGTCCCATCTGCTCTTCCTTGGCACAGAAAATACACTTAACCCCTTGAGGACCCGTGACGTGCCAGGACCATCATGGGAAAACTTCCCTAAAGGACCAGTGATGGTCCTGGCACGTCATGGATTTCAGGGCTCCCCATGTGGCTGAACGCCATTAGAAGAGCCCTGTATCGGATTGCGTTAAAAAAATTATCCGTGGTCCTTAAGTAACAGCCACGCATACACGGTTGGTCCTTAAGGAGTTAACCAATAAAATACAAGCATAAAAAGTAAATAAATAAATAAAAACTCTTTTAACCCCTTGGTTTCTAGAGATATATCCAATACCTCTCTCAAGTATCCAAGGGGTTAAGCAATAGCCAGTAAAAGGGTCTATAAAATTGTTCAGGGTTACTGAGATTGCACTAGCCACACCCACAACTCAGAAGGTGCAGCTAATTGCCTAATCTGCTTAATGGGAATTCTAGTCTTGTGCAGAAAGCAGAGAGGAGAGGGTTATAGATAAAACCAGTTATTATCTGCAATGGAGTATAGCCCATAGTGAGGCTGCTGAACTAAGTTGATGTAGAGTAATTTTGTGGTCAAACCACCATGGGTGTCATATACAAAGTACCAATTTTCTATTGAACTAACCCTCACTGAGTGCCAAAGGGGTATGCAGTACATTGCGGAGGTGACCTTAGAATTGAACCAAGTTTTCCATGTTTTGAAACCAGTGTCTTGGCTTCAGAGTTAGTCCATTAACCCTTTGAGTGCACTGGACACATCCCTGGCACTCAAAGAGTTAACCAGCGCATTGCATACCTCTCTGGCGCTCAAGTGGTTAACCCTTTGAGTACCAGAGGCGTACGCAAAGCAATGCGTTGCGTACCCCTCTGGCACTCAAAGGGTTAATACAAATTAAAAATCTGTTAAGTATTGACTCAACTAAAAACATTTATTGCAAGTATATCAGGGATAATGGACTCCCTGCCTGTTGTGGTGCAGGTAAACAAGCTGGCTCTCCACCTCATAGTTTTATAGCAGAATCATAGCTGATATACTGCACTAAAGAACCATGAACATAGGGTAGATTTCTTCTCCAGTATTAAAAAACAACCATTTAATTTATAATTCATAATAGAACTCAGGTTAAAATAAAGATTGTAATACAAATGTGTATCAAATTGGACATAATGCATTTGTGCAACAAATACTAATAACCACAGCCGATGATTAAGTGCGTGTGTGGTATGAAACGAGTAAGACCATTTTGATATGCAGTTGTAATAAAATGTTTATTTTCCTCTGTGTGCTTTTTAATGGAATTCAATAAAAGATTATTTTTTTAAATACCGGCGGAGGAGTCGTGTCCCAATCCTTCATGATTCCAAAGTGCGGTTTACCAGCTGTGTTCAGATTTACTTTAAACACTTGGATGCTAGACAGGTTTCCCCACAGACAGTGGTTAGTTTTACATTAACTCTATTCCTTTCTTACCTGCTGTGAAAATATGGATCATTTGATTCTATGCATTCATTTATGTCCAGCATTTAACCTATGTTCACACAATTGACTGAGCAAGGCAACACTGAGTCCAGATTAGACTCATTCATATCTCCTACCTGTCTGTATTGTATGCTCCTCTGTGAGCTGATCTGCATTCAAGAGGAGAGGGACAGCCATCTGGATATTGGCCATACAAAATTTGCTGATGCCTGGTTTAGCCAGTGGTTGTATCAATGTCATGGGCATCGTGACCAAATAATTTGTCTGAACATCTTTACTGTGACCACATAAACCTCCATGCTATCGTCCATTACTGCACTTGGATATTCATCAGGAAGTTGAAGCAAGCTACATCTTTGGGCAGCTGTCAGATGACACAGTTGCCCTTGTGAATTACTCCACTGGGCACAATGAACTATGTTTCTGGACACTTTTGCACAAAGACTGTGTCACTGTGGCACAGTTGCCCACACGGCCATTTTCACTAATAATCATGGTGCATTTCTGCAGAAGACCAGTGCATCATGGAGCAGGGTCATAACATTCTCATTTATATACATTTACTCAGTGAATACTTAAGAGGTGCTTTGCATTGCATTGTATTGGAGGCCTTTCTAACATGTAAGAAGTTAAAGGCCTTATTTATATACGAGATGAAAAAAAAACGAGAGATCATCCATTAATTGTAGAGGAAAGTTACTTTCAACTAAAACAAAGGCAGGGATTTTTTACAGTAAGGGTGTTAAAGGTATGGAATTCTTTGCCTCGTGATGTTGTACTTACAGATACTGTAACTGCTTTCAGAAAAGCAATGGATGCCTGACTAGCGCAAACAACATTGAGAATTATGACAGATGGCTTCAAAGCAGATAGGTTGTTGATCCAGGGAACTATCTGACTGCCATTTGGAGTCAGGAAGGAATTTTTTTGCCCACTTGGGGCTTAACTGGAAATGGTTTCAGTGGAGTTTTTCTTGCCTTCCTCTGGATATACACATGTCTGTTTTCAGCCTTGTCAACTATGTTACTATTTAAATAATTGGGGATTTTCCCATATGATGCTGTTGGTCTGCTCTCAAACTACTTAGGTTTACTTTTTGCATAAGGCCCTAAGTCTTACATTTATAACAAACAGTAAATATATTTCTACAATGTAGAAATAGCATCTATCATAACTAATGAGAGGCTAATCTATAAATGAATAGTTCATTCTGCAGTGTACATTTGAATGCATATTTTGTTGCAAAGTTTTACAGCACAAAATATAGCTCTAAAACAAACTATATGTTACAGGACTTTTCATGCTGAGTACAACAAAGTCACCCCAGAACATATTGCAGAACATACTGTTAGCAACAGATCTAACTGTGGTCCAAATGTATTCTTTCTGAGAGCTTGAGTCATTGACTATGGCTCTCCATAGAAAGTGATTGGAAATCAGTACCATCTGGAGACCATACAAGAAACAATATTTTTTCATAAACAAAATTAACTACTGTTTTAAACCTCTGAGTGGCAAAGAGGAGCACGATGAGAGATTTAGATGCTAGCACTTTATATACATTTCTGCCAGCAGTCTAAGAAGTGGGTGAACACTGTTCAAACCTGTGTCATTATGACCTTGAAAAACTTTACATCTGATCTGAACCCTTGCAATCAAAATTCCGCTGACCTTTCTACGAGCAGAAATGTGTGTGAAGTGGTCTGTGAATATGAAGTACAAAATGTTTGTGTACAGCCCTCCTACCCCTCCTGCTAGGATCTCTGATCAGTAATTGCTCTATGTACTGAATACAGTCTTTTGTGTGTGTTTGTTTGGGAAGCAAACCTTTAAAATAATAGCAGAGGCTGCAATAAGGGAGGGAGGGAGCTGCTTAGGATCTCAGCTGAGAATCACAATATGGTCTTTTTTATTGAGATAATGTGGCCATGCCCCCCCGCACAGTATAGTAGAGCTCAATGTGTGTGTGTGTGTGTGGGGGGGTTGCTTTGGGAAAATGCCTTTATGTTTCTCTTTTTATGGGTTTAATGTGTGTGGGAATTTGTGTAGTCAGATATGCTTAAATGGATTTTGTTTGTTGTTTTTTAAACTCTGAGGGCACATTTGTGTGCCTATGTGTCTTTGTTGCCTGTAGGTGCACAGTACATATCTTATACTAGCATGCATACCGTATGTGTGCATCTGTAGGTGTGCATGTGTCTATGTATGTGTAAGTGGATGTACATGAGTGCACATGTTCCAGTGGTTGTATACATTTGTGTACAAAAGGTTGGGCACCCCTGGCCATATTTCATGTTTTAATGATTTTCGAAGTGAAACGAAGTTAACACAACCTCCGCAGTGAACAAACTTAAATTTTACATATTTTTGTAAATTTTAATCAAACCTGGGAACTTCCTCCCCTTAAGCTCAGCTCATGTGTTACCGACCAGGGGGATGTAAATTATGTGATTGCCCACCTACACACAGCCCACATTGTCCACCTCCACACTGTCCACCTCCACATTGTCCACCCCACATACTGCCCCCCCACACTATCCACCCCACTTTGCCCACACTGTCCACCTCCACACTGCCCACCTCCATACTGCCCACATTGTCCATCTACACTCTGCCTACCTACACATTGTCCATCTCTACACTGGCCACATTGTCCACCTCAACACTATCTACCCCCATGCACTGTCCATCCTCACACTGCCCAAATCGTCCACCTCCACACTGCCCACCTCCACATTGTACACCTCAACACTGTCCACACCACACACTGCCCCCCCACACTGTCTACCCCCACTTTGCCCACACTGTCCACCTCCAAACTGCCCACCTTCATAATGCCCAGATTGTCCACCTACACACTGCCCACCTCCACACTGGCCACATTGTCCACCTCAACACTGTCCACCCCAATGCACTGTCCGCCCTCACATTGCCCACATTGTCCACCTCCACACTGCCACCTCCACATTGTCCACCTCAACACTCTCCACCCCACACACTGCCCCCCCACACACAATGTCCAGGGTGTGAAGGAGGAGAAGTGGACAGAGTTTCAGGATAAATTCACCACTGGTGGAAAATCAGCCTCTGTTCCCAGAGACCCGGTACATAATTGTAAAACCGGAGTCTATGGGTCAGATCTGCAGAGTTCTCAGATATGATTTTGGTATGATTTTAATGCACAGTTACTACTTATTTACTGAATTTAACACAGGGCTCAAAATTTCCACTCACCACTAGCCAATGGCGAGTGAAAATTTAGCCCTGGCGAGTAGAAATTCAGCCCTGGTGGGTATGTTTTAGCTTGCAGTGGCGAGTAACTTTTCAGGTCTGGCTAGTAGCAAAGGACTTCAAATTATAAACCCTGATTTAACAGATAGAAAAATACAACAAAAAATGTTGCATGTGCACCTTTCCAGGTGATCCACATGTAATTTGGCCAGGGGTGCTCAAACATTTGTATACAATTGTATTAGAGCATATTTGAGGATCTATGTACATGTGCTTCTCTATGAATACATGAACAATTAAGTGTGAGGACAGGCAATCTCAAAATGTCCCATCAATTTAAATGGGGCTTTTATCCCCTGAAGAACAATGAATTGGAGACCTCCACACATGGGGTTAAAGGTCCATTTAAATAAACAGAGATGTTTTTTCATTTCACATTTCACCAATGAAGCTGTTATTTCAGGAAGAATGATTATGGCTAATCTTTTGCTTTTAGCATAAGCCCCAAAGTCTTACTTATTAAGTTTTTTGTTGGCCTCACTGTACACTGCACTATGACAACTAGTGACACATTTGCCATTATTTGATTTCCTAGGGGAAAAGTGTCCTGGAGATTATTTTGAAAGTTGCAAGGAGCAACTACCTGGGCAATATATAACTGCTCTGTGGTCCTCTCCTCACCACACAAATCTATATGTCAATAGTCAGCAGGACAAACGTATGGCCATGGTTTAGTAAATCTGTACCAAAGCCATTGCACTTCTTTCTTTGATATACGTGGTGCAGCTTTTTTACTCTTTATTATTGCCTTAATATATATATATATATATCATTTTATACTGTGTATATCACTTGTACAATATTTATCACTAAAATAACTATACTTTCACTGGTATCACTGTATGCATATTACTGATCAATATATCTTGCATGTATATTACTGATCAGCTACTTTTACCATTGCCAGTCTGTCATTATGTGGTCTGTTTATCATGATTATCTCACTGGTCATTATGTCATTGGTTGGTTTAATATTATGTCACTGCTCAGTTTATCATCATTTTCTCACTGACTTTTATGGTTCTGGTCAGTCTATCATCATAGTAGTCTGGAACAGTAGAAAAACAGACCAAAGCAGACAATAAGAAGATATCTAAATTTAGCAGTTTGTTAATGATAGCAAAAAAGGAAAGCTTATTACATTGCATTAACACAGTGGTTCTCAACCAGGGTGTCGTGGCACTTTGCTGTGCCATGGACATCAACTTAGGGTGCTCTATGTTATCGATGAAGGCTTTCACAAACATGTGAATTTTGAGTTTTGAATGTTTATTTGTGGAAACTGTTCTGCACAAAATGTTTATTTTTGTTAGCATGATTGTGAGACCTAATAATAACTGTATATGTATGTATTGTACCCTTCATTATGCTTTTGATAAGTTACATTATATGTACTAGGGGTGCCCTGAAAGTTACATATTGAGTTCTAGGGGTGCCTTGAGCAAAAAAGATTGAGAACCATTCATTTACAAGTGCTCTTCTTTGGGTTAATGCACATGTACCATGTCAGAGAGCTTGAAACCAGCAGAGAATGTGATGCAGCTAAAGACTTTTCTACAAGTTTAAGGGTGCAGGTGGGGGAAACCACAGGGGAAATAGAAGGGACCTTTTCCAAATATGAGTGACTAAGTGTGTGAACAACACGATGACGTGCAGTGGTTTCTATTAGTTACTGACTTTTGGTACCAGGTCCCTTTCATCGCCTCACAGCCTGCCAAGCATCCTGAGAAGTCTTTCTGGCTTCATCGTATCTGTTACTACGTCATCTGCTTGATTCAAGCACTCCGACCGTGGTTTCTGTTCATCCAGTATTTGGACTTGCCCATTTTATACTATGGTTTCAGCATATGGGTTGCAATCCAAAAAACAGAAGATAACATCTGGGTCACAGTGGGTTACATACCTCTCTGGCACTCAAATGGTTAAAAGAACAATTTATGTCAATGGGTAAATTGGGACATTTTGGGGGTTATGCACTGAGGAGTGATAAAGTGGAGAAGATCTCCTATGTCATTATTCTTTAAAGCTTATGCACTAAGATCTCCGAAGTTAGAGAAATGTTATTGCGTGGGCTCCACAGAATAACAAAGGAATTGGGGAAAGTGATGTCACCGGAGAAGTCTTCTCCACTGTATCACTTCTTTATCACACCTTAGTGCATCTCCCACTTTGTCTCCTATGATGAAATTGATTAGCCCCAGAATTACTCCAGGTTTGTTAGTAAATCAGCCTCTATGTGTATGTTCTGTATTTTACAATCGATAAATCAGAGGTCTGTAGTAAAAGTCTGAATTAACCCCTTGGATGGTAATGATTTACCCAGTGTATTGCAAAACAATGCATTGGAGAAGTCTCTAACATTTAAAGGACTAAATGCAACTGGCTTGTGTTTCATTGTATTTCTTATTGATATCTTCCAGCTAAGTATATCTCTAATCACTGGTTGTTATGTCTCTCAAATGGGTCACTGTGGGACATACCACTGGTAAAAAAATTCCCCGCAAGGGACTGCAGGGTACAGGAGGGGAAGCATGTCATGGGGAGGGTTGATCCGGGCAGGAAGTGTGTGTGTAATAGGGAGGAGTTTAAGGAAAAGGCTTAAATGGGGTTGGTGACAGGAAGTGGATTGCTGTTTGAGGATGAAGGGGCAAAGGAAGCATACCTTCCTCCCTCCCTTGTGTGGTGGCTGAGTGTCTGGCTGGGGTGGATAGTCCTTGCATGGTTTTCAGCTATCGATAACTGATGTGATAAAGTTAGGGGATTTATCCTCGGGCGGAAGCCCTTTGGGAGTTTTGCCCCGGAATTAGGTTGCGGAAGGTGACGTTACCCATTGAAGCTAAAGTGGATGGCCAATGGGGTAATTCCATGGAAGTCAGCTGTAAGTGCTGAATAATGGTGGAGTCATCTGTAAGTGCTGAACAGTGGTAGAGTCAGCTGTAAGCGCTGACGAACATTGGGATCAGCTGCGGTACTGAAGAATGTGGGGTTTTAGAATGAGCCCGGATGATTGGGCCATGCTTGATTTCAAGGAAGGCAGATTGGCAAGGACTGTCAGTTAATGAATGAGAATTGATTAATGTTTAATTATTATGGTGGTCTGAATAAGTACAATAATGATAATGTAAGTAAATTGTTATATAAAGCTGTGGTCTGTTATCCCAAAATAAATGTGTCTGTGTGTATCTGATGAATCATACCCTCTCCTCATGACATGATCTGAGCATCACTAGCCTAGATGACTTTTATTATGTTGGTTTTTATACAGAAGGAACTCTGCCAGCTTTGGAAATGAATGCTAGCAAACCCAGCACCCCAGCTCCACTGCATGATCATGGAAAAGGCATCCAAATATGGTATGTCCTCTATTCCCTGCTTAGTAACTTCATCTAAGCAAGGTGTACGGGAAAGGAGTGCCCCAAAATGCCCATAGAGTGTTCCCTTGTCCTCTCACTGGAACAAGTGGAGTTAATTCTTTGAGTGCCAGAGGGGTAAGCCACGCATTGCTTTGCAAAACGTTACATACCCCTCTGGCACTCAAAGGTTTAAAGGGACGAAATTTCTTCAAAGAAAATTTGCACCACTATATCGTTAACCTCTTCAATGCCAAGAATCAATCCATTCTTATTTAAAATAATTTTTATTGTAGAAATCCACATAAAAACATGTACCTTCTTAGCATCATAAACTGACTGGTCAGAGGTAATACTAGCAGAGTTGGGAATACTAGCATGTCTGTAATGCCTCTGATCTACGCGTTTCGCACCTTGCGGTGCTTAATCCTGACCAAAGACCGAGGAAATAAATAGAATGTAGGGAGCGTAACCCTTTCAGTGCCAGAGGGGTATGCAACGCATTACACTGAAAAGGGTTAAAACACTGCTTTAGGCAGTCGTAGGGACTCAAAATTGATTCCCCACGCTTGATTAAATTAGAATAAAGTTTGTAATTTTACCCCTTTGTGTATCACTGAGCAATATAACGGTCTTAAATTCACAAGTTTGTAAAGCAGTTTTCAGTATTAACCCTTTAAGGACCAGAGTGCTCTCCAACATTTTGCAATGTGTTGCCTACCCCCTCTGTTTCATAAAGTGTTAAATGAATACTGATATTCAGGTTAGCCTTCCACAAAAGAGGATGTGGTAGCATTAACAAATATTTAATTAAACTTCCCCATAGCTTTAACCCTTTGGTGCAGGGGTGATATCCCTTTGGCATTCGATGGGTTAATGAGCATAATATTATAGTATTGGATGTGCTGTGTTTTAGCAGGCTGAGAAAGGTACTTTTCTTTTTCTCTCCTTAATTAAAACTAAAGAGGCTCTTTTCTTCTGTAGTTGTGGACAACTGGTGACTCTGAGGCTACATTCAGCCCTCAAATCCTTCTCCTGTGCCCCCAGTCCATTGTTTGGTACAGTAGGAAGAGGAGATTATTTCTATCTACTACTACTTTACATCTGACCTATTTTTAGCTGAGGAGCTCATCAATGTATATTTTGCCTTAAGGCATACCTGTGTGTGCACTTACACAATTCCACCTTAACACCAATACTTTGGAAACCAAGGGGTTAAACTACTTTTTTCAGCCCATTTAGAATTTGTAACCATTATGCGTGACTGTTCAGTTGCCTGATGATTTAATACTGTGTAGGGTTGCACCAGGAAGTGAATAATAGATATACGAGAGATGATTCTTTAAGGTCAGTTGTCACAGGTTAGTAAGTCTGATACTATGGGAGCAGATTTAGTAAAATCTCAGGCTGAACTGTACAGCTTCAAAATGGCACTGCTTAGCCATTAGGAGGGTCAAGAACACCAGTCCCCTTGGATGGAATGTTAACAGGAGGCTGTTAGGCAAAAACCTTCCAGGTTGCATGTGCAGCTTCTGTTAACCCTCTGCATCATGCTTTCAAGCCAGATATAAAGGGTCCATGGGTAATTTACTGAGCAGGACAAAAGACTGGACTAAGGGACTTCAGTCTTGCAGTTTAGTCTGTTCTTGTTGGACCAATTATGAAGCACAGGGGGACATTTTTCAGACACACTTTCTGCTCTGCCATTGGTCCACTTGGTCTTCTTTACTGGCAGGATTTTACCCAGGGAAGACTATCTGCTGATGGAGACTACTGTCGTGCAGTCCAAACAGTCAAAAGGGCCAAATCAATTCTTCTAATATGTTTCGTATATAACATAGTTTTAAACAATTTTTTGTCAGAAACGTGGACAGTACCCCCCCCCCCCCCTGAAAAAAGCAGGTTTGCTTACCCTCCATGTAATTTGGAACAGGCTCCTGTCCAGATCACTACTCCTTTGAATGAGGTAAGAGAACTACTGGAGCAGGCTACTTCTACTTTAGTGGACAAGGCCAGATGTGTTTGTGTGTATATACATGTGTATGTGGGTCGATAGGTATTTTTTGTGCCATTTCTTGTTCTAGCATAAAGATTTTTTTTTTGCATCGGGTTAGTGGGGGAGTTTTTAAATAGTGGTGTGTGACCATGGGTGTGACTAAAGTCACATAGGGTAATTCTTTATATGCATTTAGATTCCCATGCACACACATGCACAGTTATGTATGTAACTTTATTTATATAGCACCATACATGTACACAGCGCTTAATAGAAGTTGAAATAATACAATACAAAAATACAGAACTGGGTTAAGAGCATTAAGCTTAAGTGCAATCATTTCATTATTTGTGGGGGAAAGTGCAGCAAGGGAATCATAGACTGGGAAAGGGACCCTGCCCCAAGGAGCTTACAATCTAATAAACAGTTATGCACAGACACGCACACACACAGACAGGTATGCACAGCATGCACAAATGCATACACACACAGTTGTGTACAACACCTACTCATACATACACAGATAAGATCAGCTTCCAAACTCATAACTCCCAAATGTCACTATTTAGGAGGGACAGTCCCTCTTTTAGACCCAAATCCCTCTGTCCCTTTTTCCCACCCTGATGTCCCTCTTTTTAGGAGATCAGATTGTGGGTATATATATAAATGTATCACATTGCTCTACAGCAATAAAACTCTCATTATTGTTTGTTTAAATGTCAGTATATGTGTTTATAAATTAGTCTGTTTAAATAAAATACTTTTGTCTTGTTATAAGTCATTTATTAGGTTACACAAGGAGGTATCAAGAGGTCATGAAATAGCCGAAAAATTCCTGGTAATGCCCCAACCACCAGCCACACCCCCAGCAACACCCCCTAAAACACAAGTGTCCCTTTTTGGCAAATTGAAATGTTGGGAGGTATGCAAACCATATATATATATATATATATATATATATATACAAACACAGCTATTCACAAAAACACACACACACATACACGTACAGGCAAACACAATTACATATACAAACAGAAATGCCCAGATAGAGGCTCACACACATATGGGCACACAGAAATGCACATACATGTACCTCACACACACAGACACATGCACACAAAAGTATGCATGACACACACAGGTATCCACAGCACACATACATAGACACATACACAACACACTCATATGAGCACACAACTATATGCATGGTCATATACAGGCACATGAAGACACACACACGTATTCATAGCACATAAATAGCTCATGCACATTGGGTGTGCACAGCATACACACAGATATGCACAGACATATACAGGCTCACAAGCATGCATGGACACAAGTATGCACAGTCAAATACAGGTATACACACACACACACACACACACACACAGGTATGCACAACACACACATAGGCACATACACATACAAGTGCTCATATACATAGCCGCATACACGTAGGCATAACATACACATCAGTGCATAGCTTACACATCGGTACATGCACACACAACAACCTACAGTACACACACAACTGTACTCACACCCATGCACACGTGCATTTTGTTACATAGGTTCAAGCACACATACACACAGATACACACAAGCAATAATCTTACTTGTTTTTCATGGCTGCCTACGCATGATGTGCACCTGCCCAATAATCCAGAAATACTGGAATCTGGTCAGAATGTTAATTGGAAACATTATCAACCTAAATTTGCTATTGGAACCATTTCTTGGATTTGTAATATGCCATTAAACACAGAAACACAAAATTAATATCACACATTTTGTCAGCTGGAAGGTACTTTTTATCCCATGGTTGGAATGTGAAAAAAAGGAACTCTAATATGAGGTTTAGAAGAAGAAAATAAAAAGTTCAACACAAACTCATCCCGCCATTCAGGGGTAGTCAATTGGACATCCAGCAGTTGCAGAATACAACTCCTATTACATACCTCCCAACATTTCAGATGGTCAAAAAGGGACTCTCGTGTTTTAAGGGGTGTAGCTGGGGGCAGTGGCTAGTAGGAGGGGCATTACCGAGTATTTTTAGGTTATTTTGTGACACCTCCTTGTGTAACTGAATAAATGATTTAGAACAAGACCAAAGTGTTTTAATCACATAGACTAATTCATATACACAAAAACTGACGTTTATACAAGCATACATATATGAGTTTTGTTGCTGTGGAGCAATTTAATACACTAACATACACACCACACAGTCTGATCTCCTAAAAAGAGGGACACCAGGGTGGGAAAAAGGGACAGAGGGATTTGGTTCAAAAGGAGGGACTGTCCCTCCTAAAGAGGGACACTTGGGAGGTATGCTATCATGACCTGCAAAATCCTCAATTGCAAAATTTGACCCTTGTTTAATTTATGCAAAAATTCTAAGACACGGGTATGAGTAAAATGGCCACAGCCATTTATTTCCAATTTCATAAATCAATGAAGAGGATCTTCTCAGTATAGCATAAACAGAAGAATAATTTCCCTAATCTGCATTCAGTGAAAGTACCCTACTATGCTGTGCTGTCCTCCTTTTAATAATTGTGAGGTGAGGGAAGCACTGATAAGGCAGATTCAAAACATGCAGTAATCAAGCACTGGCCATCACTCCTCTTTTATAAGTGGGGGATACCCTCCCTTCTCACTCCATCAAATTGATCTTATAAGTATGTTTCTGGCAAAGTTCTCCCGCTGCTGTGACAATAAACAGAATTTAATAAATTTATGAGACAAATTAGACCTGCCTCTGTGCTCACAAAGAGTAATCCTGTAGCACTAAGCAGAGTTAAAAAACCCAGTGGGGGAAAACTCTAGGGAACCATGATTGAAAAGACGTGTCCTTCCCTCTGGGCATTAAGAAGTCAATGCAGAGAATAAAATAGACTATGCCTTGTCCTGTACATATATATGTATATATGTATGGTTTATAAATGGTAACATTTTAAGCAAAGAGTCAAAATGAACCAAATTAAGACAATGTAAAATGACAGTGAACATGAGAAAGGGAAGTAAAAGGAACATGAAGACACATATCTCAACTGTGGCAATGAAAGAGGAGGAGAATACATAAAAAAGGTTCAGAAAGGCTTTGAGAGTTGTTAAACCAACCCTCCCCTTAGTAATCAACACCTACTCCACCAACCTATAATTTCTCCCAGTGACAGCAAATCCAACCACTGCATCTCTTTATATTTTACTATGATGACATCAAAAGATTGCAAACTCCTCTGGCACTCAAAGCCCCGTCTTCCCCACTCTAGTACATTCTATCAATGAAAGCATTCCTATGAGTAGTATCTAGTAGACAGGGCCTTAGAAGAAGGAATGGGGGTGGAAGGGCACTGTGGAAGGTTCATTATGAATGGGCAAATGGGAGGTGTGTGAAAGTGGTGGGGTGAGAGGAGGGTGAAGGAGCGAAGGGCAGGGAGGGAGAATGTGTGCATGCTGCACCGCTAGGCGAATTAACATTCCCTCACATTGCTAGACACACTGTGCAAGCTGGAGATGTGAGGAGATTCCAGCAGGGCAGCTTGGTGGTCAGCATAGCTTGAGTTCCAAAAAACTATTACACTATGTGCAGTAACAAGTCTTCTATCTCTCTCTTTACAAGTAAACCATGCCTGAATTCTTTAGGTGGAATTCCTGTCTTAAAGGGATAGTAATGTTTCAAAATAAAAGCAGCTCCAATTAATCTTCATAGTATTTTGGCCATGGAGAGTGTTATTTCAATACTGTCAGAGTTGTAGTTCAAGAGTAATTGGATGATAAAATATCCTCCTCCCACCCCTTTTTCTGATGTAACATTGCTCAGCTCAGAGCAGAAAGGTGGTGTCCAGATGGCTTGCAGAGAGGGACAATGTTCAATTAGCATAAGGGAAAAATCTGAAAAAACTTTCAAGGGGGCAGGGTTTTCCTTATGTTCACAGTAAGAAGAGTGTTCCTTGCTGTGAGCTGTCTGGTCTTAAGACCAGATTCCACATCTGAGAGGAGGTGACTTACACTAAGAAAAAGGGGCGGGAGGGGGAAACTTTATCATTCAATTATAACTATAACTCTGACAGTACTGGAATAACACTCTCCATGGCCCAAATACTATGAAGATTAATTGGAGCTTTAAAAAGATAGTAATGTCACCATATAAAGTTGTTTTCAATTAATCAGTATACTCTTTTTATAATGCACGGTACCGTTGTAAATGTCTATATCGTTCTTCTTGTAATTTTATTTTAAAGTTTCCCCCTCCTGCCTTTTTCCCTACATCATTCATGTTCTCTCAGATCTGAAAGCCGGACAGATTGCAATGAGGGACGATATCGTCTGTCTGTATAAAGAAAACCCCGCCTCCTTGATGACTGGGAGCAGGGTTTTCCTCATGATGACACAGTATTGTCCCTCACTGCAATCCGTCTAGATCAGTTTTCAGATCTGGGGAAGCTGAGTGAAAAGGTGGCTGGAGGGGGAAACTTTAAAATAAAAATACAAGAAGACTACAATGATATGGACATTTACAACGGTACCGTGCATTATAAAAAGTATAATGATTAATCAAAAATTACTTTATATGTGAAATTACTATCCCTTTAATGAGTCCCTTATCTAGCCTCTTATCTTTAGTTGTTACAACTTTTCTACCCCTTTCACTGCTACTGAGATATGTAATGCACATTCCTAGGACATTGAAAGGCTTTGTGGTGCTGTCTGTGGTGCTGAAGCCTGAGCATATTCTCGGAGGAGTGGAGAGAATGCATTAAGACTTCAGTTCTCAGTTGCAGGATATGTACGGTAGGGCTTCCCTTCCACTTTGCCAGCAGTTTGACAAGCTTCCATGCTAATGAGAAAATTCTCCCCCCTCCTCTTGCATCCCTAATTCATAGTGCATATGTTTCTCCATCTCCAAGGTGATGTGCTCCACACACATTGCCAGACACACACATTGCCACAGCATCAACCCTTAGTACAGCTCCCCCCAGGTTACAGGTCGTGTGGATCTGCTGTCATGCTGTCCTTACACTTACGTCTCTTGGATTTCATTCCCAACAAACCAAAGGCTGGTGGAGGGTGGTACTATTTGTAGTTCCAACAGCTGGAGAACCAACAATTGACTACAACTGCTCTGATGATTTTTTCATTCAAGTAGATATTTGACTTTTAATCTGCTGGATACTAGAGATGTATCCAATGCAAATCATTGGCAAGATCTATCCCAGTTTAAAGGGGAACATTTACTTTCATCAGTCTTGTCTCCGTATGATTTACTTAGTAAAACTAAGTAAGCTTTGTTTTTTTGTTTTTTTTAAGCCATTTTACATGGGGTTGAAGATATTAAGGCTTAAAATGTGCCACTTCCATGTTCTGCGGCACACAGTATGTGCGGCATGAAGCTGCAGGACTTCCCACCACCCTCCCAGCTGCCCCAGGGAGTGCGTTCACGCTCCCCTACGAGGGTGATATTTATGTGGTCTAATGTTACAACAAGCTCCGTTTCCCATACTACTGAGGTTGCAACTAAAGTCAGTTTCAACAGACTATGGTGAACATTACATAAAACTACCTGGACTGTCTTCATTTTTAGGAGCGAAATCTTTTGTAAGTTTATTGTTTTTTTCTTGCAATATTTTTGATACTTAGATCATACCTCCCAAGTGTCCCTTTTTAAGAGGGACAGTCCCATTTTGAGACTCAAATACCTCTGTCCCTCTTTCTTACCCCATTGTCCATCTTTTTAGGAGATCAGATTGTGTGACCTGTATACAAGTATATCCAGTGGTGTAACAATAGGGGTCACAGAGGTAACAACTGCAACTGGGCCCATCACTCAAGGGGCCTGGCCACCCCCTGCGATTCCCCTACCCGAAACCTGCAAGCCAAGGTCTGTGCCTTCTT
The DNA here is from genome assembly GCA_037306005.1 of Rhinophrynus dorsalis. Lineage (NCBI taxonomy): Eukaryota > Metazoa > Chordata > Amphibia > Anura > Rhinophrynidae > Rhinophrynus > Rhinophrynus dorsalis. Next base: position 247,153,327 of record CM074724.1, on the reverse strand, counting down.
CGGCACAGACCTCTATTAGAGAGCTCCCTCTCTGTCCCAGCAATCTAATAATGCAGAGCGCTGGGAGATGACATCATCTCCCAGCGCTCTGTTACTAGAGAGAAGACCGCACGGGAGCTCTAGCTGCTAATAGAGGTCTGTGCAGAAGGTGGCACAGATCTCTCCTGCCACGCTGCTGGGCCTCCAGGGAGGTAGGAGATGGACAATGGGGGTAATTGTGTTAGCAATGTGGAGAAGGACATTGGGGGCAATGTGGAGATGGACACTGGGGATCAACGGGGCAATGTGGAGCTGGACATTAGGATCAATGTTGATCTGGACATTGGGGGCAATGTGGATCTGGACTTTGGGGGCATTGTGGAGCTGGATATTTGGGGCAATGTGGAGGTGGACACTGGGGGCATTGTGGAGCTGGACACTGTGGGCAATGTGGAGATGGACACTGCGGGTATTATGGAGCTGGACATTAGGGGCAATGTGGATCTGGACATGGGGGCAATGTGGCGATGGGCACTGGGGGTCAATGGGGGGTATTGTGAGATGAACATTGGGGGCAATGTGGAGGTGTCCAATGGGGGGGGTGATCGGGGGGCCATACGAATTTTTGGACCAGGGCCCGGTGGCTTCTAGTTATACCTCTGAGTGTATCAAATTGCTCCACAGCAATAAAACTCACATTAATGTTAGTTTAAGCTTCACTATATGTTTATAAATTAGTATGTGTAAATAAAAGACTTTGATCTTGCTCTAAATAATTTCTTCAGTTGCACAATGAGTGTCAGTAGGTCATGAAATAGCCTAAACATTCTTGGTTATTCCCCACCCAGCCACACACCCAGAAACACCCCCCAAATCAAATGTGTCCCCCTTTGGCTATTGGAAATGTTGGGAGGTTGCTTAGATTGCTATTTCAGTTTCTGTGAGGCACTAATTTTACATTTATGTCTCTAATGTGCAATAACTAGGAACAACTCAGTCAAAATTACATTTGTTACCTATTTTTTTATTTTTGATTTGTTTTAAGGATAGCTTTGAGGTATAGTACAGAGCAACACAATGCAGGAATTAAAACAATGAGGTCACCACAGTACCATTCCAAGCATGCATAATAAATGGGAAAAAACAGAAAGGATATATGGATGTGTTCCCTATATTTTGGTTAGTGTCACAATCATATTTACACCCCCAATCCATGTCCTGTTTTTGTCTGCATATTACCATTCTGTGCTGCATATAGTGAAAATAATATTTTAATTAGCGTTAATGTTTTAGTCAAATAATTAGACCTTCCTCAGAACAAGTGTATAAACAATAGAAGTGTATGAAAATATTATTTACATGTAATATTGATGTCTAATGAAAATATTACAAAATGCAGTGGACAGAGTGTCCATGGACCTATGATCAGTGTGCAGAGCTAACAGACAGTCATCTAAATAAATAAAATTATACATGATTTTCAGTAATTGCCAGTAATAAGCTCAAGCACACAGCTGGCCTCACGGTGCCACATACAGCAAACGGCACAAAGACTAAACAGTCAATGAGCCTAGCAGATAGAAAGGAAATACTATAAACATGGGCTGTGCACAGCTAGTATAAGAGGTAGAGACACAAAGATACATATAGACTTAACAGCACAAGGACTGTAGTGTCAAAGAGTCTAACAACAAAAGCTGCTGAAGTGCATTGCGAAGTGGTATCTGATTTCCAAATAACCAAAACGCAACAGACTTGTAGAATGGTGAAAAAGGCAGAAAAATGTGTTTTATTCAAAAGTTGTCTATCTATCTATCTATCTATCTATCTATCTATCTATCTATCTATCAGACTATATATATATATATATATATATATATATATACTAGTGTAAAAGCCCATGTACATTGGCAAAAGTGTGTAAAGAAATCCCAACATTCTGTCCATTCGGGCAGTCTCTACTTCACATGACTGCATCAGACAAACATACATCTGGCCTGCGTTCGGGCAGTCTCCTCATGACTGCATAGGCCTGCGTTTGGGCAGTCTCTACTGCGCATGACTGCATTGGACAAACATTCATCTGGCCTTTTATATTATAGGATATATATATATATATATATATATATATATATATATATGGCTCAAAATTTCCACTCGCCACTAGCCAATGGCGAGTAGAAATTCAGCCCTGGTGGGTATGTTATGGCTTGCAGTGGCGAGTAACTTTACAGGTCTGGCTAGTAGCAAAGGACTTCACATTTTAAGCCCTGTGTATATATATATATATATATATATATATATATATATATATATATATATATATATGTATATATGAGCAAGCAAGAAATGGATGCATCCGTTTCTTGCTCGCTTTTATATGTGGTCGAGGTTTGCACCCAGGAGAATTATAGCACAATAATAAAAGCGGTTATGTGAGTGCCAACTATACCCCTTATCTATCTATCTATCTATCTATCTATCTATCTATCTATCTATCTATCTATACACACACCTATATTTTTGCCCATTCCTATACATTATTTAAATCATTACTCATTTTATCCAACCTTTAACAATACTTTACTGAATCTCTACTGAAAAATAAGACCTTATTTCCTCCCTGTTAGAGGTATTAAATAAAATACATATGAAATTCATAAGCTTGTCTGCATTAACAAATTCTTGGTGGTGATAAATTATTTGCCAGAATGTTTTCTTAATGGCAAATATTACATTTTATAAGTTCAAGAGTGTCTTAAGGATGAGATTTGTACTGGGAGTTTATTTTTGTGCTTGCATAAAGATAAAGTGCATGTTCCTGCAGACTATATGAGGTCGATTTCTTTTTTTATTATTAAAGGGCAGTAATTAAGCTATTATATTACAATATTTATATTGCAGGGCTTTTTATGCTTAGTGTAACAAGGGTTCATCTCCTGTTGAAAGATGGTTCTGCTCAAAATTATAGCAGTGCATCTACGTGCAGCCAGGTGGAACTGTTACTATTACTACCTGTCATGAGCTGGGCACTACAGTCACAAGCCCCATTTAGCGTGGATCTATCACCTTGAATTTTATTTAAATATTGAAAAACTTCATTCAAAACTGCCTATGTGTCATTTGTGGCAAATTCCAGAAGAGCTATTCATGCTTTTATTTCTGTGGAAAGTGAAAGTGAACATTTCCTGATACTGCACAGAGCTTCATTAGCATATGGAATATCACGGAAAGCCTTCATTAGCATATGGAACATCACTGAAAATCTAAATTAGCATATAAAATGACACTGGTACCACACAGGTACCACAATTATTGTACATTAGCATGTGGTCACAAGTATGAATATCTCCTTAACTGTACATTTGCTGGTCTTTTGGCTAACATGGCACATAGGCAGTTTTAATGCAGTTTTCAAATATGCAAAGTTGAAATAAGGTGCAAGTTCCACTTTAACTCAATAGGATTATAGCGCAGATGATTTGTCCCAGAATTGCTCTACTTTTCCTTTAAGCATAAGACCCTGTATCACAAGCTAGAATGAGTGCAATGGTTTATGGGGATGGCAGTTTTTATTTTAACCCCTTGAGAACAAATCAAAAGTACAGCAGTTCTGAGAAAACCAACTGCACCACAGCAGATAAATAAAAATGATCTTTGAATTAAATAGCAGTTTAACCCCTTGAATGACAGATCTCCAGCACATTACAAAGAAGTGTTCTGGAGACTTCTCTGACATTTAAAGGGATAGTAATACTTCATTTTAACTTTATTTTATTTTGTAGGCATTAAAAAAATACGAAGAATGATATAAGTCTTATCTCTCAAACCTTTATGGTTTAAGAGATATTCACAAGCAAAGTTTCCCCTCCCACCCCTTTTACCTAGTGTAAGCCATCTCTTCTCAGATGTGGAATCCAGACAGATAACAGAAGGGGATAATCTTCTTCCTATGAGAAAAATGAAAGCACTGCCCCCCTTGACAAGCTTTTCAGCTTTTTCCCTTATCTTAATTGAAGATTGTCCCTCTCTGCAGTCTACCTGGGCACCTCCCTTCTGCTCTGGCTGAACAGTGTTACATCAGTAAAAGAGGCAGGAGGGGGACACTTTGTCATTGAATTACTCTTGTACTACAACTCTGACAGAATTGAAATAACACTCTCCAAAGTCCAAATACTATGATGATTGATTAGAGCTGCTTTTATTATGAAACATTACTATCCCTTTAAAGATCTGAGGCGTAAATCAAAGAGGAAGAAGAATAGAGAAACTCAGTCTGAGCCTGAAAGATCTATAGCAATTGAAACACCTGCCTCGTCATCAGCTTTTTGCTCTAGGGTCCAGGAGTGGCAATTGTCCCCACCTCGCACCATCAGGGTCCTCTACCTCCACCTCTTCTGGTGAACCACTTCTGTTATTGTTATCGCCGCCACCAGCTAATAGCGATTCCATAGATGTGAGGATAGTGCAGTTCATATCCACCCATTGCACACTGTGTGGTGCGCTGACCACACATCGCAATGGGGTGGAGGATAATAGCAACCAGGGAATCAATTGGTATCTGAGGAGATTCCATCCCTCAGAATACACTAAGTTGGTGGCAGGGAAGATTCACCATTATTATGAAGTCTAGTTGCTAGTTGTCAGGCATCCTTAGCGAAGAGGACAAGGGGCATAGAAAAAACAGTACTTGGTTTCTGGGGGATGATTTGACATTGCAGACCTAAGAGTTATGGTGTTTGGCTACAGTTGTGCCAGTTGTTGGATTTGAGTGCAGATGTGCCATTCCTTCCCCTATTTCAAAACGTTCCTATACATACTGTGCACATTGCAGTTGCTGATGAAAGGCACAGTTCCTTCTTGATGTCAAGGAAAAAATCAGTATTCCAACACACCCATGTTTTTGGCAAAGAGAGAGGAGGAGAAGCATTAGTGGCCAACTTCTTTTCTCCACATATACCTGAAGTGGTGGGGCTAGTTGTGGTGCTGCTATTGCCTCAGGAGCATCAGTGGAGCTAATGGCAAGTGGAACCATGATCACATCATTGCATGTCTCATATCACTGCTATTGTTGATCCCATTACCTTGGAGCTGCCTACACATCCTGTTGCTTAAAGGGATAGTAATACTTCGTTTTATCTTTATTTTATTTTGTAGGCATTAAAAAAACATGAAGAACGATATAAGTCTTATCTCTCAAACCTTTATGGTTTAAGAGATATTCACAAACAAAGTATCCCCCCCCGTTCAACCAGATCAGAAGGGAGGTGCCCAGGTAGACTGCAGAGAGGGACAATCTTGAATTAAGATAAGGGAAAAAGATGAAAAACTTGTCAAGGGGGGAAGGGCTTTCATTGTTTTCATACAAAGAAGATTGTCCCCTGCTGTTATCTGTAAGTAAGTAATTGGTACATGCTTTCATAATTACTAAAGTCATTATAAAGTGTTAGTTCCACTTTAACATTAAATCACTGGTCAGAATCACTGGTCTGTATTTCACTGCTCAGTTTATAATACAGAGAATAGCAAAAGACTGGTTTTGAATATTATTAAAACTTGTGAAATAATAATAATAATAATAATAATAATAATAATATATTTATCATTAATAACATTGCCATTATTATTGTTATTAATAATAATCATCATCATAATAACATATGCCTTTCCAGCTATGCTTTCACTTTCCTTCTGGGATCTGGTCCCAAAATAAGAACAGAAGCTATAAAAATAAAGAATAGAAAAAAAAAATACTGTAATAGGTCAAAATGTAAATGTTTTAAACCAAACTTTGAATGGCACAGTTGCAAAAACATAAACAATTAGCAATACAATTTCAAAAACTAGCATCAGATTGAGCTGTGTTAGAGAGTTTGTGATAGTTGAAAAAGTCCATAAAGTTCAGCTTTTGCTACATCATTATGAAGAACAAGTGTGAAAGCCCATCTACATGGGACAAGGTCCGGTGAGGTAAAGAGGCCGGTTCTGCTCTGTGGACTACCGTCACCTCACTGGTGACGCACGCGATGCAGTCATGTGTAGTAAAAACTGCCTGAACACACAGAATGCTCCCAGCGTTCTGTGCTTTCGGGCAGTCTCTACTGCACATAACAGCATCGGACAAACATTCTGGCCTTGTATGTTATAGGATATAGAGGAAAGCTAAACAATAAAATATGTGAAACCAAAGATAATGAAGTCTCATTGGGGAAAATAATTATTTCTTAATTCAAAGTTTCATTCTGACTAAACAATCTATTTAACCTCTTCTCCAGTGCTAAGGTTCTTTTTCATACCTTTCTTGCAGTTTACAGTTAAATGGCAATTTTTGGTGCAGTTACATGACCAAGCCACATATGTCAGCTGACCCTGCACTTTTTACTATCTTCTGCTAGCAAATGCTTCTGGTTCTAAATTTGTCATTAACTTGTCTTTCTAGAACACTAACATTTCTATGTTTATACATAGGTCCGCCTATAAAAAATTAGCATTTGAATACAAAATTATTTTTCATTTAGTATTAAGTGGAATCTAATCCAAAATTTGTTTGGTCAATCTAACATCAGGTCTTCGTGCTGTGTGATTTGCCCATTTCCATTTTAGGAGCTTTAATCATTCAATTATGTCATAAAACTTTGTTTTTCGGTCTCTTTTTGTCATGTTATTTATTATTCAATTATAGCTCATTGGATGATCAGTAGATCACCCAACATGCACACTTTGAATGTCCGAGGGGTAAACAATGCATTGAGAAGCAATGCATTTCAACATCACTTGACATTCAAATGGTTAAAAGGTATCCTGGAACAAAATAGGGGGGACTCTACTCTCTACTCTCATAAATGGGTAAAATATACATTTTAAAGCAAGAGGATGTGTGACAGGGGATCATTAGGACCCCCTCAACCACCCTCTGCTCGCATTATATAAATATTGTTCATGTTGGATTATCTCTGTTTACCCAACGTGTGCATATTAAAGGCTAAACTTGGTTGACAGAGGAAGCACCTTCAAGCAAGGGTAACAATGAAATTGTAGTTGGGAGCGAGAGACTGGAGTTCTTTAACAGCTCCCCCCCATCACAACATCATCAGACATTATAATACACAAGAGACCCCTCTTTTGAAGAAGAGATGCCCTTCTCATAAATGTTTCCAGAACATTTGGTTCTATTTGGAGTGCGGCATGAGATTTAAGCTCTTAAAGAGCCCCCCTCCCACTCATAACTGGTATAATTTATGCTCCTGGATTCCTCCAGCAAGGTACTACAACTGGGGACTAAGGACTTTCCTAAGGTGGAACTTGGTCCTTGGTACTAATTCCTTTGATGCTGGACTGCAAAGGATGGGACCGTCTATGTCCTTAGTAGATTTAGAATAGTTGCTGAGGATGTAGACATGTCCACTCCTTATCAGTTAAAGTGGATCTATCATCTAAAACAATTCCCCCTATCACTGTATTCCTCTAAAACATATTTCATTTTATAAATAATAAGTAATAAAATCTCACACACTATTGAAATGACATCATTTGCTGTTTAAAATAGAGAGAGTGCTGCCATGTTGATGATGTGATGTTTGATTGGCAGCGCTCCCCTCATCCCAGTTCATGTTAATCACCCGTAAAAAGACAGGCCTGCACATGTTCATGGGAAGTTGAAGGAGGGGCTGGAAATCAAGGGGGTAGGTAATTACAAGCTGTGTGGAACAGCTTGTACCGCACCGAGGGACATCCAAGGTAGTTTTTTGAAGCCTGATATCTTGGAGACCATAACTTAAAACTAAAAAAAATTAAACATTTATACATATCGCTAACAGAAGTATTAATTCACTTTGACTTTCAGGAGGTGAAAGTTCCACTTTAAGTGGTTAACCTATAAGCATACGCTTTTTCCTACAAATTAATTTAACATTTAATTTGTGTTATCTATTGTATCTGCTATCACCACACATCACTTATTAGCAAATTCCATAACTTGGCAGGCAGTCCTTCCTGGAAACAACTGCCTTCTCTGCTGAAGTTGAATTTTTCTGCTGTCTAATCTTAAAGTAGGGCAGTGCCTCCTAGGACACCATTTACATAAGTGCAGTAGCATGTGAATGGGTGAATAGAAATCACATTTTATATTTAGACTCACATTTCTTATTTACATAAAACAGTTAACAAGCTTCTTTTGTTGATACGGCAATGGGAAGAGAAGAGTCTTTTCTCTCAGTTTCTTATACTCTAATGAAATCAAGTTTAACCCTTTAAGGATGAGAGGGGTGTGCAGTGCTTTGCTCTTCAATGTGTTGCACACCATCTATTCCTTAAAGGGATAGTAATGTTTCAAAATAAAAGCAGCCCCAATTAATCTTCATAGTATTTGGGCCACGAAGAGAGTATTATTTCAGTAGTCAGAGTTGTAGTTCAAGAGTAATTGAATGATAAAATTTCCCCCTCCTGTCCCTTTTACCTAATGTAAGCCACCTCCCCTCAGATGTGGAATCTGGTCTTAAGACTAGACAGCTCACAGTAATCTTCTTACTGTGAGAACAATGAAAACACTGCCCCCTTGACAAGTTTTTCCCTTATGCTAATTGAAGATTGTTCCTCTCTGCAAGTCATCTGGACACCACCTTTCTGTTCTGAGGTGAGCAGTGTTACATCAGTAAAAGGGGTGGGAGAGGGATACATTATCATTCAATTACTCTTGAAATACAACTCTGACAGAATTGTAATAACACTCCCCATGACCCAAGAATAAAATTCATTGGAGCTGCTTTTATTTTGAAACATTACTATCCCTTTAAAAGGTTAAGTTCCATCCAGCCTTCTTAGCTCATGCTGCTCCTTCAGGGTTCCTTCATTGAGCTAACCTTTGATCATTAGTGGGAAGTTTAAAGGAAGAAAGAGGGCAGAAAGAAGAGAAGTCCAGCCGAATTTAGAGACCCCAGAGATATTCAGATAATGATGAAAAGATCAAAAACTAACAGTGCATTTTAAGCTTTGTGGAGCCACTTAGAAATATCATGAATAAGCTTGCCAATACTGTAATTAGTAAGAAAAGTAAGGCTTAGGGCTGTGACAGTATTAGAGTTAGAATTCACGTTTATGGTTATAGATGCTATTAGACTGTTAGTGTTTAGGTTAGCATTGGGGATAGCATTAACCTCTTAATGAGAGGGTTTTTTTTTTCCATTATAGCGAATGACTTCCTGGACTTACCAGGTAAATCGTCTGTCACTAAGGGGTTAAGGTTAAAGTTAACCATTTGAGTACCAGAGTCGAAGACATTGCATTGTTTTCAGTATGTGTTTCAGCCTCCTGGAAATGAAAAGGTTAAATCAGAGACAGCATGACATTTCAGTGTTTGTGTATTGTTAGGGCTTGGACATGAGATATTATGTAGAGGAATTAAGCAAATATGGTTTTAATAGATTAACCAGACACCAACTGAAAGGTGAAGGTAGTAAGGGCAACTGGAATCTAACTGCACCTTAAGGGACAAATAACATTTCCAGAATTTCCTTTGATTTAAATGGGGCTTTTAAGCCTTTAAATGCTAGAGAGGTCTCTAACACATTGTGAGACAATGTATTGGAAACCTGTCTAGCTTTCAAGGGGTTAAAAGCCCCATTTAAATCAATTATAATTTTATTAGCTCCCTATGGGGCTGCTGATCCAGTTCTTTTAGTACATTAGCCTCTGAATGTTATATTTACTAGTGAGTAAGTAAGTATCATAGATGAGTCATGCCATCAATAAGACTGTCAGTTGTTTCTTGGAGAATCTTAAAGGGATAGTAATACTTAAAATGTAAAAAAAAATATGTTGTAGGGTTTATCCCCCTGAGTAAAACAAGAGTACTCCCACTGCTGAGAGGTCTTTCATTCAAAAGTTATTAATTTTCAAAGTTGAATTTTTTAGGTGCAATATCACAGTGGCCTGAAATTGTACAGTGGCGCAATCGACAACTCTGGTCAATTGACCATGAATCTCCATAGGATGGTGTAGCAACAGCGCCACTGTACAATTTCAGGCCACTGTGATATTGCACCTAAAAAATTCAACTTTGAAAATTAATAACTTTTGAATGAAAGACCTCTCAGCAGTGGGAGTACTCTTGTTTTACTCAGGGGGATAAACCCTACAACATATTTTTTTTTACATTTTAAGTATTACTGTCCCTTTAACTCATACAGCATCAGCTTCAGCAAGCATCTTCTGAAGGGTGGTGCAGAGAGGTTCCACTGAGGTGTTGACCCATAAGGTCCCCAATGTGCTATATGGTAGAATGATCAGAAGAACATGAAAAGTCACAGCAGTGTACTGAAGCCACAGTTGTTGGCCATGGTATCACCTGTGTTATGTGAGTGGTTTTGTTCTGTAACAGTAGACTGCCAGGAGCATTCTGGAGACATGGTCTGATGATGGGTTGTCCAGTCAAGTCTGATTACTTGCAGGTTGTGTGAGTGCCCAGAATGTGCAGAAGGTTGTGTGTCTACGACTGCCATGCATGATGCTGATTAACACCATTATACCAGGAGCTGACACACAGCTGTGATGAATAATACACTCTTCCCTGTGTTTCTGATTAACACTCCTCTAAATCAGTGTTCTCTATAAAGTAAACAGGTAAAGAGTTAAAGAGGACTGTTTATTAAAGGGATAGTAATACTTAAAATGTAAAAAAAATATGTTGTAGGGTTTATCCCCCTGAGTAAAACAAGAGTACTCCCACTGCTGAAAGGTGTTTCATTCAAAAGTTATTAATTTTCAAAGTTGAATTTTTTAGGTGCACTATCACAGTGGCCTGAAATTGTACAGTGGCGCTGTTGCTACATGATCCTATGGACAGCTGTGGTCCCGGGACCATAAATCTCCATAGGATGGTGTAGCAACAGCGCCACTGTACAATTTCAGGCCACTGTGATATTGCACCTAAAAAATTCAACTTTGAAAATTAATAACTTTTGAATGAAACACCTTTCAGCAGTGGGAGTAATCTTGTTTTACTCAGGGGGATAAACCCAACAACATATATTTTTTTACATTTTAAGTATTACTATCCCTTTAAAATGCAGTGTGCAGGCGATGTATTGGAATAACCAAAGCACCATGTATCCCTACAATAGTTTAGCTTCATCTCTGCCATTTTTTAATTACTCTTTATTTACTTTTATTTAATGCCTTCAGTGATACTGGGCTTAGTACCATTCATTTCATGTAATTGTAGTAAAAGAAGAAGGGGAGAAGGGAAGAAGACCACATGCGCCCCTGCTCTTTCTTTGAATTATTCTGCCAGTCACATAGGTCAGCCAACTCAGGAAGGAACTTGGATCATCCTCTGTCACTTCTCAGCATCTTTTGGGTATTTGCGGTAAATCTAATTTGTCCCTTCACACTTACTCAGTCATCAGACTCCTCTAACACAGAGAATAAATTGCCTGCCCAACAGACTCCTTAAACTAAACTCCAACTCCACTTTCTTTGCCTATCTTCTCTATCTCTAAAACACTGTAGCTGTCTCTCTCTCTCACACAATTCATTCTTCCCATTCATTACTAGCCAATCAGTAGGGACTGAAAGTTCCAGAAGGTCATGTGCATGCAGCTGAAGCAGAAACAAGTTTGACATAAAACTTTGCTCTGCCATGTCTCTCTAGTGGCTCAGGCTGGAAAGCTCATATCTTACAGCCCAAACGTCCATGGTTGAATTCCATACAGTTGCAGTGCCTAGAGGGATCAGCTGCACCTCACTGACGAGGCCCAAAAAGGCCGAAATGTATGTCTGGGGTTAGCTGTTTCCCTTGTTCAGAGAGGAATTGTCTGGCATTTCGTGGCTGGACTGTCATTTGGCAGGACCAGTATGATATGCTTCAGAAGATTTCTTCTCTGTGTATGGCACTGGTGAGCTAAAAGAGATTGCACCCTGGGCATGAGGACGTAGTCCCAGTGAGCTTCTTACATGTATTTGCTAGCTCATGAGCCTAGTTGAGCATCTCTCACCTTTCGTTTTATATAAATCAGTAGGGACTGAAATTTCCAGAAGGTCATGTGTAGTGTTGAGCGAGCACCCCGATGCTCGGGTGCTCGGGTGCTCTGACCGAGCACCCTCTGAGGCTCGAGTGCTCGGCCGAGCACCCGAGCCCCATTCAAATGAATGGGGCGACACCAGGCACCCCCTGCTCTGATGAGGGGAGGGTGCCTGGTCAATGCCCCCTTCATCTCCGCTATGCCCCCTTAATCTCCGAATGCCCCCTTCAGCTCCGCAATGTCCCCCTTCATCTCCGCTATGCCCCTCTTCCACAATGTGCCCCTTCATCTCCGCTATGCCCCTCTTCCACAATGTGCCCCTTCATCTCCGCTATGCCCCTCTTCCACAATGTCCCCCTTCATCTCCTCTATGCCATAGAGGAGATGAAGGGGGACATTGTGGAAGAGGGGCATAGCGGAGATGAAGGGGCACATTGTGGAAGAGGGGCATAGCGGAGATGAAGGGGCACATTGTGGAAGACGGGCATAGCGGAGATGAAGGGGGACATTGTGGAAGAGGGGCATAGAGTCTATGCCCCTCTTCCACAATGTCCCCCTTCATCTCCGCAATGCCCCCTTCATCTCCGCAATGCCCCCGTACCTCCAGTCCCTGGTGGTCCAGCGGAGCGTCTTCGGATCTGTGCCTCTTCCGGCACAGATCCCCGCCACCCGAACATGGCGGGAGAGCACATGGCGGTACTCGACGAGTACCGCCATGTGCCGAGCAGAGCGATGCTCGAGCCGATCCGAGCATCGGCCGAGCACGCTCGCTCATCACTAGTCATGTGCATGCAGCTGAAGCAGAAACAAGTTTGACATAAAACTTTGCTCTGCCATGTCTCTCTAGTGGCTCAGACTGGAAAGCTTCATCTCTTACAGCCCAAAGGTCCATGGTTGAATTCCATACAGTTGCAGTGCCTAGAGGGATCAGCTGCACCTCACCGACGAGGCCCAAAAAGGCTGAAACGTACATCTGGGGTTAGCTGTTTCCCTTGTCCAGAGAGGAATTGTCTGGCATTTTGTGGTTGGACTGTCATTTGGCAGGACCAGTGTGATATGCTTCAGAAGATTTCCTCCCTGTGTATGGCACTGGTGAGCTAAAAGAGATTGCATACTGGGCGTGAGGACATAGTCCCAGTGAGCTTCTTGCATGTATTTGCTAGCTCATGAGCCTAGTTGAGCATCTTTCACCTTTCTTTTTACATATGCAAATTGCTCTTGGGGTTGGTAACCCTAAGAGTAATGAGGGGAATCCTGATGTGGACCCCTTGCTCACAGTGCCTAGAGGGATCAGCTGCACCTCACCGACGAGGCCCCAAAAAAGGCTGAAATGTATGTCTGGGGTTAGCTGTTTCCCTTGTTCAGAGAGGAATTGTCTGGCATTTTGTGGTTGGACTGTCATTTAGCAGGACCAGTATGATATGCTTCAGAAGATTTCCTCTCTGTGTATGGCACTGGTGAGCTAAAAGAGATTGCAGCCTGGGCGCGAGGGCATAGTCCCAGTGAGCTTCTTGCATGTATTTGCTAGCTCATGAGCCTAGTTGAGCATCTCTCACCTTTCTTTTTACATATGCAAATTGCTCTTGGGGTTGGTCACCCTAACAGTAATGAGGGGAATCCAGACATGGACCCCTTGCTCACAGTGCCTAGAGTGATCAGCTGCACATCATGGACGAGGCCCAAAAAAGGCTGAAATGTATGTCTGGGGTTAGCTGTTTCCCTTGTTCAGAGAGGAATTGTCTGGCATTTCGTGGATGGACTGTCATTTGGCAGGACCAGTATGATATGCTTCAGAAGACTTCTTCTCTGTGTATGGCACTGGTGAGCTAAAACAGATTGCACCCTGGGCACGAGGGCATAGTCCCAGTGAGCTTCTTGCATGTATTTGCTAGCTCATGAGCCTAGTTGAGCATCTCTCACTTTTCTTTTTACATATGCAAATTGTTCTTGGGGTTGGTCACCCTAACAGTAATGAGGGGAATCCAGACATGGACCCCTTGCTCACAGTGCCTAGAGTGATCAGCTGCACCTCACGGACGAGGCCCAAAAAGGCTGAAACTTATGTCTGGGGTTAGCTGTTTCCCTTTTTTCAGAGAGGAATTGTCTGGCATTTCGTGGCTGGACTGTCATTTGGCAGGACCACTATGATATGCTTCAGAAGATTTCTTCTCTGTGTGTGGCACTGGTGAGCTAAAAGAGATTGCAACCTGGGCACGAGGACATAGTCCCAGTGAGCTTCTTGCATGTATTTGCTAGCTCATGAGCCTAGTTGAGCATCTCTCACCTTTCATTTTACATAAATCAGTAGGGACTGAAATTTCCAGAAGGTCATGTGCATGCAGCTGAAGCAGAAACAAGTTTGACATAAAACTTTGCTCTGCCAAGTCTCTCTAGTGGCTCAGGCTGGAAAGCTCATCTCTTACAGCCCAAAGGTCCATAGTTGAATTCCATACAGTTGCAGATTTGGCTGAAACCTGCAGGGCACAGTGAGACAAATGTGATAATATCTTCAATGTTTCCTGCAGGGTGCTGTAGCTGTATGTAAAGCTGGTCCAGGAATTTGCAGTAGTGCAATGCATCCAAATAGCCAACTTCTACACATGACATTTTCCAAAAATGGGTGCTCAAGAGGATAATCTGGACATATGTACTTATATTAAAAATCCCAATGTAATCTTCAATCACAAGAACACTCTTCCCCTTCCATTTTTTATGTTTGAGAATGTGGATAGAAATTATCTATTTCCCAATTAATGGGTATATCCTATATAATAATTTGCTAATGTATGTTTGTCAGAAGCTGTCATGCGCAGTACAGAGGGCTGTGCGCGTTGCAGTCATGCACACTACAGATTGCCCGCGCTGCGGCTGATAATGCAGCGGGACACACCAAATTCAGACCGTAGTCCTACTGTATGAATTCGGAGCACCCCGCTCCGTTATCAGCTGCTTCACGGGCAGTCTCTACTGAACCACGGCTGTTGCTGCCTGGCACTGTGGCCCGTGTACACGGGCTGTTCAACTAGTTTATTTATAAAATAATAACTATACTGCATATTGTAGCAGTACAAACACTTTGCCATGTTTGGGATCATGTAGTTACATGATTTCAGTCTACTTTAATTTGGTCAGCACAACCTTACTGAGAAGTGCAGAAAACCTTTTCAGATATACAGTCTGAGATAAGTGGCAAATCTAAACAGATGTTTCTATCTATGGCTTAGTTTACATTGCAGTTAATAACTGTTATTGACTGTTTTATCTAACAGGTTCACTTTGAAATTTATGGGGAAACTTGCAAATACTAACATTGATAAAGTTATGAATTGCAATGAAATCAAAGCCTATCTTTGTCTTTGACAATGTTCCATTTCTACACTACTGCTCAGAGAACTGTGTTTGCAGCTGCCTAAAGCCCATGTGTAAAATGGACACTTTGCTCCACTTGCACCAATAAGAAGGCAGAGTGGAAGTGTATGGGTATTTTAGGGATCTCCATTATACTGAAGCCTGGTGCATGCTATGTAGCAGTAGGGAGCTGAGAAAATCAGAGCAAGAATGTGTCTTTTCCTTGCACCTGCTATTAGGGTAACATAATGGGCACGTTCACAAGTATGTTTTGTGCTAATGAAGCTGTATGCTGGTAAAGACTAAAATATATGTAAATGAGCACAGTTGCTTTATCGAACAACATATATAAAAGCACAGATTATGCACATTGTGATGGCAATTTATACAGTACATTCCCCATTGTGTGTCCTATTGTAGGTGGAAGCGATCAATTCAATTTATTTTGGAAAGAAAAAGTATTGTCCCAATATTATGATAATAAGGACTGATTGTGCATAATCAGTGGATCATGTTCCTCCTTATGATCAGTATCTGAATGTCATCTGCAGTAGAGATGAAAAAGAATTAAATAGCCTCTGTTGACGGCATGCATCGTTTAAAAAGATCCTTAATAATATGAATTGCAGACAAAAATACATGTATTAATATGCACTGCAGACCAAACAACATTGAAATTAGTTCTTGTGCATTAAAGTGCTCTCAAAAACAATAAAAATAGTTTACTGAGTTTATAAACCAAACACCAACTATCAAGCAGATGTTCTGAGAAAAATGGATCAATTCCGTAGACAGGAAAACTGGTGCAATTCTGAGCAAACCAACAGCACTGTAGTGGATAAATAAAAATTCCCATTGATTAAAATTAGTCTTTTAACATCATGATTGTACATTTTACTTCATAACCTTGAAAATACCATTTTACTCTCCTGTTAATTAGGGGTCAGGGCAGAGTATGCATGTAGGTAAAATCATACATATTAGGTATTTTTATACCCACAGGGTTTAGGGCTTTTATAAATAAATAACATTTTCAGAACCAACAAATGCTTTTTATATGTAGTTTATGACACTGGCTAAATAAGTAATTGATTACATTTTTTTGCATTTATGACATCATAGCTTGTCACACGATATAAAACCTAGTTCTTTTGAGGTGACATGAAAAAGCTGGATTCAGTCTGAGATAAATGATACATAGTTTTCCACATATAACTAGAAAGATACCGAGAGGAATCATACCTAAACAGATCGATAGATACAATTCTGAAAATGTGTGTATGGTCAGTAGGATCCACAAGATTTCCCCAAGCCTTTGGAACTGAAAGGCATAGCTGGGAACTCTCCACATCTGCCCCTGAGACTGCTGCTAATTACCAGGTCTCCGGGGCACAGGCTGATTCTCCAGATGTGGGGGGTTTCTAATGAAACTCTGCCCACTACCACTCATTCCCAGTCTGTTTTTCTCACTCCCCTGCCACTTCTCCTCCTTCCCCCAGTCTATTCATTAAACGTTTGCTTCAATATCCCTTTGAGTGCCAGAGGGGTACGGAATGCATAAGCTCCGCCCCACTCACAATTAAGCCCCACCTCTTTTTTTTCTCAAATTGCCCCAGTGGAACCACAGGACTCCCCTCTCCGGGGAGTCCATACTGAAAAGGTTAAGTCTTTGTATTAAATAAAGAAAATCACTGGAGTGGTTTAATGCCATATCCTTACAAACCCTATGGGTCATGTATACGTGGCTTACTGGCACTAAAGTGCTAATGACGGTAGAGATTGTCCTTGTATATCACTGCTCTGATCATACCCTGAACTGCAGCCACTGGCATTAGAAAAAATGTCAGCTGAGCGGCACTATTGAATTTGTAAATCCATCCCAGTGTCTCTTTAAGCCTTCAAGTGCTTGGCAATTATTGGGTTAAAAAAAAAGAAAAATTGCTTAGTATGTTTAATGTATTGCTTTATATAATTAACTATGCTACCAAATTAAAAAAGTGCCAGAACAATACTTGCAAGATAAAGTTTTTAATGACATGACTTGGACCCAGTGGAATACAGGAAGCCAGTATGTCTTGCATACTAAGCAATAAAAGTAGTTGGTCCTGCAACATATTACAAAGAGATGCAAGGGTGAAGGTTTTACTGGTGATTTGTTTAACCCTTATATGTATGAATCTCAGACTGTAAAATTCTAAAAAATATTATTTATAACATAAAAAGTGAGAAAGAAAAGCAGTTATCTAGTACCAGAAATCTTATCCCTTTGAATGCCCGAGGGGGGAGTGTAACACATTGTTTTGCAATGCATTGCACACCCCTCTGGCACTCAAAGGGTTAAATATATATATATATATATATATATATATATATATATATATATATATATATATATATATATATAATGTATTCATGACAAGACAGAACATCCTGTCTGCATCCTCTCCCTTCTCAATGGTCCTGTCCCTTAAACTTTAACCCCTTGAGTACTAGAGAAGTCTTCAACACATTACAAAGCAATGCATTTGAGACCTCTCTAGCATTCAAAGGGTTAATGGGAGATTATACCTTTCACCTGGAAGGAATCAAGGCATCATCCATGGGATCTGGAGGTTCTTTCATTTGTGCTGTGTGAGTTTATACCTAGCTATTGATGTAATCTCTCCTAACACACTGTGTATTGATAAGTGGTACCATGGTTTCATATAGGCTTCTGCAGCTGTGCACTGTTGTGGATCATTGTTCAGATGTGCTACAGCAGATTAGATGGGATACCTAGGATGAGAGCAAGGACTGAGCTTTCAGATCAAACCAGAGGACGCACAGGACAAAAAAAGGATATCATGGAAGATGGCTCAAAGGTTTAATATGATATATTACATCTGAGTGTTATAGGGGTGGCCAAAGCATTGTTTCTCTATGCGTTGGACACCATTCTCACAACAAAATCAAAAATTTAAAGTGGACCTGTCACCTTATTACAAGTTTACTTTGCTTTCCAGAGATTACAAATCTGCCTAAATATTGGACTAGCTATTTTTCTGTAAAATAAATCTTTTTGTGAAATTAACATTTATATCTCTGACACTGTGTGGCACTTTATGCAAAATCCCTACACAGTATGCTAATTATTTCTGTCTGAAGTCAAACTTATAAAAAACAGCAAGTAACACAGCTCTAGTCTACTAATGTATATCTCACCTAGAGAAGAAGTAGTGTATCCTATAAACCAGGTACAATATATATAATATGGAGTATGCAGTTCCTATAAGTTCCCTTCAATACTCTTTCCCTGCAAAGTAAATGTAGGCACACATTCTGTCTCAGATAGTCATTTCAATACTCCAAGAGATGATTTGTCATATAAGAGAAAAGATAGGGAGGGGCAAGACAGCACAAATAATACCCTCTAAGTGTAGTAATTAGTTATAATAGATAATGAAAAATAAAATTCCATCTGGAACCATAAAAAAACATGTAAAGACAGAATTCACGTAATATGCAAAAAAACATACATAAAAAATAAATAGTTGTTTATACAATACTTTTCAGTTAGTTTCTCTTAAAATTGTGTATAAAGAATATAATCGTTTAATAGGATTCCTATAAATAAGTTCTTAGAGGCTATAATTGACACCTCATTATATATATATATGCAATGATAAAAGAAGTAATAAAATAATAGATAAAAGATAATAAAGATGAAAAATAATAAATAATAATTGGGAGTTATCTTAGGGATACTGAATCTGTGCTCTATTAGATTATACAGTAAACACTGGTATTTAGGATGGATGAGGTACATTGTATGCAAATCCCAGTTGTGGGTGGCTGCTTACTTTAGATACATGATGAATCTCAGCGTATCACAGCTCTTAAAATGGTCCGATAGAGTCTCTCTCCTCCTTCTCCCTCCATTCCTATATGTCAAACTTATCAACTATTAAGCTTTTAGAAACTTACTCAACATGTGACTTCTGCCTAGATTAATTCATAGAGCAGTGTCTGGTAATATTGGCCCAGCACAGAAATGAATTAGCATAAACTGCCACACTGTGCCACCAACAAATAAAGTTTAATTTCATTACAACTGTTTATATTACAAAAAAAGGTATAAAATGACAGGTCCATTTAATTTTGGGTAGTATAGTTTCCTTTTAAAAACATCTTTCTATTTATTTCAGTTATGTTGACACTGCAGCGGTTTTCTATTGCCAGAATTTTAAATAGGCCCCTAAAGTTGTCTGGACCCCCGCGATTTGCTCCTGTTCTGCCAGTGGTAGTTTAGAATCTGACATGAAAGCATTGTTATACTTTTAGTGCTATGGTGAAAAAACGGTTTTCTTTCTCCCACAATCCCATTCTGCCAATTTAAACAGCATTCATATCAACTGAAAAAGGCAACTGCCTATGATATTTGTTTAATTCCAGTCAGGAGAGAGCTAGGAACTTGTGACTTGGGGGGCAACTACAATGAATAGCCCATTTCTACTATCACTTTTGTGTAATATTGGCATTAATGTTGTAAAGTAAGGCAAGTGATACCACATAGCTTAGAAATGAAATGGGTATACATTGCTGATACTACAGAGCTTACAATTTAAGTAAAGCTACAATAGTGATACCATGGAGCTTACAAGTCAAATGGCATATGCTACTAGTATAGTTCCATTTGGATTTCAGCTTTGTGGTATAATTTGCGCAGGTCCATTTCAATTATAAGCTCACTAGTGTAGCTACATTTAAAGCAGCAAGCAAGTGGGATATTGAGTAAAGCTGTGGCTCACCGGCACAGAAAGATTACCAGTCCAGTGGGCAATTGCCCTCATTCTCCCCAGGCTAGCCCTTCCCTGATTCCAATATGAGTCCATTGAAATGCATATTAGAAATCTGGGGTAATTCTACAGCAAACCAACTGTACACTACGGTACAAATAAAAGCATTATTTAGAAGACCTCACTAGTATTCAGCGGTTTAAAAGCTTCATTTATCACTGGAAATGTTGCTTTCTCCACTATGGTGTAGTTGCATCTCTTTGGATTAGCAAACTGTATCTGAAGTTGAACGAATGAACATGTAAGCACAGTGTATGAGATCTGCTTCGATATAGGGTCACTAATGGAGCACCTGCACCAAAATACAGACACTTACATAGTGATGCAAAACTCTGCCAGCTCACAGTTTCTATGAGAAGAATTCTTTACCCCACTTCTATGGCAGGTATAAGAAAACAATGTGATTTTTTCTGTAATATACTCTGTTCTCAGGGTGCAGAAGAACAGGATGCTCCAAAACTTCCAAAGATTCCAAAGCTGTTCTCTACTTCGTGCAAGTACAAAGCGACAACTTTTCCAGAAAATTGCAGCATGTTGCACTGTCCTGCAATATGCTGCAATAGTTTCCTTGTTGAACTGTCTCATAGAACACCATAATAAAACACCTCATAAAACACAATAGCTACATAGTAAAGTAGGTAGATAAAAAGACACACGTCCATCAAGTTCAACCTTTAACACAGTGTAAGTCACAAAATGAGAATTATATAAGCCTTTCAAACTCCAGAATGGGTATTAGTTTATTTAGCAGTACTTTCTGTGTTACCTGCTAATATACAGTATAAACCTGTATGCTCCCTTCTGCTAGAAGTGCATCTAATCTCCTCTTCAAGGGATAGTAATACTTCGTTTTAACTTTATTTTATTTTGTAGGCATTAAAAAAACATGAAGAATGATATAAGTCTTATCTCTCAAACCTTTATTGTTTAAGAGATATTCATAAGCAAAGTTTCCCCTCCCGCCCCTTTTACCTAGTGTAAGCCATCTCTTCTCAGATGTGTAATCCAGTCCATAGACCAGACAGATAACATCAGGGGACAATCTTCTTCCTATGAGAACAATGAAATCCCTGCCCCCCTTGACAAGTTTTTCAGGTTTTTCCCTTAATTGAAGATTGTCCCTCTCTGCAGTCTACCTGTGCACCTCTCTTCTGTTCTGGCTGAAAAGTGTGACATCAGTAAAAGGGGCAGGAGGGAGATACTTTGTCATTGAATTATTCTTAAACTACAACTCTGACAGAACTGAAATAACACTCTCCAAAGTCCAAATACTATGATGATTAATTAGAGCTGTTTTTATTATGAAGCTTTACTATCCCTTTAAGTGTATCCATTGTATCAACCATTACTACATGCATGGGCTAAGAAGCTGGATGAATTCAGAAGCAAACCATGTGCACCATAGGGGACAAATAAAAAATCCTCAAATTTCCACTGATCTAAATGGTGTTTTTAACCCCTTTAATGATAGAGAAGTCTCTGATGTATTTATTTGCAGTGTGCTGGAGATCTACCTAGTATCCAAGAGGTTAAAAACCCCATTTTAGAAATAGGACTTTTTATTAGTCCCCTGTGGTTGGTTTCTTTAGGGTTGCTCTAGTTCTGCATCAGCCTCACTGATGACTAATAAAAGGGGAAGCATACAACTAATTAAAGGGGAAGTGTACCTAGGAATAAGTATCTCCTAATCTGGACATAATTGGGAAGGTATGTTTCAAACAGCAGCCAGTAATATTTAAATGCTATTTTTAGCTGTTTTGATCTCTTTTACTCTGCTGCAAACCATGTGTTTAAAAACAGATAACACCCTGTGTGCATTGTAATCCTTTCTGTTCTGTAGACACTCTTTGTTATCTGTGAGAAGGAGGGGTCTAGAAGCAGACTTAAACAGGGTTCGCTGTGTACAAGAAATTGCAGGCATAATGCAACCATATAACTAGATGCAACTGGCTGCAATATAAAGGGCACCTGCCTAGGTAAGTTTACCCTTTAAAGAGATAGTAATACTTAAGATGTAAAAAAATATATGTTGTAGGGTTTATGTCCCCGAATAAACAAGTGTACTCCCACTGCTGAGAGATATTTTATTAAAAAATTATAACAGCTCAAACTTGAATATTTTAGGTGCAATATCACAGTGGCGTGAAAATTTACAGTGGCGCTGTTGCTACACCATTCTATGGACTGCTCTGGTCTGTAGATCATAAATCTCCATAGGATGGTGTCCCTTTAAGGGTCAGAGTAATGTGCAACTCATTGAAAAGCAAGGGTTAGACAAATTAAAGGGATAGTAATGTTTCATAATAAAAGCAGCTCTAATTAATCATTATAGTATTTG